>OY283144.1:34682467-35049706 GCA_958299785.1 Medicago lupulina | reverse complement strand
CATTGTTGAATTGTCGTTATTCGTCGTTGTGTCATTGCATAGTCGTTGTCGTTGGTTGAGCTGTTGTTGTTGGTTGAATTTGAAGGTGATGATAATGTTGTTGATTATGAAATATATAATGTTGTTGAAGTATTTGTTGATATATAGGGTGTTAGATTCAATTGATGAATTATATCTCTATTATTGTTGTTTGTGAATCTCACCCCTTCTGCTTGAAAATGTTGCTCTTCGTATGGGTAACTTGCAGGTAGCGAAGACTAGTAGAGGTATTGGCTCAAGTGTCTTAGGGCTCTGATACGTAACGGGATGAGGAATCGTCGCGATGTTTTCTTTCATTCCTTTATGTATCAAATTTTGAAACATGTTGTCGGAGTTTCATTATTGTTGAAGTTTTAAATGGAGTTGAAATAATGCTTGAAATAATGCTTATGACTGTTGGTGGCCTTTTGTGCCAATTTATCGAAGTTGTTAATGTTGAAAACAATTTTCCGCTGCAAATTATTAGTTGTTATATTTTGAATAAATAGTATATTTTCTATTTACGAATTTTTGAAAAGCAGTGTAATGCTCCGTTGTTGATTTACTCTGATTTTTTATTAATATTACGTTGCTGGGAAAACGGGGTGTTACACTATCGGTGGGAATAAATGTGAATCAATCATAATAGATGATTAATATATGAACTTGGGTAAAATTCCTAAGATTCAATGTTAAATCATATTTTGTGTTGAGCATCTTATGTGGTTAAGTACAAAATGAAAAGGATTTATATTTTTTGAAATTTAAAAGTGATAATGGTGGTGAATTTGAAAAGGAGTTTGAAGGTGAGAAAAACACAAGAAGGGGGGTTGAATTATGTTAGCTTTTTCGTCGTTTTCTCCTAAGCTGAAATCACTGTTCAGAAGCAGATAGAGTTCAACTTCTGAAGTGATATTCAGAATCTAGTTGCAACAGATAAGAGAGAGAGAGAGAGAGAGAGAGAGAGAGAGAGAGAGAGAGAGGAAAGACACAACAATTATACAGGTTCCTTCCACAAACTGGAAGTAGTCCTGTCCCCCTTGCACTTCCAAGGAGAGTTCACTAAAAATGTAATATCTTATTACAAATGCTCACTGCTAAAACTAGCAAGAGACTTCAAATTACTCAAGCACAACTGCAAGAGATTTCCTATGCTCAAGAACTAAATCAAGAGACTTTTTATGCTCAAGTACAACTGCAAGAGACTTCTAATCAATCAGAATTACAAAGAAATTTGTTTGATGTTGAACACTTGATATACAATAAGTGGTGTTCACAATACAAATCAGATACAGACTCTTTAAGACTCTAGAATTTCTAAGTGATGAAAGTTGATAATAAATAAAAAGTGAACTTTGATGTGAAACAATTTCAACAGAGTTTCGGCACTTGAAAATTGTTGTAAGAGTCTTGCAATTCTCTAAGTCTTCACTCCTTTATATAGAGGTGTGAAAGAGATGTTGTTGATTTCTAGCACATCAAAAAGAGTCGTTTGAAGCTTGATCAAATCACCAATGAATTGTTGCCTGATTTGGTTCATGTCATATGAAGGATCAATTTCAAATCCATTCCAAGTCTGGAGGAACATTGGTGCAGGCATAGCTGTTATTCTTGTCTTATTGTAGAGATAAAATAGAGTAGTGGAGACAGTGGTTGTACAATTCGTACAATTGTCCTTTTTCAACTATCTTCAACGAATGAGCTTCCAAGGACTTCAAATCCATTTAAATCGGTTGTTGCTTCATGTAACAACTCGATTTTTCGTTATTTTAGTTTCAACTATTTTATGTGTGTTTATTTATGCTTGTATGTGATTATTTATCTTTAAGTGTTAATTCTTGGGGATTAGGCTTAGAAGGGAATTTTGGTCTTTTTGGTGAGCAAGGGTAAATTAGTAATTTTAGTTGAGGGTTATTTGTAGCGTTTTTAGGTGAGGATCTTTCACTTATTAAGTTGTTAGTATGTTGTGTTAATTAGAATTAAGACCGGTGGTTACTAGTAGAATTGAGCCTATATAACATTTAGAGCGTTAGGCCCAATATAGTGTGACTATATAACCCAAATTTTTATGAGGAAACTAGGGTTAGAACATTTTATTTCACAACACAAGAGAGGTAGAGAGAGAAAAGGCTAGAGAAAAGGAAGAAAGGATTTGAAGAGAAGAGGGTTGTAGAGGGTGAAGAATCTTGGAGCTAAAGTGAGGTTTAGACTTGGATTTTTGGAATTAGAGGTAAGGGGGCTAGTCTTCAAACATAATCTTTTTCTACCCATTTCTCATAAGTGCTTAATTGAATAAGTGATTATGTGGTTAAGTGATTATTTGGGTTTAAGTGTAGAAATTCATGCCTAGATGTTGATGATATGATTTTGTGTATGAATTGAATGATTATTTGTTGTTGATGATGAGTTTTACATGCCAAAAGTTATATATGTGGGTATGTTATGTTTTTGTGTAAAATTGATGAAAAATGAAGTTGTGGTTGTTGAATTATGAGTGGATTCATGACTATTTATTGTTGATGTTGTTTTGAAACATGTTGTTGATGAATTGACTCAATGGGTTTTCCTATTTTTGAATTGGTGATGAGAATTGTTGTTGTTGTTGAATATTTGTGCAAGTATGGTGAAATATTGAATTTTGATAAAATGATGTTTTAATCTCAAGTTTTATGCATCATTGAGTGTGTTTTCAAGAATATGACCTGTAAACATTATTTGGAACGAGTTTTGGGTAGGGGAAGATCAAAATTGGGATTTTTGAGGAAAAGGGGTTTGAAACCCGAAAATTTTTGACTGAGCTGATGAGTGTTCGCTTGAGCGAGCGCTAAGCGAGCGTGCCCAGTTGATTTTGGACACAGGTCGCTTGAGCGAGATCCAAGCGAACAAGCCCAGTTGATTCTGGACAGAATTCGCTTGAGCGAGCCCCAAGCGAGCTCCAAGCGAGCGAGCCCAGAATGCTACTGGAAGCTGGTCGCTTAAGCCAGCAACCCTTCGCTTAAGCGAGCAACACCCTGTTCCGCAACTTTTGATTTTTCGCTTCGTGCACTTGGGGACCAATCCAAACTTTCTTAAATGTTTCTTTTGACTTAATTAATCATTGTTTATACATCTAATCCTATTGGAACATCACTTGAAGTCAAATTGGACATGTTTTAAGAGATGAACTAAACCTTTGTAAAATGTCCAAAAACACCTATCTTTCCGAAACTTGCTTTTCTCAAGTGAATGATGTAGGATTAAGTATGTATGTTGTTTATGTGATTAATAAAATGGTATTGATGTATTTCATTAAGAGTTGAATTGTTTTGCTTTGAAAATGGGTTTTATTTGGAAAAGTGACATTATGAGACGAACGTCATGATTTGTGAGATTTCTTAGTGGTTGGCCGATGAAACACACATGTATGTACACCTACACTCATATGTGATTAGTGTGCACGCATAGTTGAGGTAATTGAATTGTTTTCGTCTTATTTTGGTTCATTGACCCCATTGCTTAAAGTTGTGAATTATATTATACGAACTTGGTTGAAAATATTCATGGAACCCGTTTACTTTGAAATTCTTTCATGAATAGTTTGATATGATTATATATGTTTATGTGCATTTACGTTGTTGGTGATTATATATGTTTATGTGCATATACGTTGTTGGTGATTATATATGTTTATGTGCATATATGTTGTTTGTGAATATATATATATATATATATGTTTATGTGCATATATGTTGTTGGTGAATTTTTCTTACATGCTATTGGTGTTGAATTGTTGGTGTAAGCATGTGTTGGAATATGTTAGTGTGGATTCATATGAAATATGTTTTGTTGTGTCGAGTCATAGGTCCACACACAGTCGCTGTCGAATTTTCATATCCATGTTTGGTGGTGAATACTTTTGTATTCAATTATGCGGGGTGATTATGCGGGGTGATTATGATGTTCAGTTGGCATCAGGGGCGACGGCCTCAGAGGTGATTTGGTACCACACGTGTCTAGAGTCGGTCTAGGCACATTGCATGTTTTAGGATGAGTCATATTTGTTTATATGTCCGATGTGAACTATTTGTTGGTGCATTTGTGTGCTTGGTGATTATTTTCAATTGATGAATCTTATACTTGTGTAAATATTGTTGATGATAATTTGTGAATTATTAATGCATGTTTAATCCTGTTTATCTTTTCGATTATGATTGATGTGAAGCTAACCCCTAGTGGTCTGTGGTAGACCGCCTACCTATTTGTATGAATGGGTAGACGGCGTGCAGGATTAGTAGATTTGTATTGCATTAGTGAGTTGCTTGAGGATAGCGGGAGCTTCCTCCATTTATTTTCGCTTTGTCGTGTCTTAGAGAGGCTCTGATCTAGGACGGCATTTACTTTCATATCTTGGATTTCTTTTGTTTTGAGATGTACCTGTGTTGGGATTTAATTATGAGTTGGTTGCATTTCATGGTTGATGACATGGCTATTATTGAGGTGTATGTGATATTCCACTGTGATGTTTTATGTTGAGATATTTCATGCATGTTTACTTGGTGAATTATTCGAAGACGTGACGTCTATTTCTTATTTATTTATTATAATTGTGTGATTTATCGCTTAAATAGAAATATGGCGTTACACTCATCCTTCTAGTCTTCTGCAATGATAGGCGTGATTAAATCGTTCGAACAACCCTTTGAAGCTTCACTTCTTTCAGCTTATGATGGTCTTCAGAACTTCTGATGAAATGTGCTTCTGGTGAGATGTGCTTCAGATGAGGTGCTTCTGATGACGTCAGCACTTCAGGAGCGCTTCTCTTTAGAACCTCTTTTCTTCAGACGCTTCAATTTTCTTTCTTGTTGATTCCATTGCTCTCATTTATTCTTTCAGAACCTATGCTTCAAAGAGATGCTAAAAAATTTGGCTATGGTCCTGCACAGTTGAACAAATATTAGCATATCCAATTAACAATTTTTAATAGCTTGTTATCATCAAAACTCAAGGGTTTATGTTAAACACATTTTGTTCCAACAATCTCCCCCTTTTTTGTGATGACAAACACTAGTATTTAAAATGTTCAATTGTTTTTAATCTAATTAACAAGTTGACTTTAAGGGTATGAGGTTTGTAAGCTCCCCCTGAGTCCAATAGTACTTTAAGGTGAGGTTTGTAAGCTCCCCCTGAGTTCTATCCATGTTAATTAAATTCATCATTAAAAACGTAAAACACTCAGAATTAACTCACATTAATAGACTAAGAGATGAGAAGAAGGTCCTATTAATTTAACTTGTCAAATTAATGGGGCTCGGAGCCTATAAATACTATACAACTACTCCCTTTTTTGTCATCAACAAAAAAAAAACATAAAAATATAGACAAAAAGAAGAGATGAGAAAAACATAGTGAGAAAAATTCAATACAAGGAAGAAAGGTTCAGTTCATAAGCAAAATATGTTCAGAAGCATAATCAAGGTCAGAAGCATAAACATTAGCATATTCAAAAACATAAAGTAAACAAGATAGTTGTGCAATCTAAGGCTTGGCTTGTCTCTTCATCATATCCATCGTCTTTTGCATCATGCTATTAGTCTTGTTAGCTTTCTTCTCAATGGTTTCCTTAAGATCACTATATCTTTTGAGAAAAGCTTCGTCCCTTTCCTTTGCTTCTTCTTGTTGAGCAATCAACTTCTTCTAAAGGTCAGCAGTCAACAACCTTTGCTCGAACAATGCTTTCTTCAACTCCTTGTTCTCCTTTTCCAAAGCAGTGTCTTTCTTAAGCTTCTCAAGAATAGGAGCATCAGACTTAATCAGGAGCTTAGTTAACCACTTAACATCAGGATCTTCAGACTGCACCCTTGAAGAGATGATGCTTGATGCATCCATGAAGATAGGTGTGTCTGAAAGATACAGCTTCTGATTTCTGTTGATGTTTATCTCATCTATATTCTGAGCTACTTCTTTAAACCAGTCTCATAGTTCAACTAGAGCTTTGTCATGAGCATCTAGACACAGCTTCTGAAGTTCACACATCATGTCATCCACTCTTTCTCTCAATGAAATCTATTTACTAACATAGTCCTGATTATGTATCAAGTTTCTTCTGGACTTGACCAGTTTGTTGAGATCCTTGAAGATATTCTCACACACCTCTTTTAATATAATATAATCTAGTAAAAGGGTAGGTGGTGATGAGACAATTGTGGTTTGGATAGGTGAACACAGTTGGTTAGAAGATGAAGGTACATCTTTGGAAGTGATTTCAGTGACAACAATTTGGTTTGTTGGTTCAAGAGGTTGATCATGAACATATTCTAGAACAAATGGAGAAGATGAGCTTAAAGTTTGATTCAAGAATCCAGGTCTGAACCATTGATTGGGTTGCTCATCTCTATCATCAGAAGATTGTAATGTGATCATACAATCAGGTTCTGTAGAATGTTCATTTGAGGTTTGAGAAACAATGGTAGCTTCTGAGGGCAAGGCTACATTTAAGGGTTGCACGATAAGAGTAGAGTATTCTGAGAAGGAAGGATGGATCTCAGAAGTAGATGATTTGTCAGATGAAGATTCCTTGTTGGCAAGGTTTCTTAATGAAATACCAAAAGAAATATTAGAATGAGTAGCATTAAGATGAAATGGTTGATAAGCAGGGTGGATGATCAAGTATGAATAGGTGTTTGAGGCCATTTGTAAGTCAGGTTCTTGTTGTTGGGGGCTTTCTGAAGTAACTTCACCAGAAGCTATTTCAGAGGCTCTTTGTAGGTTTGGCTCAAAACTTGGTAATTCACCTGAGTAGTGATTTATCAGATCTTGAATGACAGAGAGGTCACTTGCTTGGGTTGTTGGTTTAGAGGGAGATAATGATACCTCATGATTGGCAGACTCAGGCCCTGTTTGATCACCTACAACCTCTGCATCAGCAGGAATAGATTGAAGTGGTTCAATCATTGGTGATTGTAAAGGATGATCAGCAGGTAGTCTTACACAAGCATTAATCCTTCTTTGTTGCATATCATGTATTCCTTCCTCAACAGAAGGATACATAGGCACAAAAGTATCATTATCAAGCTTTTTCTTGTGCTTGGTAGATAATGATGGGGATAGAGATTTTTGTAAGTTTGCATAGACTCTATCTAAGGAGATATCATCCATGTCTGAAGATGTTGTGACAGAAGTTGAGAGGGAGGTAGTACTACATCCTATATCTATTATATTAGAGATGTTATGAGAATCAGTGTTACCTCTTAGAGCTTCTGAAGCAGCAGCTTCTGAACAAGTAGCCTTCTCCTTCTTAGACTCTCCAGCATCATTCAAACCAACATCAGTTACCATCAATTGTTGAAGATTCTCTGACAGCTCAATCACTTTATGAGAAGCTTCAACTGTTGATTCCTTCAGCAGGAACCTCAATTTCCTTTGCAATTTCAAGAGCTTTTTGTAATGCAGCAGCATCAGCAGCTTTCTTTCTTCTTACTTCTCTTGTGACAAGTTCAGTTGCAGCTTCTACTTCCTCTTCTTCTTCCATCACATAAGAAGAAACCTTCATTTTCCTTACAACATGCTTCCTTTTCTTCCTAGGAATTGATGGTTGAGCAGGCAGAGATTGTGAAGAGCCAACTGTCTTACCACTTATGGTTCTTTTGTTCAGAATCTTAGCAGGTTCTAAGTAATGAAATTCATCTTGAATAGATGGTATACCAGAACCAGTAGCTTTTCCTTGAGATGCTTGCTTCTCTTTCTTAGCCTTCTTCTTCTTTGATTCAGAAGCTTCTTTAACATCATCAGCTTTTGAAGTTGCCTTCTTCTTTGACTTTCTCTTTCTTGCAACAGGTAGAGTACCACCATACATCTCTTCTGGTACTTCATCAAACCTGATAGTTTCTCCAATCTTTTCCCAGTGATCATAAATGAAGTATGTTTGCACATCAATAGGATCTTGTTTGCAGATTGGTGGGAAATTATCCATTAAGTTGGATACAGCAAAGGATTCTTAAAGATCAGTCTTCAGCTTAGTGAATTCTTCTTTGTTGATCAGGTTCATATTCCTCAAAGTGCTTGCATTCATGATTTTTCCAGTTACTGTTCTCAGTTGATCATCATTTACCACCTTTGATAGTTTGAGTACCTTCAGTATTCCTCCTTGATGGAAAATTTCAGATAAAAATCTTTCATAAGGGATTCAGCTTTTGTTGTTGTTTTGGCTCTCCTTCAGTGCCCATAACATATGATTGAAGATATACTTTGGCACATTTGCCTTCTCATGAGTTATCAGAAAGTGTAGTAACACTCTGATCCAATGAAGGTTGATCTACACCTCCTTCTTTTGGTAATAGGTCTTCAGTCATGATCTTCTGAAGCATCTTGTATTCCATCTTCAAATCACAGTATTTTCCTTTCTTTGTGTTGTTGAACATAGTCATGTTCACCACATCATTCCATGGACTTGTATTATCCAGACCCTCTTCATAGGACCCTTCAGCTTCTGTCCTAATTGCCCTTGCAATAATCTCTTCTGTTATAGTAACAAGGATTCCCATGATGTTTGAACGAATCTCTGTACATGTGAATGGCTTCAACCCAAGATGTTCTCTAGTCTTCCCTTCCACACTAGGATCAATTAGAATTTTTTCATGCTCTTCCATCTTAGCAGCATGATTATCATAAATTTCCGCCCTAACCGAGAAGTACTTGATTAGATTCTTAGAAGTAGGACCGCTTAGCATACAAAAGTAGTTATCCAAGCCTTGAGCGTGAAAGAAGTTCCTGAGCTCACATCCATGATGAGCTAACGAAAGGAAATCCACTGGACTTTCCACTAGAACTATTAGTTCCCATCCTTCCCACTGATAAGCTTCACCAGTAGCCACTTGTATTGAGGTTCCTTGATTCCAGCTAAAAGTTGTCATTGATACTGATGAGAGATTTAAGGTTCTAGGGTTTTGATTTTGAAAGAGATGATTTTTGCAGAGATTCCGTCTAAAATCAGAAAGTGTAGGTTGTGAAATGAATAATGTATGTTTTTGTCTAAGTGTTTTTAGCAAAAACGATTGGAATACAGAAGGGGACAAACAAACACAACATTAATGACTTAGGGGGCGCGAGATAGTACATTTAAAGCATAAAAATATGATAGCCCACTTACACTATACACCAATACATTTAAGCCACGTTAGAATTTCTTAGTTTAACTCCGCATATTCAAAAGCACAAAATCCAGCTTCCGGAGTTCAGTTGTTGATGTCATCTTCAGAAGCACATTTTCTTCATAATCTCAGTGCAGAGCTTCTGATGGACTATAGCTTCTGAACGACTTCAGAACCTGAATTCCTACTCAGAGGCAAGTAAATTTAATCAGACACAAAGTGCATGTTCAAATTTTTCTTTATAAAATCAAATATTTCCACAGTTAAAGGCTTAGTGAATATATCAACCCATTGATGTTCAGTATCAATGAATTGTATATCCAAATTCCTTTTTGAACATAATCTCTCATAAAGTGGTGTTTGATTTCAATATGCTTGGCTCTTGAGTGTAAAATTGGATTCTTTGACAAACAAATAGCAGCAGTATTATCACAATAAATGGGAATACTGTTAGCATTAATCTAATAGTCTTCCAACTAATGTTTCATCCAAAGTAGTTGTGTACAACAACTTGCAGCTGAGATGTATTCTGCTTCAGCTGTGGACATAGCAATAGTTGTTTGTCTTTTGCTAGCCCAGGAAATTAGATTCTCTCCAGAAACTAGCAATTGTCACTGGTTGATTTTCTTTTAATCCTGTCACCAGCATAGTCAGCATCAGAGAATCCAACCAACTTATAATCTAAGGATTTTCTATAGAGGAGTCCAAGATTTGTTGTTTCTTTCAGATACCTGAGATTCTCTTAACAACTGTTAAATGAGATTCTCTAGGATCTGACTGGAATCTTGCACACAAGCATACACTGAATAAAATATCTGGCCTAGATGTAGTGAGGTATAACAAAGAACCAATCATACCTCCATTCAACTTCTGATCTACCTTTGATCCAGTATCTTCTTTGCTTAAGGTGCGGGTTGGATGCATTGGAGTGTTCATCACTTTACACTTTTCTAGCTTGAACTTCTTTAGAAGCTCCTTAGTATACTTTGTCTGATGAACGTACACTCCATCTTTACATTGATTAATTTGAATTCCAAGGAAGAACTTCAATTCTCTCATCATGCTCATTTCAAATTCATCCTGCATTAACTTAGAAAATTCCTTGCAAAGAGATGCATTAGTAGAACTAAATATTATATCATCAACATATATCTGCACAACAAGAATGTCTTTCTCAAGAGTCCTCCTGAAGAGTGTTGTGTCAACCTGACCTCTTTTAAAATCATTTCCAATTAAGAAATTACTTAGTCTATCATACCATGCTTTGGGAGCTTGTTTAAGACCATACAGTGATTTCTTAAGCTTATAAACATGGTCAGGATGCTTAAGATCCTCAAAACCAGGAGGTTGTTTGACAAAAACTTCTTCTGATATCACTCCATTAAGAAATGCACTCTTTACATCCATTTGATATAATATTATGCCATGATTAACTGCATAGGATAGAAGTAACCTGATTGCTTCCAATCTTGCAACTAGAGCAAATGTTTTAGTATAATCAATGCCTTCTTGTTGACTGTAACCTTGAGCAACAAGTCTGGCTTTGTTTCTGATTACTTCACCTTGTTTCTGGACACCCATTTTGTTCCAATAATGCTCTTCTACTGAGGTTTGGGTACCAGATCCCACACATCATTTCTCTGAAATTGATTCAGTTCTTCTTGCATTGCCAATATCCATCCATCATCTGATAGTGCTTCATCAATTGTAGTAGGTTCTATTACTGATAGCAGTCCTATCATTGACTCTTCTTGTCTAAAATATGATATTGTTCTTCTAGGACTTTCTTTGTTTCCAATGATTTAATCTTCAGGATGTGAAGAATTGTACTTGAAAGTATTCTTACATTGATTGGCTTGCTGAGAACCATCTTGAGCTTCATCAGAAGCTACTTCATCTTGAGCTTCTGGAGTGGGTTCAACTTTTGGACTCTCTTCAGATTCAGAAGTCTGATCAGGTTCTGAAGTATTTTCAGGCACCTGCATATCTGCAAAACTTTCACCTTGCTATGAAGTTTCATTTCCAGGCTCTTTGTCATCAAATTTAACGTGCATTGATTCTTCAACACAGAGTGTCTCTGAATTATACATTTTCTATGCCTTTGACCTTTCAGAGTAACCTAAAAAGATTCCTCTTTGAGCCTTGGCATCAAATTTCTTTAGGTAGAGCTTGTTATTTAGAATGTAACAGGTACATCCAAATTGATGAAAGTAAGAGATATTGGGTCTTCTTCCCTTAAAGAGTTCATATGTTGTTTTCTCCAAGATAGGTCTGATATAGATTCTATTTTGGACATAACATGTTGTATTCACTGCTTCTGCCCAGAAATGTTTAGCCAAATTATTTTCATGAATCATGGTTCTTGCCATTTCTTGTAAAGTTCTGTTCTTTCTCTCTACAATCCCATTTTGTTGTGGAGTTCTAGGAGAAGTGAATTCATGGATAATTCCATGTTTTTCAGAAACAGCTTCAAATGGCTCATTTTCAAACTCTCCACCATGATCACTTCTGACTTTCATAATTTTCATTTCTTTTTCAGACTGTATTTGAGTGCAGAAGTTACTGAATACATCATAAGCATTATCCTTACTTCTCAGGAATTTTACCCAAGTCCATATGCTGTAATCATCAACAATGATTAATCCATATTTACTTCCATATAAGGATGCAGTGTTAACTGGTCCAAATAAGTCACTATGAAGCAATTCTAAAGGTCTGGAGGTTGAGACAATGTCTTTAGTTTTAAAAGATGATTTTACAATCTTCCCTTTCTGGCATTCACCACAAAGTGCATCTGAATGATAGTCAATGTTAGGTAAGCCTTTGACAAGTTGTAACTTACTAAGCTTAGAGATTAATCTCTAGTTAGCATGCCCCAACCTTTTGTGCCATACCGATTTCTTATCATTCATTGATAGAAGACAAATCACCTTCTGATCAACCAGTTCAGAGAAGTTGATTTTATAGACATTCTCTATCCTCTTTCCTTTAAAAACCATGAAATTGTCATCCTTGTTAATTACTGTGCAGTTGGTCTTTCCAAACATCACATCATAACCATTGTCACAAAACTAACTAATACTTAAAAGGTTATGCTCAAGACCATCTACCAACCACACATTATTAATAGAGATAGAGGAGTTACCAATAGTTCTTGTACCAATGATCATGCTAGATTGGTTGCCTCCAAGCGTCACATTTCCTCCATCTATCATTGTGAGGGTGAGGAACAGAAACTTCTCTCCTATCATATGTCTTGAGCAACCGCTATCTAGGTACCATGATTTTTGCTTTTCCTTTGCTCTTAGGCGTATCTGCAGTATTGACAATTTCAGATTTAGGTACCCATTGTTTTATGGGTCCTTTGAAGTTAGTGCTGGAAGTTTTACTCTTCACTTCTTGTACCTTATGGTGTGAGTTTAATAGCTTCTGATTAATCAATACCTTAGGTTTAGCACCTTTTGGTTTTGATTCACATGACACAACAACTATTTTGTTCTTCTAAGACTTAGACTTTAAGCTATCAGATTCTAGCTTCAACAGACTCTGAGGAACAGGTTCTGATCTCTTCAAAATCTTGATCTTTGAAGTCTTAGAGTCAAAGTTAATCATTTCCTTAGGCTTAGAGTTCTTTGGCTTTGAAGTAATCTTAGCCTTAGAGCTAGAAACTTCAAGTTCTGACTGAACTACAGTTTCAAACTTAGCACTCTCAGGTACAAAGAAGGTTTTCAGCGCTTCCTTGATGCATTCACAACATGCTTTAAGACTGATTTTGTAACGCCCTATTTCTAATTAAGCAATAAATCATGCAATTTAAATAAATACATAAGAAATAGTCGTCACTTCTACAATTAATCACCAACATAGTCATGCATGAAAATAATCTCCAACATAAAGTCACAGCGGAATCAAATACTTCTCAACATAAATGTCATGTCCTCAACATCAGATAAATCCAACATAATAAATAATCTCCACCAGATACAACTCAAGATATAATAAAATCTCAAAAGATTAACAACATGCACTAAGTCCTAGATCAGAGCCTAATCTAGACACATGCGATAAACGAGGAACTCCCGCTCCTCAAAGCAATACTCACCAAGCAAAAACATCTAAACCGACATGTTGTCTACCCGTCCATACGGAGAGGTAGGCGGTCCACCAAGACCACTGGGGGTTAGAATTACATTAATCATAATCAAAGTCAAAACAGGATTAGCATGCATCTTAACAATATTTTGCATAAATAATCATGAAGATAATATTCTCAACAATTGTTACGCAAGCACAGAGTTCCAATCACAATAATCCTCAAACACACCAAGTACCAATACATATTCACATCAAGCTCATGAACAAACATGACTCTTCCTAGAAACAGATAATGTGACTAGACCGACTCGACTATGTGTTGTACCAAATTTCTTTCATCTTCGAGGCTGTCGCCCTTGACGCTTATAAACACGCCATATCACCCCGAATAATGGACTACCGCAGCATCAAACAACAATGGAGATGAAAGACAACAACAACAACGTGTGTGAACTAGGACTCGACAACAACAATACATACTTCATGTAATTTTACAAGTCCACACCAATTATATTCAAATACATGCGTACACCAACAATTCACCACCAATTCGCATGTAAAAGATTTCACCAACAATATATATGTACCCAACATATATAATCTCCAACAACAACATATATGCACTCAACATATACAATCACCAACAACAACATATATGCTCTCAACATATATAATCACCAATCAACATATATTCACATTCAATCTCATTCACGAAAGAATTACAAGATAGAAAAGTTCAATGAATATATCTTCAACTAGTTTCATATAATATGATTCACTACTTTAATAATTTAGACCAATGAACCAAAACGAAATCAAAATGATTCAATCACCTCTACCAAGGAAGTATACTAACCACATATGAGTGAAGGTATACTCACATAAGTATTTCATCGGCCAAATACTATGAATTCTCAACATTTGCAAAGTTCGTCTCAAAATGTTACTTTTCAAAACATAGTTTATTTTTTCAAAGTAAGACACTCAAGTTCTCAACAAAAAAGTTCAAGATCATTTGTTTAATCATCTAGAAAGCGTACGTATGTAATCCTACATCATTGTCTTTGAGGAAATAAGTTTTCGGAAAATTGTGTTCTTGGACGATTTTCCAAAAGTTATGAACAATTTATGAAACTAAGTCCAAATCCACACTAATGATGTTCTCATAGGATTAGATACATAGTTAATGATTAAACAAGTCTAGGAAAACATTTAGAAAGTTAGATTGGTTCACGAGTACACGAAACGAAAATTCAACTGTGGCTAAACAGGGCATGGTTCGCTTAAGCGACGGCTGGTTCGCTTTAGCGACCAAGTTTCAGTTGCGTCCTGGGAGTGTTCGCTTGGGGTTCGCTTGCGCTTCGCTCAAGCGAACTACGTCCAGAATGAACTGGGCACGTTCGCTTGAGGTTCGCTTAGGCGTCGCTTAAGCGAACTCTCTACAGTTCAGAATAAAAACTTCGAATTTCAAAACCTTTTTTCCCAAACACTCCAATTTTAATCCTTTAACACTCAAAATTCATTCCAAATGAAGTTTGTAGGTCATGTACATAAACACATACACCAAAATGCTTAAAACTCAAGAATCAAACATTATTTTGTTCCAATTCCAAATTTCATCAAACTTTCAAAATTATTCAATAACAACAACAACTTTCATCATCAATTCAACCATGTCATACTCAACATACCAATTCATCAACAACATGTTTCTCCAACATCAATAACAACAATCATTCATGAAATCATTCCAAGTTCATCCAATCACAACTTCATCATTCACCATTTTTCACAAAAACACAACATATTCATACATATGATTTTTGACACATGAACTTCAATATCAACAACACTTAATCATTCAATTCACACGTACAAACATATCATCAACAATTAGACATGAATTCATTCATCAAATTTCACATAAGCACTTATTTTCAAAATCACTTAATTGGATAATCACTTATGAGAAAGAGTAGAAAAAGATATTATGATTAAAGTCTATCCCCCTTACCTCTAATCTTCTAAGCTCAATCCTAGGCTTCAATTAAGCTCCCAAGTTCTTCCCCTCTACAAGCTTTCTCTTCTTCTCCCTCTCCTAGCCTCTTGCCTCTTGAAATGGAATGAAATGAATAAGGTTTCTAAACCCTAGTTCTCCCCCTATAGTTAAAATATATCCATACCCATTGGGCCTAACCCATGAAATAATAATTGGACTCTATTCTAATAACGTCACCTATTAGTTTCCTATCTCATTAATCAATAAATTATTTAGCAACAACCAACACTAGTATAAATTACTACAACTAATCTTAATAAATCACTAAACAATCGGTTCTCACTAAAAACGCTACGATTAATTCTCGACCAAAATTACTATTTTACCCTTACTCACCAAAAGACCAAAATACCCTCCTAATCACTAAACTAAAGAAAATACATCAATGGGCAAATAATTCACATATGAGCATACATAAATACACATAATTAATTAAAAACTAAATAACAAAAATCGGGCTGTTACAGATTTCATTAGGTTTCCCTTCTGAAAATCTAATCCCTTTGCCATTATTTCTATAAATTTTGTAAATCATAGAAGCAACTATGCTTCTGTCAATACCAGACATAATAAAATCTTCAAGAGCAATTTCATGTTTATTTAAGGGTTTTCCATTACATTTTTCTTGTAGCTTCTGACACAAAAACTTGAGCTTGTAGCTTCTGACATAGAAACTTGAGCTTCTCTTCATAGGTTTTACAAATGAAGTCAAAGTCTCTAAGTTCTACTTTAGAAGCTTTCATATCCAATAGAGTTGATTCTTGTTGTTTCATTAAATCAACAAATTTTTCTTTTAAATCTCTCAACTCATTGGTTCTCAGTTCAAAATGTGTAAGGAGCTCCTTAAGAGACTTAATAAGTTCTTCTCTGGGAATTTTAGAATATACCTCATTTTCTTCTTCTGAGTCTAATTCAGGTTCAACTTCTGAAGTCATTGTAGCCACTAACCCCACAACTACTTTTGCATCTTCATCAACATCATCCTTATCAAATTCAGATTCATTGTCTAAATCTTCCCAGGTTGCCATCAAACTCTGATTGATCTGCTTCTTGAACTTGTTTGATTTGAAAGTGGTTTCTTGGACTTCTCCTTTGATTTCTCCTTCTGAATATCAGGGCAATCAGCAATAAAATGTCCAGGCTTCTTGCAGTTGAAGCACCCCTTCTGATCTTCTTTCCTGGAGCCTTTGTAACTACTCCTTCTGCTCAAGAACTTCTTGTTCTTCTTAGCCAGATATTGCAGCCTATTAGAAAGCATAGCCATCTTCTCAGTAGGATCTTCATCAGAATCTCCATCAGGTGATTCTTCTTCAGAGTCTACAACTTTTAGAGCTTGTGATGACTTCCCTTTAGATGGAAGAGCAATAGATTTACTTTTCTTAGTAGGTTCATGTTCATTTAAGCTTATCTCATGAACCTTGAGAGAGCTAACAAGATCTTCAACACTTAAAGTGTTTAAATCTTTAGCTTCATCAATAGCAGTAACTTTAGGTCTCCATCTAGCAGGTAGGCTTCTTAGTATCTTGCTCACATGATCAGAAGCAACATATCTTTTCTTCAGTATTTGTAGTCCAAAGACTAGGGTCTAAAATCTTGAGTGCATTTCTTCAATGCTTTCATCATCCTTCATCTTGAACAATTCATACTGATGAACAAGAATAAGAGCTTTTGCCTCTCTATCCTTCTTACTACCTTCATAGTTTGCACAGAGAGAAGCAAACATTGTCTTTGCAGTAGATTTGTCACTCATCTTCATGTACTCTGCACGAGGTATAGCAAGAACAAGTGAACCTCTGATCTTGTGATGTTTCTTGTAAATATTCTTCTGAGCAGGAGTATGTTTCTTTCTATCAACAACAGCTCATTCTTCATCAAGGTCCAAGTCACCAACACCATCTTATAGGATATCTCATAACTTTTCATCTAAACCCATGACATAACTGTAGAAGTTAGTTTTCCACCAACAGAATTCTTCAGGATCTCCATTAAACTTTGGAACTTTTTCTGAGTCAACTTTCTTATCACCATAGTCGTAAGGAACAACATTATGATTACCCCCAGAGCCAGAAACAGAGGATTCACCAGCAAACATGTTTTTCTCAGATCTTGGATTGTTACACTGTTAAGTGTTCTCAACAAAACCAAGGCTCTAGATACCAATTGAAGGTGAGAAAAACACAAGAAAGGGGGCTGAATTGTGATAGCTTTTTCTTCGTTTTCTCCTAAGCTGAAATCACTGTTCAGAAGCAGATAGAGTTCAGCTTCTGAAGTGATATTCAGAATCTAGTTGCAGCGGATAAAATAAAGAGAGAGACAGAGAGAAGAAAGACACAAAGCAATTATACAGGTTCCTTCCAATAATCGGAAGTAGTCCTGTCCCCCTTGCACTTCCAAGGAGAGTTCACTAAATATGTAATATCTTATTACAAATGCTCACTGCTAAAACTAGTAAGAGACTTCAAATTACTCAAGCACAATTGCAAGAGATTTCTTATGCTCAATAACTAAATCAAGAGACTTCTAATCAAACAGAATTACAAAGAAATTTGTTTGATGTTGAACACTTGATATACAATCAGTGGTGTTCACAATACAAATCAGATACAGACTCTTTAAGACTCTAGAATTTCTAAGATATGAAATTTGATAAGAAATTCTAAGTGAACTTTGATGTGAAACAATTTCAGCAGAGTTTTGGCACTTGAAAATAATTGTAAGAGTCTTGCAATTCTCTAAGTCTTCATTCCTTTATATAGATGTGTGAAAGAGACGTTGTTGATTGCCAGCACATCAAAAAGAATTGTTTGAAGCTTGATCAAATCACCAATGAATTGTTGCCTGGTTTGGTTAATGTCCTATGAAGGATCTATTTCAAATTCATTCCAAGTCTGAAGGAACACTGGTGCAGGCATAGTTGTTATTCTTGTCTTATTCCAGAGACAAAACAGAGTAGTGGAGACAGTGGTTGTACAATTCGTACAATTGTCCTTTTTCAACTCTCTTCAACGAATGAGCTTCCAATGACTTCAAATCCATTTAAATTGGTCGTTGATTCATCCTTCTAGTCTTCTGCAATGATAGGCGTGATTAAATCCTTTGAACAGCCTTTTGAAGCTTCACTTCTTTCAGTTTCTGATGGTCTTCAGAACTTCTGATGAAATGTGTTTCTGGTGAGATGTGCTTCTGATGAGGTGCTTCTGATGACGTTAGCACTTCAGGAGCACTTGTCTTCAGAACCTCTTTTCTTCAGACGCTTCAAGCTTCTTTCTTGTTGATTTCATTGCTCTCATTTGTTCTTTCAGAACCTATGCTTTAAAGAGACACTAAAAAATTTGTCTATGGTCCTGCACACTTGAACAAATATTAGCATATCCAATTAACAATTTTTAATACCTTGTTATTATCAAAACTCAAGAATTTATGTTAAACACATTTTGTTCCAACAGAATCATTTAAAACTTTTTGTTATAAATATGGAATTCTTCATGATTTATCTTCGTCCTAATACTCCATAGAAAAATTAGGTTTTAGAACGAAAGAACATATATTTACAAGAAATGGCACACACCATATTCATGAATATAACATGAATCATGGCTAGGGTATAATAAATTTTTTCCTTTGCATTAAAAAGAAAGTGATGTGAGAGTATGAGGGTAGTAACGAGTTGAAGTGATGAGGGAACGGGTTAAGTGTGAGTTGGTTCTCTCTCTACACTATTATAGTAACTAATTTGTGTTATTGTCCTTTGAACTAAACAAAGTGTATCACATTATTGCAACAAGATAGGACTTGCACGTGAATGATATATATACTTCACTTCATTATTCCATCCAAAAAAATTACTACATTTTACCACTTTAGTTACTGCAATATGATATGCTTCACTTAATTATCCTCACGTCTGGTACACAAGTGGGGAGTAATTAATGAGGGCGGGTGTGAAAGGAGGAGTGTGCGGCGGATCAATGTCTGGGGAGAGTTGAATCGAAAAGTGTCCATTTTTAAGACAACAGAAGAGGAGATCAACTTGAAAATTATGAGCGTGGAGAAAAATGATGCAGGTACAATTGATGGGACAAGATCAACACTTCAATCACTTCAAAAAGTTCAAAGATGATGAGAGTGGAAGTTTGAAAATATGGAATAAAACTATCATTTATAACTTATTTACTAACTAAGACAATATCGCACTTAAAAAAAGTAAACCTAAGATTGTGGACTGGTATGGACCAGCCCGATGAAAAACACACTTTTACACCATAACAAGTTTAACGTTTGTTTGATTGTTGACTGGTATGAGCTGATTTGATGAAGAATAAACATCTATGTCTTAATATAATTGACGCTTGGTGAATTATGAATTGGTATGTAGTGATCTTATGAAGAACAAATGTTGATCACTTAACAGGTTTGACGCTTGGTAGGATGTGGACTGATATAGGCTGACTTGGGTAAGAAAACATGTTTACATCTCTACAGACTTAACGCTTGGTAGATTGTAGACTGATATACGCGATCATATCGCATGGCTCTTAATATTTCAACTTGACTAGCTAGACCTCGCTCATAACTAAACTCGTTTCATTGTTCAAGTTGTGCTAGCTCACCTCGTCCGTTTAGGTCCTACCTTAGCACTTGCGTGAATGTTCAAATCATGCCAACTCACCTCGTCCAACGAGGTACTACCTCAACACTTTTTTTACTGTTCAAGTTATTCTAGATCACCTTGTTCAACCATGTCTTGCATCAACACTTGTGTACTTGTTTGATTTTCAAAATCATGTTACCTCACCTTGTCTATCTAGGACATACCACATCACTAGTTTGACTATTCAAGTCATACCTAGTTTGACTCAACCATGCCAAGCTCGTGTTGTGCAAGTCATCATGTTGTGGTCCCTTCCAAGTGCTTCATACTTGCTACATAACGAAGTGACGCAATATGTGTGTTATGATTCCATGTGTCTTGTACGAATAACTAACGTATCTGAAGTGTGTTTCGACTTCACGCGCCATATATGAATGAGTTGTAACCACGTCCACGCACAACTGTACTACTACTAGTACTAGACGACATATGAGAGTCTCTGAATCACATCTTATTGAGCTTGAGTGACCAAAGAGAGACTTATTAGATCAACAAATGAGGACAATAAAAGCATACACTTAGGAAACATTTTTATGAATTCTGATTCTAACTTGAACAATGTATTTCCATCTTGGATCTTAAAATATTCTTGAAGCCCCTCTTAATCTACCACTTAGTGGCTCACTTATTATAACTTGTGTTTACATACGTGAACATTAATCAATTTGATTTTCTTTTTGTTTTCAATAAAATATTAATTTTAAACATTATTTTTTACTAAAAGTCTAGGGGCAATTTTTTTATGATATCTTTCAGACCATATCAAACACTTAACAAACAAAAAAGTCAACAATGTATATGTTATGAAAGTTAAATTGTAACACAAAAAAGTTATTAAAGTTAAACGACATACTTGAGGAAGAAAAAAAAACATAAACGACTAATTTGGTATGATAAAATAACTGAAAGCACTTGGGGAATAATTTATAATAAGAAACTTGAAGCAACTTAGTTTTACACAAATGACATAATTTGAAAATGTACTAAATTCACCCAAACACTAACATTATTTAACCAATGACTTGACATGTTCTTGTAGACTAGAGAGGCTTGGATTGCTACGATAATGGTACATGAGAGGAACCATTCTAGCAGCATTAAGGCAAAAATTGGTAAATGATGATGGAAATAAATATGGGTCCAGAATTTCTTGATTGAGACATTTCCATTCATTTGAAATCATCTCAGCAACATGTCTTTGCACATCTTCACATGAAATATCTTGGTGCTCACTCATATAGCAATTAAGATATGATCCATCAAGACCATTTTGATCTCCACTCTGCATGAGTAAAATTGGATATCATTAGAACACGACATTTAACAATGTATTTTAGGTGGTAGTCTTGTTTGGGCACATACATTGGGACACACCATTTAATCACACACATCAAAAATGTATTTTGCTTAATTCTTTAAAAATAAATATTGTTTAATTATTTTCTCTTTCCACTTTTTCTCATTATTGTATGTGTACCTAAAATTGATGTGTTGGATATGTGAGCAAATAAGGATTTTCTGTATTTCATATACATTTAGATGGAGAAAAATGTATTTCAATTATTTAAATTTATTTAATTACAAATTATAATTTATTTGATTGTATTTACAATTTATAAATATAATTAATAATATATTCATATATTTCTGCCAGTTTATCTTATTATTATATGTATTAAAAGAGACTCCTAAAATTTCTATGAAGTATTCAAATCATGGAAGTTTTTCTTACCTTAGTTCCTTCTAAATCATCAGAGAGACGAAGAATTTTTGCAACTGAATAAATGATATTTGGAAATTCTTCATCTAAGATAGAAAGAGTTTCCTTTGTTATACCCTTCGCATGATCCATGAGGAAGAAGGCATGGATAAGTACAACATGAACTCCTGTGCTCACAATTCCATTGTTCAAGTATTCCTCTGTTGTTGGTAAAATACCAGAATTCAACCAATGAGCCTCTTTCAAGAAAGCCTTTAATAAGCGCACCCACTGTTTCATACAAAGTTTGTTAGATATACTCATTAGTTTCTCCAAGAATTTTAACGTTGCTGCATGCCCAAGGCTGAATTCAAATCCAAAACCCTTGTTAAGCTAGAGAATAATTTATTAGTTTACCGATATTTTTAGTGTATCTATAGGGTTGAATCCATGCTTTTTGTAGACCATTTCAGCAAAGTTGTTGGTAACTTTGTAAAGAGAACTCAAAGAAACTTTCATGAAGTTGGGAAGATTCTCTGCGCTATCCATTTCCCATCTGAATTGAGTTAAACATCATTTTAATACTACATATCTTTGTCAAATGCTACAAAAGTTATATAAAATGCTATAAAAATTTCTAGAAAAATAAAATAAAATAAAATTTCACTTATCTTGATGCAGGACTATAATTATATACATACATATATTAGCAAATAAAATGTATATACTTAACTTATTAAAAGTTTAATACCTGTTAACAGCTTCTGTAAATACAGTAAGTTGATCCAATGTTCCGTGAACATCGAAAATATCATCGATAATATAAACTAGAGAGATTGGTTTGGTGAGCTCAACCCTTTGGTTCGAAGAGCATGGATCTGTAAAACATGCCATGGGCCACATGTACCATTTCAGAGGATTATACCCTGCAAACTTCATCTCCTTGGACAGTCCAAGGTCTTCCCACCATCTATCAATTTAGGAAATAAATACGTTAGTAAATTGAATTAACCATCTATTCAATTAAATTAACCATATTTTTTAAACGCGATTAACTATCGCAGGTGTAAGAAAAAATGGATGTTCATTTTTAGTCAAAAAAACGTACTTGGCAACTTCAATGCTCTCATTTTTGTTCATGAACTGAGTTATGCTGGAGTTGATTTTAGCAAGTTCATCTAAACAGATCCATTTGTTCTTAGCCTTCAAATCATTGATGAATATGCTTTTATCCATATATCTTGACAAACCATAGTGAATTGGGTATTGAAGAGTGTTTGAAACATATATAGCTTGGCTATGGTCTTGATGTCTTGAAAGCCATGCTTGAAGAAGCTCACAACTGAGGTACCCTAAATCATTGAGACCATCTTCTCCTTCAATACTTAGTTGGGATGCTTCATATAAGGCAATGAGACCTTTCACATCCTCACCATATTTTACTCTCAATGATTTTTCGCTACACTTCAAGCAATCAAATAACTCTGCATAACCAATTGTACTTGATGATCATATCAACTAAATCCTAGTAAAATCATATATGCTCACATGAATTGTATTATAACGTGGGGGAAAATGTTGTAAACAAAATACAATTTTTTTGTTATTTGTAGTGATTTTTTGGTTGCTAAATTATCTAATTATATTAGGTAGTAAAATTTTATAAGATAATTATCTTGATTTTTATAATTAGATAATTTAACAAAAATTAGTTGCACTGGTTTTTTCTTATCGGATATTCTCCCCGAAGAGACAGATGTATTTTGATTTTTTAAATATGCGAAATATTTCTTTAGTTTATATTTGAGATCCAAAGAGAACATTATGTTTATTTTTTTGTCAAATAGTCTATTAGTTGAAAATTTCTTGTTTAAAGGTGAATAAATGGGGAATTTTGGATTTAAACCTCGACTCTTGGCAACGTCTCAACCAACTGAGTTATATTCACGGAGAGAGACCAAAGAGGAATATTTAACCAACCTGTATTGACATAATGGCCTCCTTGTCTGAGCAAGCGGAATGCAAGTGCAACTTCATAGAGTTCATGGCTACTAACAAAATCAATTGGATTGCTGCTCAATATCAAAAATTGTTTTTCAAGAGTCACTTTGATCTCCTCAGCAAAGTAGTGTTCAATGCCAAGCCTTTGGATGATGTCAATCAAATGAAAATTCTCAGTTGGATCTTCACTAGTAACAAGTTTCCTGTTAACTTGCTTACATATCAAAGCTTGCTTTACGTAAATACCATCCTGAAAATTTAGAACAGATTGATCATAACATTGAAATATATATATATATATATATATATATATATATGATAATTTGTACTTTTCAATGAACACACTTAATTACCATGCTTGAAATCTGAAATTAATTCTTTGATCAGAAAAACTGACTTTACTCAAGGAAGCTGATGAGTATCTTGTACTGGAAATGATGATATGTGAGGCTATTTATATCTTAAATAATGCACGTGGTTCATATTTAATAATAGAAAAGTGCTGGTATGTCCACAGAAAATTTGCGTCAATCCAACAATGATGTTGTACGTTCATTTAATAATGCTCAATTTTAAGATGACGTTGAAAGAAGTTTTTCTAAACTCAAATTGGTTTTGGTGATCAATCGGTTTGGTTCCACTAAAATCGATCACACGGCGGCGGCTAGGGTGAGCTTATGGGTTCAACCCGTGTCGTTGGTGTCGGGTCAATTTGGTTTCCGGTTGGTTATGGTGCCATGAATATTCGTTCGTGTTTGGGTCTTTCTCAATCCATTCGGATATGTTTGATACGTTATGTTGTGTTGTTTGAATCCATCGGGGTTGTTCTCCTGAAGACTGGACTGAATAGGTGCGGGTTCGTGTTTCTGTTTATTGGATATCTGATTATCTAAATTTGTTGAAATCTGCAGGTTTCAATGAGATTCCGCACCGTTGCAACTAATTGGTTTCATATTCTCGACATTAAGTTTGATGCTGGATGGTTGGTCTCGAAAGAACTATCATGCTTGTTGCCACTTGTGGGTGTTCTGATAATTTGACTATGATCGTTGTCCAGATTTGTTGAGGTCTGCGGGTTTCAAATTATGATTTTCCTCCTCCGCGAAGGTGCTGCTTTAATATCCGTGTCGGTCTTCTTGATTGACAGACTGTTTTGAAACCCTCGTCAGTCTACATGTTTGATGTTGGACTCTTTGGCTTGAAAGAGACGTTATGCTTGTTGTTGTTACAAGGAGTTGTTGTTTCTTGGATTCGTTCCGTGTTGACGGTTGGTGCATACAACGCACTTTAGACATCTATTGGTGTTGTTTTCACCACTGGGTTGGGTTGATATATATTTTGTGTAGATTTACTGTGTTAGGTTTATATCCCCTAGTTTTTTTTTTAATTTCTTCTTTACTTTTTTTAATAATATAAATGAGCACCCAACAAAGACTGAGATCGGCAAGATATTCCAACTTAGTTGGAATGTCTTCTATTTTTTTTAGGTCATTGTGCTCTTAATTTATCAAAAATAAATAAATAAATAAGTTTATTTTGGAAAAAAAAATACAATTTCTTTGTTTTTTTCTCAACAACCAAGTTGGGTCCATGCCATCCCTTTTGTGTGTATAACGTTTTTTTCATTCTTTCTTCTTGGTAGTCACACCACTTGATTAAAAATAGCACATACGCACGGACAAAAGAAAATTTTGTCAAAAAACAAAACACCCACAATATAAACTCTTGTGCCAAAAATAAGTTAGATTAAACTCATCACTGTCGATAAAAAAAACTAAGAATAAACTATATCAAGAAAATACGAATTTAATTACTTCAAAAGTTCTAAATGTGTAACAATATATAAAAAAGAATATATATTTTTTGAGCGAATTTTTCTTTCACTTTTATCTCTATTTAAACTATTTAGCATCAGTCCACGAATGTGCCTATTATCGAGTTCAATAAATATAAGCAGACGACAGTAAAATTTGAAATGAGTATCGTCCATGTTGGGAAGATATATCTAGCATCAGTCTAGCTTTTTTTCCAGGTGAAAAAGATCGTCCATGTGCACTAAGGTTTAATCATGAGTTGAATGACTATGCATCGACGGTGTAAAATTACACCGTCATTTAATGAGAATTTATCAAATTTCATACATATTACACCGTCGTCTAATGAGAATTTATCAAATTTCATACATATAAGTTTATCTTTATATATATAGCTCGGTTGGCAGGGACATGTATTGTTATATGCAGGGCCAGAGTTCGAACCTCATATACCCCAATTATTCACCTTAAAAAAGATGAATTCCAACCAATAGACTACTTGACAAAATTAAAGTCTATTTTTATTTTGTTTGAGTAAATAAGTCTATTTTGTAATTGTCTTTAAGAAATAACTACCAAATATTCTATTCTTATTGAATATTAATGAAAAACTAATTTACACGTTTATCCGTATTTTTGGTAAACAAACGCTAGTTTTAGATTAATTGTTTGCATAATCAAACTAGAAATCTTAGAACATATTTGTGCAATTATTTTTTAAAAAAGTTTGAATATTCATCATGTTCATAAGTTTAAATACGAAAAAGATGAATATAATTGTGTCCTTTGACATAGTTGAAAAGGTTTTCAAAATTAAAATTAATAAAACTTCAAAAATGAAAGTAAACAACTTAAAGAAAAGCATTTTTATTGCATAAATGAAGATCGGTGCATCAAATCATACATACATTCTCTTATTACTCTTTTCTCGCAATGACTTGGATACCTTGAGTGTAAAGGATTCTGTATTTTGATTTGTGACTCATATTTTGTAACACCCCTATTTTCTATTTTCTATTTTAATTAAATCAATGAGGTTTAATAGGTGAAGTATTGGTTATTATTATGATGATGCTATTTTGCTTTAGTGTTATTTTGTTGTCGAGAAAATAGAATTATGATAATGAATGGAAAATGTTATGAGAGTTGGAATAAAATGAAAAGAGGAATAAAAAATAAATAATATAGCTAGAGTCGGGGGTGTAGAATATAAGTTTTAAATAAGTGGGAGAGGGAGGAAGTAAAATAATAGTAAGTAGAATAAAAGGATTACAACAAGTGACTGACACGAATATAAATAGAAACCTTAGAAGTTAGAAGAGTCAGTATTTTGAACGTACAAAAGAAAGAAGAGAAGAGCAGAGGAGAGAAACCCTAGTTGCTACAAGTTCAAGCCAAAAATCAGAATTTTCGAAGGATTCGAGGTAAGGGGAGAAGCTCTTCACTTTAAGATGTGTTATTCACGAGGGGGGTTGTTTAATTCTTAAGTTGATGTTGTTGTTATGTTGTAAACTGTGATGGGAAAATGATGATGAACGAAGATGATGATTATGATGTTGAAACATTTGAATTGAAGGGAATTAGTGTAGGGTTTTAATTTGAGAAATTAGCCTTAAAAAGAATATATAATCAGGTAGGTTAATAAGAAATGAGTTTTTGAATGACAAAGTATCCATAGGATGTTAATTTGGGATGAAATTGCCGAGTTTAAGGTTGAAAGCAGTGACGGGGAAGGTTCCTCAAAGCAAAATCGAAGCGAAACTGCGATTTTTGCTGTCAGTAGGGGTGGACGATCATGACATAAGAGCACACGACCGTGCGTGTAGTTGCTGCCAAAAAATTCAGTTTTTGTGTTTTAGGGGGCATACGATCGTGCCCCCAAGGGGACACGACTGTGCACCCTTCCTAGACTTAGAAACACTCATTTTTATGCCTCCATAGGGTTCCTAAGAAGTATAATAAGGTCCCAAACAAACAAACTTAAATGAGGGAAATCCAGTTAGGTCATCTAAGGGTAGTTCTCTAAATCCACGATGAATTTAATACATGAAGAAGTTTAAAAGTTCTAGAGACGAACTAAGACTAGATGTGAGAAGTGAAGTAAGATAGTACATAACGGAGTCTTACACCCTTAATTAATAATGAGTCGTTGTTAATGGTTAGGATAGAGTATCAAGAGAACTTATAATAGATTTTTTTTTTAGGGAAGAACTTATAATAGATTAGAAGGTAGGACATGTCTGTTCGATGAACAAAGAAATAAAATAGAGGGATGACGACGTAGAAATGAGTCGTGTCTATGAATTGGATTAATCGAGAGGATGAGGTAGTAATGTAAACATCTTGGTCGGGTAAATGATGAAGAATTTATTGACTATAAATAAGAGCAATAAGGAGTAATGTATAAGTATACACACACACACACATATGACGAGAAAAGGACGATGTCTATTATAGGATTAGACAATGAGAAATGATGATGTTTATTTTGTAATGATGATAAAGACGATGCCTAATTTATATCGATGATGAGGATAATGTGGTCTAATTATATTGACGATGATAATGATGATGTCTATTTATATTGATGATGAGAATGATGACATCTAATTATGGTGATGATGAGAATGATGATGTTTACTCTTTGATCATGATGATGATATGTTTGTCTTGACGTTGTTCATAATAGGGAGAGTCTTGCATTAATATGTGAATTGTTCATAATGTGAATATGTGTATTACTTGATGAGTCTGTCTTCAAGCATGCATATAGAGTTGAGTCTAGGAAAATGAAGATGAAATGAACACAGATGTAAGTCCAATAACACATGTCTGACAACAATATTTGTTGACGATAGGTGTGGTACCATATTCATAAAGGTCTTAGGATGGAGTCCATCTGCATTTAAATGGCAATGTTTGAACTTGGTGTATATTTTGTAAAATGGTGTGTGGCGATGAATGTAAAAGCTATTGAGGAGAAATATCTAATGATGTATCTTATGATGACGTAATATTATTATTTTTATTTAATGTTATTCGTGATTTTCCTAATGATATGTATGATTGGCATTCTCACCCCTTTATTTTTGTTGTGTTTTTCTTTGTGGTGATTGTACTCTTGGAGTGCAGACATTCAAGTTGAGGAAGATTAGTTGTGGACGGCTTAGAAGGCTGCGATGGAAGTGTCTTCCGTCTTTTTTCCTTTATTTAGTAGTTGAATAAACATGTAGTTGATACGAGCTCTGATTTTGTAACACCGTGATTGAGGTTAACGTTGAGATTAATTTTCTTTGTGTTTGAATTCTTGAAACTATTGTTATTTCTATTTATGATGTAGATTGACACGAATAATTTTTTATTAATGAAACCAGTGTATTGCTTTTCGCTGCTGAATTATTATTTAAAATAAAAATTTACGTTATTAAGTGATATAATATTGAGTTTGTAACATCCTCTTTAGTAGATATATGCTCATTATTTAATAATTTATTGTCGGAAAATAGGGTGTTACATATTTCCTATACAAAACTACTATATATACTTAGTAATAAGTAATCGAAAATAACAGTCACAAATAAATGATCTTCAACATGTGTCTAGATATGCTTTCAGATTCCTTGATAACTTCCCACATGTCTTTAACCTTCTGATCTTGCCTTTTCAAAAAAAATTTGAATTTCTCCTAGTTGAAGCTGAATGGCTTTGTAATCTTTAATATGCCAAGTATTAACATAATTTGTCGAAGTTACAACTTCCTAAAATGTCACCAAATAAAAAACTCATCTTCGACATAAGTCTTTTCTTTCAAAATAAACATATAAAAAATACAGACTAACACACTCATAATATATATCCTTTTTTTCCTTAATCATAAATAAATTCTTGTACTCATTCTTAAAAATGTGCGTATGCGTAAAAAAATTTGCCACTCTTAACTATTTTTTCTAATTTTGTCTATGCTCCTTCTTATTGTAGGTTGAAATAAAGAAACTGAGACAAAGACACATGAGATGCATATGTCAATTACACTATCCCGAAAACTTGAAGGATCAATATAAGGCCAATAATGACCAACAAATCAGTGGCGGATATGTAATTTACTATCGCATTTTTTCTAGCCACTCAAAATGTATAAATAAATATTTTGAATTTTCAAGATATGTAATTTACCTATCACATTTTTTTTGGCTCTACTGTGACACATCGAGTCATCAACAATATCAGACCAAACACATCATATGGAAGATGGAGGTTGTTAGTATAACAACAAAAATATAAAATCGCTGCCACTATGAGCATGTCGGGTTTGATGGGGTAACAAGACGGTTGGATGAATACCTAAGTAATTCTTGAAGGACCTTTGGCACTTTCAACTTCTATGCCCCAATGCTTGTAGCCATCTATAACGGTATTACATAATATGAATGAACTATAGTAGAAGATATCATAAACTCACACATAAAGTAGATTTGTCGGGAGTTCGAACTCTAATAATAACGTCTGACTTAACAATTTTATTGTATATTTTGTTGAAAATATTTCAACAAAAATAATTTCAATGTCGAGGTCAGTTGATGTAGTGGCATTTATTTAGTTTATTTTATCTATAAATAAATTTTTTACCGGAGGACAAAGTGTCGGATACTTAGTTTTCAAGACCATTAAAAGATAATGATGTGTCAAAAAAAAAAGATAATATGAAAAGGGGGCGTCTAATAGTAGACATTATTGTTTTTAGTTATTTTGTTAAAATAATATTTTTATTCTCCACTTTTATTATTGTAAACTCAATTTTTACTAAAAGAAAAGATAGAGGCGCCCATTTAAACCATTTTTTAGAAGCTCATTTACAACGTGAAAAATGAATGTGTGGATTTATTTTCAAGTGGTATTATTGTACAAAGCAAGTATGATATAGTACATAGTACTATTATTGATACCTTGACCAATACACTAGTACAAACTAATTCAACCAAAAAAAAAAAAAAGTAAACCCACTTAGGTTGGTCTGATGGTATTGGCTTGAGATCTAAGAGTGTGTATATCCTTAAGGTCTCATATTTGATTCTCTCTAGTATCAATTTAAATAAACTAATTTTATCTTCTAACAAAAATGTAAAATCTAAGCAGCTGAACCTCGCGCATTTGGTGTCTCTTCAATTTGACTTATACCCCGTCTTGTGACAATTACGTATGAATGGATTCAATGATCCAAAATCAATTCGTAGACAAGCAACTCAAATGGAACACAACATCTTTTTAACATTTTGTTTTAAGATAATTGTAACGAGTGTCCACGGAATAGTCTTTAAGACCTTTAAATAGAAACTTTTAATAAAAATTTGTGTAATCAATATATTAGAAATTGAGATATTTGACTTTTGGCTTATTAGATCGTTTGGTCCCCTAATTAATTTCATGTTTTCATTTTGGTCCCATATTTAATAAAAGTGGCGAATTAGTCCCTTAAGTTTTGCGTCGTTTGCCAAAAAAATCCTTTCTGTCAAATGTTTTCTTTCCCGTTAGTTTTTGCACACGTGGCTATTCATACGTGGATGGTATAAAAGCGAAAATCTGTCTGAAACCCAAAATTAGGGTTTTCTCACTTCAACCATCAACCAGCCACCTTCCTCTCTGCAAAATCCCTTTCAAATTTTTGAATCCCTAATTTGCAAAATCCTCGTCTTCATCTTCGAATCCATCCTTTCTCTTCTTCGAATCCCCGTCATTCCCCTTCGTTCGTATTGAGAGATGTCGAAACAAATGGGACAATCCATTGGGTCAGTAGGATCGATGCTGAGAAGAAGAACAACTATTGAATGTAGGTGTGGTGAAGAAACAGTGATTCGCACTGTAACTGATAACACGAATCCAAATTGTGGGAGACGATTTTGGGGATGCAAAAACTACAAGAATCAATTTGACAAAGGTTGTAGCTTTTTTAAACTACTGGATGAAGATGTTACTGATTATAGGGATCTGTTGATATCAAAGCTGGAGAAAAAAAATGTCAAGTTGAAGACAGGACTAGAGAAAACAAGAACATGGTTGAAGATCTCCTTGATTTTTGGGCTAGGGTGTTTTGGAGTTTGCCTGGTTTTTGGGACAATATTGGCCTGCAATTGTAGTGGGTCGTGGAATCAATTGTATTTGAAATAGTTTGGTTGTAATGGTCATTTTGAAGTTGTAATGTCAGATTTGAATGAATGACTTTGTAATGCCTATTTTGAATGAATGAATGTTAATGTTTTTGTTGGAATAATGTCTATTGTGTATTGCAAAAATGAATGAATGATACTTCAATTGAAAAATTATGCATATAGTGTACTGTAAAAGTCATTAATGGAGTAAATTGAAATGAAAAATTGAGCATGGTTTTGGTGTAGTTATGTATCAAACCCTGCACCAAAAAATGCAGTATATGTATCAATATTCTTTCAAATGGTAACCCTGTACAAATATATTTGCAAATCAATACCAGTGATATGTTGCAGACATATTAGAAAATTAGCAGAAGACTAGTATATACTGAATTGAAGTTAATCATATTGCACATAAAATGTGATAGCACTCAGGCATTACAACTTAGGCAAATACATTGTAGCTTGCAACTTAGGCAAATACATCAAAATATATTGTAGCTTGCAACTTTGGCAAATACATCAAAATAAGCATTGGAGCTATATTGTAGTTTGCAACTTAGGCAAATACATCAAAATAAACATAATAAATAGATTGAGCTTGAACTTAGGCATTACAGAACATGTATGCACTTAGGCATTACATCAAAAAGACATCAAAACAAGCATAATATCTAGAGTGTTCCATGATTCCTACTGTTGGGTTAACACAGAACCCTCAACTCTAACATAAGTTTTCGTTTTCTTCCCATTTGGACCTTCTGGCTGTGATGTAGATAGTCTCTCTTTTTGCTTCCTCTTCCTTGGTTTTCCACCTCCAGTTCCAGCTTGTTCAGTTTGTGTAGCAGCAGCACCTTGTGTAGCAGCAGCACCTTGTGTAGCTGCAGCACCTTGTGTAGCAGCAGCACCTTGTGTAGCTGCAGCAGTTTGTGTAGCAGCAGCACCTTGTGTAGCAACAGCACCTTGTGTAGCTGCAGCAGTTTGTGTAGCAGCAGCACCTTGTGTAGCAGCAACAGTGGGTGCAGTTTGAGTCCTTGGAGTGTTAGCAGTCCTTTGTGTCCTTTGAGTGTTAGCAGTACTTTGAGTGTTAGTAGACCTTTGAAGAGTTTGTGCAGTAGGAGCTTGAGCAGTTTGAGCAGGGTCTGATGAGTTCTCAGATGGAGGTGGTGGAGGAGGTGGTGGGAGCTTGCAAGTGGACTTATTATGTCCACTCTGCTTGCATCTGCTACATTTCATTCCCCATCTAGCCCTCCTGAGTTGACCATCATCCTTCAACAATTCACCTGCCTCTTTGTTCCTTTTTTTCTTTGGCCTGCCAGGTTGCCTTCTGATAGGAGGTGGCTGAAGATCATTATACTCAGTTCTGCGCCATAAGGCCTGGCCATTAGCAGGGTAGATTATTGGAGCATAGCAAGCTGCATACCTCTCCTTCTTGTAAATGTCAGGAACAAAATCATAAACATTGAGGTCTTGGTTCCTCATGCAGGCAATGGCATGACAACAGGGCAACCCTGTCAATAACCATTTCCTACAGTCACATTCCCACCTTTGGAGATTGACATGGTACTTGTAACAACTTGTATTCAAATGTGTCACTTCATAATCAAATTCAGTGCTGCGCCTATACACATAAACATACAAGAAATTATATAAGGTCCAGATAAACCAATCATTCACAACCAGCCAGCAATTTAAATACCTAACCATAGTAATCAGCAAATTTACATACCTAACCAACCAGACATTAGTGTAGGCAGATTCTCTTGCAAGCCTTTTCTTTATGTTGGGAAGCACATCATCTTCATACCTTGCAATTTTATTCCTATTTGTTTCCCACTTCTCCATCAAATACACACGGATATCTTCACACATAGTAACAATTGGCTTTTGTCTAGGAATGACAATGGTTGAATTGAAAGCTTCTGACATATTGTTGACTAAAGTATCACACTTTGAATCACCTGAGAACTTCCACTTACTCCAATGCTTAGCTGGAATCAGCATAAGGTAATCATGTGCAGGCTCACTAATCTCCTTGATCTCTTTCATCACATCAATGAATGCATTCTCATAAGTTGCTTTTGCTGCCCTCCACATTAATTCCTTCAACTTCTTTCCAGGAAACCTCTTTCTGAAGTTATTATAAAGGTGTCTGACACAAAATCTTTGGTCTACATCTGGAAGTAGTTCATCCATAGCAGGCAACAATCCCTATAAAACAGTTTAAGGAATAAATCATTGATTAAGCAAAGTAAAAACAATCTAAAAAAAGAAACAGAAAATAAAAGTTCACAATGTTACCTTTTGTTGATCACTAATGAAGGTGTAAGTCTTGCATAATCTGGGTCCACCTAAGTCACCAATCAGGAGTTCCAAAAACCACTTCCATGATTCCTTTGTTTCACCTTCAACCACAGCAAATGCTATTGGTAGCATCTGGTCATTTGGGTCCCTTCCAATTGCAGCTAGCAACTGCCCACCATAGTAACCCTTCAAGAAACAGCCATCTAACCCAATAATTCTCCTACACTTAAAGAAACTATCTTTGCAGGCTTTCAAACAGATATACATCCTTTGAAAATGGGGACATAAGGTTGCTCCAGGCCTCTCAAGATCTTCTTCAGTACCTTGATATGGCATAGTACTAACCCTCACAGTGGACTCAGGGTTTGACCTCATCAACTCATGTGTGTAATCATAGATCCTAGTATATTGATCCCTGAATGACCCATCCACCATATCAATTGCTTTTCCTCTAGCTCTGTAAGCCTTATTGAAGTTTATCTCCAACCCCCATTTCTCAATAGTTCTGTTCACAATAGTAGTCAGCTTCAAACTAGGCTCTTCTCTTACTCTACTATTCAGCTTACTCCCCAGCCAATCTGAATTCAACATCTTCAGCTTAAACACTCTACTGCAACTGTGATCCCTTTGTATCTTTCTCAATTGCCAAGTTTCTTCGTTAGGAACCTTAGCACAATATGCATTAAAAATGCAGCTACCCTTTGAGCCCTTACAGATAACTCTCACCCTCTTCTTATCATTCTTCTTGAACTTAAGGTTCCTTCCAGAATGAATGGAATAGGTTCTTATTGCTTCCTGAAATGCCTTCTTAGAAACAAAGTATGTTCCAACCTCCCATTTGTAATCTCTCATGTTATCAAGCAACTTAAAAGTTGAAAATTTAACCCTAGGACCCTCATCTTCATCTTCAGATTCACATCCACTATCTAAATCATCACTGTTATAATCTTCAACATCACTCAAACCCCTATCCCTCAATATACCAGATGGTCCACCCTCTTCAGTTGTGTTATTCCTCTCAACTATCAGATCATCTTCAAAAGCAAGTTCACTTACTTTTTTTTGTTGCTTTGGTGGTCTTCCTCTCTTCTTCTTAGGCTTACTTCCACTTACCTCGTTACCTTTTTCCTTTGACCTACTCTCAGTAGCTTGTCCTGCTTCAGCACCTGTGCCTTGCTCTGCTTCAGCTACACCTGAAGAACCTTGCTCAACAACTTCCCTTTCAACCCTATCATTTGCAACTGTTTCTGGTTCAGGGATCCAATCATCAAACACTCTTTCCTCTTGTGCTACAGCATCACCAAAGCCATCTTCTTTAGCTACCTCCTCTTCTGAGTCCCCAAATTCTATGTTTAATGCACTGTCTTCCCTTTGCTCACCTAACTCATCCACATACTCATCCCTATATTCTTCATGTAACCCATACCAAGTAGGCCCATCAACATTTACTACACCAGAAGGCCCAGCTTCATTACTCCCCATATTTAAAGTTGTTGGCCCATTAAATATTCCCTCACCATCTACAGTGGCCCCCACATGTTCACTTTCTTCCATAACAGTGGGCCCCATATTCTGCCTCAGATTTCCTCTATCATCCACAAGAGTGGGCCCCATATTCCCATCACCATTGGGCCCACAGTCAACCTCACCTTCCACTACATTTCCCTCATTTATCCCTTCTGCATTATCACCTCCCACATTAACCACCTCCTCCTCAAAGTATTCCTCCACATTAATTCCACCATTTCCCTCATTTGCCCCCTCCTCAAAATTCTCTTCCACATGAACTCCTAAATTTCCCTCATTCCCATCATTTCCCTCATTACCTTCCTCCTCAAAAATTTCCTCCACATGAACTCCACCATTCCCTCCTACATTTGCTCCCACATTCTGTATAGGATACTCAATCAAAGGATTGAGTTCTCCCATTACAGGTTGCTCCCCTACTGTATGTTCAACATACAGATGCACCCTACCATACATCTCTGCAATATGCATCATCCTCCTACACCCAATGTCAGTCCTTAATCTAATGAGGTCTTGGACTAAATTAGGGTCATGGTACCAAAGTGACCTAATCATTGGGTAACCTAACCGTTTTAAAGTTGATAAAATTGAGAAGTAAGCCCAATAATCTGGTTCACACTCTAGTAATGTTTCAGTGCCATTGTAACCATTATGGTTAAAATCAACAAAAAAACCCCCATGGTGAATTACAAGCACAAACCTACCCTCCAACTGTTACAAAACCATAACATAAATCAACAAAAAATACACAGAACAAAGCATCCAGAGACAAAGTACACCCTAACTAAGGGTTCCAGTATTAGGGTTTTTGTTTACGGAAAATGGGTTTCAGTAATAGGGTTTTTTACAAGATGTTTTCATTAAAAAAGGGTATGTTTTCGATTTAAAACAGATTTTTTAATCAAAGCCCTAACCCTAAACCAGAAACCACCCACAAAAACCAAAACCCTATACCAGTTTTCAAACCCTAAATACGAAAATCAAAGGATGGAAGAAAACAAACCTCATCGTTATCTTCAGAATCGTCGTCCAAAGCAGCATCCATTCCAGGATTCGCAACGAATCCGTCTTCTCCTTCTTCCATTTCTTCGATTATCATCGTTTTCAAACTTGTTCTTGAGCTTTTCCTATTCTTCTCTCTCTCTTTCTATTCTCAAAACAGCCAATTGTTTCTCTCTCTAGACAGATTTTCGCTTTTATACCATCCACGTATGAATAGCCACGTGTGCATAAACTAACGGGAAAGAAAACATTTGACAGAAAGGATTTTTTTGGCAAACGACGCAAAACTTAAGGGACTAATTCGCCACTTTTATTAAATATGGGACCAAAATGAAAACATGAAATTAATTAGGGGACCAAACGATCTAATAAGCCTTGACTTTTTTATAGAATCATTTCTTATTTTGTAATCTTTAAAGAGTGTCATAAGGACACTCATTAACAAGACTTTTTTTAAATTGAAAGATTCTTTTTCCACCTTCAAGCCTCTCCCGCACCCTTCATTTTCATAATTATACCTCCGTTGAAATTATTATATAATCCAAATCTAAAAATACCTTCTTACGTTGTCTCATTCTTGAGGTGAACTTGCTCAATTACATCGCATTTAATACAATTTTCACCATGAAACAAAAAGTTAGTTCACATTTCTTTAAGTATTTGTTCTTTAATTTGCTTTTTCTTTTCTAGCCATTAGTCTCTTGAGATTATGTAATCCAAAATGTATTACTCAAGAATCCAAATTATATAATCCAAAATTGAGACAAGCTAGACGATCCATGTAGAGACGAACTATTTTTATAAAAATAAAAAATAAAAAGATAAAAAATAAAAACTACTTGTCGACACACTAGTACACTTGCTAGAATTTTGTCATCAAGGAGGCTGTCAAGGAAATGGATTCCACAACTGAGTTTATGAATTGTCTGCAGGAAGCAGAGCAAGCTGAACAAGAGGGTAGTGTGGTGGAGATGGAGATGAATCAATAATATGTTGTTCGAATATACCTATTATACTTGATGGATGTGACACTCGTAAACCCCTAATGCAATAAATCATGCAAATGAATCAATCATTCAACATAGTTTAAGATGTCACGTCATCATTTCCTCAAAACATGCATGAATACGGTTTTCATAAAACTCACATCGGAAAACAACATCATAAATATCTCAACAACATGTAATCATCCTCAAGTACATGAATAATAAAATATCAACACCATGTTTAAGGTCTCATATACATAACAACAATCTCAGCAAATAAATTCAATAACAGATAAATGACATAAAATGCAAAAGTCCTTACACTCATAAATCAGAGCCTAACTAGACTCCAAACAAAAGATAAAGAGGTCGCTTCCAGCTAATCCACAAGCATTCACAAGCAATAACAACTCAATCATGCACACAATCTACACCATTTATACAAATGGGTAGGCGGTCAACCAAACGACCACTGGAGGTTGGATAATATTCCACGTAATAAAATATAATCAAATAGATAGCATTCAAGGATTTCAAGTATTACATATATACGCATGCTCACATCCTAGAATACTAATATCACATTAATATTATCTTCCTTCTATCATAGCATACCAAACATATTCATTTTTAAGGTCAGGTAAATATTCTCTTAACCAAATCATCTAACAATGAATCATCACATCAACAATATTATCTCAAGCATACTAGCATAACCAAGCAACATGTCCAACTACACCAATTCACATAATCACAACATTCACCAATCAGATAATTCATGTAATCACCAAGGCACATAATCAAATATGTCACGTTTCACATAACTCGTGTGCAAGCAATGTTCTAGACACCTCTACATGCACGTGGTACCAATTTTAGGATTCCGAAGATAATCTTACCGAGTGATCCACTAACGTAATCCCTTACGGAATTCGTTCTTCACCAACTAATGTAAACCCTTACGGATTTCGTTCTTCACCAAAGACTCAACATGACTATGAATGTATGGACTTTCACGTAAAGATTCGACAATGCAAAAATCACAACACTATATTATATAATTTTCACCATATAATATCTTCATCAAAATTCATCATTGCCTTATCAAGCATTTACATCCATACATACAACAAGTCATCATCACCAAAAGAGTCATCAAATCATCATCAACAATTATCACCACAAGAAAACAACATCGCCTCATAATACACAATTCACATAATAGACGAACAATCAACCACATCATGATAACAAACATATTATACACCCATAAATCATTGATTCATTCTTATTTCATCATATTATCATGAATATAAAGTCATTTGTAAGTTATCAAATCATAACTCCACATTTTGTCAAAGTTCGTCTATTTTCACAAAAATCGTCTATTTTTAAATATCTCAACAAAAGTAAGCTACCATGGTCTTAAACCTCAACAAATCATTCTTATATATCAATTAACACTACAGTAGTTCTCATGATAACCAAAATATTATACACTCATCTTTGTTTAATTCTCAAAATTCACAAAGTTCGTCTCATTTTTATCATATTCAAAAATCAATTATTTTTCAAAGAAAAGCTATGTAAAATCACTCATATAAGTTCAATTACACTCTCATTAAATAGGTTTAGGCATTTGGGGACTCATACGGATGTATTTGGACCCTTAAAAACACGAAGAATCAACATTCTGGGACCCAACACAGTTAGCATAGTCGTGCCTCCATCACGCACGGTCATGCAGACCAAGTGTGAATGGTACGCACGGTTCGTGCCACCACACGCATGTTCGTGCAGACCTGACAACACATCATTTTCAAAAGTTGTGTTTTCGCGCGAAGGAGTCTGTTTTCGAAACCGTCTTCGACCCTAATTGCACCAAACGCATCTCAAACACTTATACCAGTTATACTCACATAAAAACATAGTTTCTAACCCAAAACAACTTAATTCAATTCACCCAAAATAACTTATTTCTCAAAAGTGTTTAAAACAACTTTTAACTCAAAACCCCAATTTTCACTCAATCGATTCCTCGCCCAAACATAACAATCCAAAAGTTACTACTCAAGTTAATGAAAAAGTTACTACTCACTTAACTCATTAAAACATCTTAATAATTATCATCTCAAAATAATTATCTCAAGTTACTACTAACTTAGTAAAAATAACTATTCACACAAAAATATTCTACATTCTAAAATTACTAATTTACCCTCGCTCTTCAAATTACCAAAATACCCTTAGTCTTAAAAATGACTAAAATACCCTTCTCGCCTAAAAATCCACTAATCCCAAATCGAACATACAAATAAGCAATTAAACACATACAATAAATAAATAAAATAATCCTAACGAAAACGGGTCGTTACAATAGACATCACTCTATTCACTGAAAAGAATCCCGCATATGTTAATTTGAGCTATTTGGAGTACTTTCGTGACCTCAAGATGGTTCGCGACTTTGCATGGGGATGCCTGCCATGTCACACTTGTATAAAGAGCTTAGAGCTTCCTCCAATCGTAGGACCAGGCAGCTGGTTGGTTACCTTAGACATGGGCACACACTTAGGCCGCATCATGACATTAGTCATTGGGTTATTGGCCAGTTGACATATAGAGCATAGGGTCAAATCTGGAAAGTTTAAGAGTGGATCATTGCATACGTTCAGGAAGGCGTGATGTTTCACCAGAGGAGGAGGGGATGCTAGGGGGCATGTTACCTAGTAGGGTTTTATCATTTTGTATGATTTGGATATTTTGTATGAATTTGTATGTTTTTGGTATGTACGACTTTGTATGATTTGTCCAAGAAGGATATTTTGAAGATATTTTGTACGATTTTCATAGCATGTATAATATTATCATGTGTTATGTGGAAAAAGTCGAGTTTTTCAGCTCAAACCCACTTAGAAATCAGCCTATGAATACAACTCTTCACATTCACAAATTCTCGTTCAGAATGGAACGCTTTAAAAGGAAGGCAAGCACTAGAAGTTTTAAAGGAGGGGAGTCTCTCTCTTCAACCCTAATTTGTCTAGGGTCATATGAACCTCTATTTTATTTTGTTGGATTAATTTTGATTAAGTCTTTTATTAAGTTATTTTATGTGTCATGTTTAAGTTTATTTGCATGGCAGTGTCAATAAGCAGCAGAGTACCTATTGCACTTGCTATCTCACATAGCGTTTGATCCATCCGGTACTCGTGCAACTCTAACAATCTAATCCAGACTTGGGCATGCGTTTGCCTCTGAGTGTGTGCATCAAACAGATTTCAAACTCACTGTACCCAAAGCCTAAACAGATCGTAAATCCTCGTATGAAGCAAATGAGAATTCAAAATACCCTCTTTCAAGAGACAACATCTTCCATTGACCGACAGTTGTCCATTGTTGTTGAAGTTTCGCCATGATTTTCTTAAACGTGTATGTCTTGTCTCCTTTATTCAACACAAGCTGTTCACATAGGTTACACTTGCAAGCCTCAATACCTCTGACATAGGCATCTTCAGTTATCTTAATACATAAAGCATCACCACCAATAGCAGGTTGCGACAATGGCATTATTATGATATTGCTTGAATTTGTAGCGATTAAAGCCTGGACAAAAGACTGCTGTTGTTGATGATTTTTCGGTGTCGAAGCAGTAATACTTCTGGCCACACAAGGCCACGGGCATGTGAAAGCCATGCCTGGCCAAAAGGAACAAGGGCGCTGTACAGCAATCAAAATTGAGATTGGAATAAGACCTCCACAAACTCAATTGATTCACGATTGGAATTAAATGGAGTTCAGTAGTGAACAAAAGAATGGAAACAATGGAGATTACGTAGAGATAGTGTTATGGCGAATCCACAAATTTGAAGGGAATTCTTGTGGGTGCAAGAATTATATCTGTTTGGCAAGATATTGAAGGTTTTGAAGTTCTAGGTGTTAAAGATTCATAGTTGAGGGAATTCTTTCTTGCAACAAATATTTTATGTGCAATAATGGAAGAAACTTCATTGCTTATTGCAATAGAAGTGGATGTGGGTGTTCTTTTCTCTGTATCTTAACTCTTTTGATAACAAGAGCATTTAACTCAATTTTACTTTGTGTTAGTGAGTAAGAAATTTGAATTTTGAAGAATTTTCCGATCCTTCAAATCCTCAAGAATCTTGTTCTTGTTCAAGGATTTATCTTTTTCAAAAGGGTTTTAAATTTCCTTCAAACTCAACATTGATTTTCTCTTCAATTCTTTGAATCTTGTAAATAAAAATAATCAATTTCAAAAACAAAAAAATCTTTTCTTTTTGCAGTTTTCCTACCCTGAGTTTCACTATGAATTGGAATAAAAAATATTAGCATTGATTTTCTCTTCTTTTTTTTGTAAGGGAATTTCTAATTTGAATATGCTTGCATTGTCTACTTTAAATCAATTCTGCTATTTTCTCCATGAATATCTCTTCTTGTTCTCTCAAACTTTCAAATTTCTCACGAGATTGAAGGTGCAATTTTTGATCGTGCAATTTTTTCTGCCACATTTTCTCCAAATAAATTCCCCTTTCTCATCCAAGTGAAATCTAGTGCCCTAAACTTGCCTACTTACCAGCTCGAAAACTTATCTTTAACGCAAAATGCACTTTTGGGGAAACATTCGTTTCTTTTTTTAACAGAGTAGTGTAGGAGCAGGAAAGCACCCCAGTCAAATTAAACAATCAATTTTCAAAACTTTATCTTGATAGCATGCATGAAAAATAATCACTGATTCGATAATACAAAGCACTTGAGTGAATTTGTTTTTTGTGTTAAAGGTAGTATACGGGAATGGTAAAAAGGAGAACATGGAAGAGTTTTCTTTTCCACCTTGGTAACACAAGAATGGTTCAGAAAGAGATCAAGGAATGAGAACAGTTTTAGGCAAATTCAAAAAAACTCTTCGAATGCACCGCGATGGAATGATGTTTCATATTATCTATCATAAGTAACAAAACAAATACAGGGTTAAGGGAGGGGAATCATGCCTTTCACACCATTCATATATAGAGAACTAAACCGGGTTAAATAAACACAATAAAACTTCTACGTTGAAGCACTGTCTCACATATGTTTTAGATCGTCTTCAACTTGCTTGATTGTCCATTGCATGTTCTCCAATTTCTGCACAATTTCATCAACGAGAGAATTTCATTAAACAAATGATGATTTCTATAGGATATTGAAATGATAATAAAAATGTGTTGTTTTTTTCTTCACTAAATTCAAATAGTTTCAACTTAAGTTGGTCCATTACTATATCCTTAATTTTCTTATTTCATCAATTTTGTCGTCTCAAATAAAGTTTCAACACAAAGTTGATTGACATTATCTATAACATTTGGTGCGAATGAAGTGCATATTTGATAAATTATCATCACCTTTACAATGTCGTGGTACTGTCTTGCAATGTCGTCAAAGTGAGGATCGACACCCTGGTACTCACGCAAACGAGTAGCCTGGTACATAAACATGATGAATTTTCAACATAATGGAGTAAAATACAATTGTAATTATATCAACCATAAATTAGTGCTACACTGTTGGTATGTAACTACTACCAAAACCATATTCTAAAAATTATTTAAATTCTATAGCAAAAAATTAGATTATGTCTCAGTTGGCATAGACTCATTTCCTAATTTCTTTGTAGATTATGCAAGAGAATTATTGACAGTGTTCTATAATTTTAAATTTTCAATGACTAAGTTGATCATTCACTCATTTTGATTCCCAAATCTCTTCTGTTGTTGCAATATCCATCAAAATACTCTCAACTCCATCATATCAGAAATAAATAAATAACATTTAATTATTAGATTAAAACAGAAATGTCACGACTGGAGATTGAACACAGATGAAAATCAATCCATAATTCATATTTATCAAGGTAGAAAATCTATAAAAGAAAAGGACCGTACTAAAAAGACATCAATCCATTATATTCAATAGATAATGAATGACAAGATCCTCTCTAAAGGGATGACAGGTTCTGAGCTAATGCAACAACTCATGTCTCACTACTGTCACATTTTCATCCTATGAAGAGCCTAATTCATGTCTTATGTCAACCAAATGCAAAAACATGCATGTGAAAACATGGAAACATACCGCTTTATTATATGCAATTGAAGCCTCTTCAGTAGCCTCGACGAGATACCTCCTAAAATTAAAAGGAAATGGGTGATTAAAATTAAATCAGGAACTGTATACAGAGTTGCAGACATTTCATCTTTCATACCTAATCTTATGAAGCGCAGGTATAGACTCGTTAGTGTAAGTTCCGTGGAGGAGCTGATACTCTAAAGCCCTGGCATGCAATTGCAGATATCAAAATTATTAGATGACAGTGCCTGGCAAAACTAACAAATTGGGAAATTGACGATACTGTAATTGATGTACATAAGTTATGTAATTATGTAAGAAGTAAACCAGAAAATATTCGGACTAATGATCTGACTATCATTTTCGCCATAGTTACACAAATTATGATTTCCACTTAGCATCAAAGTGGGAGGTACATAAACAAGACACCAAGGATGAATAAAATCCCAAACTAACATACAATATAAATTTTAGAACCAAAATCCCCTTTTGCTTTCTGATATATTAATCATTTAAGTAGAAAGTGTGTCCATTTTAGAATTTTAAACACCCTATGAAAAATTAAAAGCAAAATTGTCTATCTACCCTTCTGGGTTGTGTTATCAGCCCTCACTATTTCGAAATTTGAAAAGATGAAGATATTTTAATATAGAAGAACAATGAAAAATATAAGGTGACAAATGACAAACAAACCTCAATTTTAAACTCATGGTATCACATCTTTTACAGAGCCATGTTTTCTGCAACTCATCCTACAAATACATTGGGAAGTCAAATCAAGATGTGTCTTAGCTATCAAAATAGTGGAGTTTAGTGAATAATAAATACTCACATATTTATGTTGATGATCCAACTTCAAATCTTTGACAAGTTTAATGAGCACCCCAAGTATTTGCTCCAATACCTGATTAAGAGTATTGAAATGAACTATCTACATTATACCACCATATAACATAGAGACCGAAAAAGAATATGATGTATGTGCATAACAAACCAGACATTCTCTCTCTCTCTCTCTCTCTCTCTCTCTCTCTCTCTCACACACACACACACACACACACACACGCACGCGTGCGCGTGCACACACATAGAGATTCAGTGTTTAAGTTTTAGGAAATGTTTGCAGCAGCAAGAGAGATAGTTCTTGTACCAAATTCTTATGCACTTACATTATAATATTCAGCAAATTTTCTATCAGCAGAATAAAGGTCATCCCTCAGCGCTGCTTCTTCTCTTTCGATATCCTCAATTAACAACTTCACCCTGGTAAATTAATAGAAAAAAGAGAAGAAACATTAGTATACAGATAAATTTCTAGTGTGACATACAATTACCGAAGCATGCACTTTACACATCAGTGCACTGGCAAATGTAAGCCAGGTCCTTACTTAGAATCCAAACTAAAAGGAGATTTTAAAAAATACACCCCGGTCTTGTGGACATAAAGAAACAAAAAATGAATAAATCTTGATCCATATAACTTAAACACGAAAATTGAAGTGTTGAGTATATTAGTCACATCAGTTGAATTGATCATTTTCATCGATACACACTAATAAAAAATTGTATGACTAAAAATATGACATCATCAAAAAATATAGACATCATTTTGTCAGTCATTAAATTGAGTTGGATATCGATACAGAGAATAACATGTCTCAACTCTGCAAGACAAAAGATCAAAACCAGGTAGTGGCCTGTTAATCCTTAAATATATGCAATTGTTATGTAGAAGCCCTAGGTTCCATACTTACTCTTCCATCCAATGAAAAAATAAAAAGTGATCTCTTTAAGTTACAAATTACAAGTGAATAAGAATTTCCTAAACATTCTATCCAAAAAAAATAAAATAAAGAGAATTTCCAAAATATAAAAAGAATTAGGCTACTTGGATAAGCTCAAACCTTTCTGGAAGCCGTGAAGATGAACTTTGACTTCCAGATGAAAATGAATCTGAATCAAGAAACAAGGTATCAGCTAGTAGAACCAAATTATAAATCAAAGGAAATCGCCAATTGGCCATTATGTCCCCATATTATATCAGAAATATGCAATTCACACTTACCGTTGTCATCCAATATAAAGGCATCTGATAACTTATCACATTTCAATTTCAAGCGACCATCTACCTCACGTGCGAGAGACATACGATATTCTGTCATATCCTAAAATATTGTTGTGTCAATAATGAAAAACATAACCAAGCTAATCACTTGAAAATAAAAAAATTATCATAGAAAAAAATATGCTAAGCTGACTTTCATATATACTGATTTACATGTTATAATTATACCACAGATAACGGTGTTTGCTGACGCTGAGTTTGCCATAAATAAGCCGGTGTAATTCCAAGAAAACGATTGGGAACACCACCAACTCCAGGTTCCACTGGATCCATAGAAGCCAGAGAATAATTAACCCCACTAACAGAACTGCTTGGAGTGGTATAATTAGAGGAGTTTATGCTTGTGTTGACCACGCCACTGGTGCTAGCACTGTCGAGGGAGCTTCGAGACGCTACACTTAGCTTTTCAATTTCATCATCGTGAACTTCTCCATCTTTGGAAATAAGAGGCAGTCTCAATCGTTGAGCCGCTTCAGCAACAATCATTTGATGTTCTAATGTCTGATAAACCTGACAAGATATAGACATATCATTTAAATCAATGTCGATCGGTGCCCAAAAATGTGTTTAATCACATAATGCACAGTGCATAAATATGAAAAGCATGAATTATCAAGAATCAAAAAGATAAAAAAGAGATAACAGGACATATTCTAACCAAATATACAGAAATATGATATATGTAATTCTATATGAAATACATCCACAGTCCTCTCTCTAAGGAAACGCCCAGTGATGTAGACCTGCATGAAATTTTCCTTATTTTAGTTAAACCCTCTCCTAATAACAATGAATAGTTTCTGTAAGCACAGGATAGACCAACTCTTTCCAGTGTAGGGAATACGACCAGGTCAACATATTAGACTCCAGCATAGTTGAAACAAACCAAGTCGGTGCACAATTGTAAAGACGAAACGGGGTAGAGATAATATGTTTACACCAACACCTAACTTTTAAGACCCAATAGAGCACTCAGGTAGGTAATCTCTGAAAAGTCTATAATTGTTCTATCCGTGTACATGACTCAAATTTCTTAGTAAGAACAATCAACATGATTCTCACACAAGCTATTCTGCAGTTCAAAAATCAATATCTTCGTTATTACGCTGTTCAAATTCAAATATCATTTCCCTCCGTGTAATCTATGATTTAAGGTATGAAATGAAAAAAGATGATCCATATAATAAACCATTCCCACAGATAGCATTTGGCAAAGAGTAACTGTTCTCCCCATGTTCATGACTCAAATTAAGTACCAAAACCAACAACATTCTCACACAGGTGTCATATTTGATTCAAAATCAAACTAACTTTCCAGAAATAATATTTCAAAACCTGAGGGGAGTTCCTTAGTCCAAACTGCGGATAAAGACCGCCAGTATCTCTAATTCCACCGATGCTAGACCCAGAAATGGCTTGATGATACTCTTCAACCATTGCAATAGCCTCAGAATAAATAGCCTGCAACCAAATCCACCACATCAAAAATATAAATCACTAAAACAAGAATGGCATTCACACTACACTTAACTAATTAATACAACCAAATAGTGTTATCGATGGAGGATGGCGGACCATGGCAGAAAGCTAAAAATGGTGTCACAATCCTTCCCAAATTGGCCATGACGGTTGTCAAAAAATCAGCCAGTGCAATCCACCATGGCCGATATTTCACAACACAGCGACCAATACCAAAAACCAAACATTTAGTCCCGTAGTATAACCCTCAAGGGTATGTTTAGATAAAGAATTTTGGAGGGGAGGGGTGGGTTTATTTTTCTTTTCTAAATTAAGCTATAGGAAATTTCTAAACATAATGCGTGATTAAAATAGTATATGATCATCACCTATCATGTTATTCTTTCAATTTTTTGAAAACTCAAATATATACCAAGATATAGATTTAATCCTCCAAAATCCTCCCCCTCCATCCAAACATATCATAAGAGTTCAATTAACATACAATACATTATAAATTAGTTTTACACTGACATTCAATGTGAGCCCTTCATTTTATGTTTCCATATTGTCATTTCTAAAATACGGTTACAGAAATAGGGTATTGTGGCAACTGGCAAAAACAGATCTTCAATTTATTAATTTTGTGTTAACCCTATGGTTTCTAGGAAAAGGGTGCCCTGCTAATCCCGAACAAGAATCCTTAAGTGGAACTCATTAACCACTTGACCCCTATGACTTGATTAACAGATTTTTCGTTTAACATTTAACGGGTCTGTAAAACTATTTTACGGTGATAATGCATATCATTTAAATTCAATCCACAATCCAAACACAACATAACATCATCATAGTGCACAAACATACATATACATACATACCGTGGCTTCCAAATAACGAAGTCTTTCCCTACACATTTCCTCTCTAGCCTGCAAATCAAACACCAAAATTTCATCACCCAACTAAATTTTATTCTATTTTTTCAACATTTAACAAAATGGGTCAAAGAAAAATGAAACGCCCATTTTCCAATTTTATTCAATTTTTGAGAAATTCAACAAAATGGGGTCAGTAAAAAATTGAATTTTTAATGAAAAAATGAAACACCCATTTTCCAATTTTATTCAATTTTTGAGAAATTCAACAAAATGGGCCAGAAAAAAATTGAATTTTTAATGAAAAAATGAAACACCCATTTCCCAATTTTGCTCAATTTATCAGAAATTCAACAAAATGGGTCATAAAAAGTTTGAATTAAGTAAGGAAATTGAAGAAACATATAGAAAAGAATCATACGAGTTGAAGATCGTTGTAGAGAGGCTTGGAGATGAGAGATCCATCAGGAGCCAAGCAGTGGCGTTCTAGCTGATCGATGAGTTGGGATACATCGGTAGGGAGGTTTTGACTGTGTAAACCCTTAACCATTGATCCAAACGGTGTCGTTTTGGTGGTGGTTGGTGGATTCAAGTTGAAGAAGAAGATTAGAATTGAAGTAGAAGTTTGAAAATTGAAAGAAACATTTGTTGTGGTAATGGAGAATTCCCTCTCTTTTTCGTGCCTTTTTTCAATAAATATTCATTTTTAATTAATCTTATAAAATAAAAAACTCATTGTTTAATGTTTAATTCTGTAAAATGTTATGTTAACATTTTTAGTCTATGTTCCTTAAAAAAAAAAAAAAACATTTTTGCTCCTGTAATTAAATTTATCATCATTTATACTCGTTGTAAAAAACTTCTGTCAACATTTTTTATAAATGTTTGGGAAAAAATATGTAATTTTAATTTCGACAAAAATATCAAAATTGTGAAACCGAATACGTAATGAGTTCGAATTCCAGTCACTCTATTTTTATTTTTATTTTAATATGCAATCATCCACTTGTGTGTTTGAATTTCAAATATTTTATCATTTTTTTATGTTTTTTTGAAGAAACCAGAAAATCTAATATTGAACTGTTAAATGCTTGCAAAAATAATTGCTTAAAAAAATATTTAATAAAATCAAATTGAGATGTTGGATTTAATAAATATCTTTTATTTTTAATCAAACAATAAAAAGAAATATAATAACTAAGGTGCATTCTCACATGGTAAATTAGTTTTTTCATTAAAACGGAATTTATGAAATCATCATAAGTCAATTTTGTAACTGAATTTTTAAAATAATTATCAAATATTAAACTATCATTAGAGGTCAAAGCAAACCTTTCTTACATCTTAAAAATAATTGTTATCTTTAAGATGTAGGAAAGTTACCGTAAATTTAGTCTATTTCTCTAATATTATTATATCTCTTATCTTATTTCTCATTTCTCTTTCATTTTTATCTCTCATAATCAAATCAAAACTTTTTCACCAAAAAAGCCTAAACCTTCCTTGGCCTTGCATGAGTATAGAGGCTCCCATTCCCCATCTAGACTGCCTATGGAGGAATTTGCTAATTGGTCTGACAGAAACAGTTTGCTTCCTTTACCAACAGTAGGTTGTAACTTCATTTGGGCTAATGGAAGAGGAGGTTCTAACCTTACAGAAAAAAGACTAGAAAAAAGACTCAAAGGTGAACTAAAAACTTGGTGAATTTGAGTGGGATTCCTTTGGTGAATTTGCTAAATATCCCTCCTTACCTTTTTCAATTTCTTATATCAACTATGAATGATTTCATTATCAACTCTCAGTGGAATGTCCCAACTCAACTTCAAAACATGTTTCGAACCTTACTTAGTGTGTGTTTGGTTATTTCAAAAAGTTGCGTTTCTGCCGCACGTTGATTAAAAGCTAGCAATTGGAGCTTTAGGAAAGTGCGGTGAAAAGGGTCTTAAACTTGAGGTAGCGGTGAGCTACTGGGTTGCCAAACACCCACTTAGTCATATCCAGCTTATTAATATACCTTGGGAACAAAAGCAAGATCATCTTCTTTGGAAACACACAAAATCAATTTTACACACCTGCCGGCACTCAAAGCTTCTGGTCAAAGCTGATCTGGAACCCATCAATTCCCCCGCTAAATCTTTCACAGTTTGTAGGCTCATTCATAGGAAAATGCCAACTGATGACAATCTTATCAAAAGAAGCTGCAATATGCCCTCAATGTGTAGCTTGTGCTATAAGCAACAAGAATCAGTTGATCATTTGTTTCTTCATTGCAACCTAGCCTCCTCAATTTGGTATTGGTTTCAATCTATTTTAAATATTCCAATCAACCTAAACTCGGTCTTAAGTATTTTTGAAATCTGTCAAAGAAATTGGAGTCCACAGTGCAAATTAGTCATCTGTTCAGCAGTAGTAAATATTTTCAACATAATTTGGCTAGCAAGAAACAACAGCATGTTCAATAACATTAAGCCAAATTTAAATTTCTTGATAACTTTGATCTCAGCCAATGTTAACCTTGTTGGTAATCTCACTAAAGAAGTCAAAGGTTCTGCTATAGATGATTTCAACATTTTGAAAGACTTCAAATTCAATACTCATCATCCTAATGCGCCCAAAATTATTGAGGTCTTATGGCAACCTCCAATGCAAACTTGGACAAAATGTGACACAGATGGCGCTGCATTAGGAAGTCCAGGGAACTCTGCTTTTGGCGGGTTGTTTAGAAACAGTAGTGGACAGTGCAAGGGATGTTTTGCTTTTAACCTTGGCATTTCAGATGCTCTCAACTCAGAGATTATGAGAGCAATCCTTGCTATTAAAATAGCTTATGAGAAAAACTGGAACAAGCTATGGATAGAAAGTGACTCAAAGTTGGCAACCTTGGCTCTCAAGTCATCTCGCATAATTCCTGCTAAGTTGACGAATAGATGGAACAACTGTATGATGCTGCTAAATTCAATGGAGTTTTTTGTTTCTCACATTTATAGGGAAGGAAATCACTGTGCAAACAAACTAGCTAACTTAGGTTTGTCCCTGCCTATTTTCACTTGGTGGTCTTCTCCCCCAATTGTGATTAGAGAGGACTTAGTCAAGAATAAGCTAGGCCTTCCTTATTATAGAAACCTTGCTTTGAGGGTCAGGTCTAGTCTCCCCTCCTTTTTCTTAAAGGCTTTATTAAGAGTGCTTCAGAAAACTAAAGTATATCCACAATAACCTTTTAGCTAGAGTTGTTCATGTCGTAGGTATAGCTAGAGTTGTTCGACTCGTGAGTATCTATACTTCTTACTATGTCCATAGAATTGAAAGAAAGAAAGAAATTCAATTTTACATTTTATGATAGGACAGTGCTTGGAAGACCTATGTTAAAATCGGAACACACCAGTGGTCTGTGGACAAACAAGTCTCAATTGTTATATTTAGCATAGAAAAGAGACCTAGCTAAGAGTTCTCATATAGGTTAAGGTCTTTGGCTTATCTTGTGGATAATGCATGTTAGAGCATTTTCACATCATTTGCTGCTGAAAGTTTGCATTCGGTTTGTCAATAGAAATAGATTCTTTCCTTTAATCATCAGTTTTGTTTAGTAGACAGGATTACATGATGATTCCGTCCAATCTTTATCATCTCTTTATCACTAGTTTCTCAATTATTGATCCTTGGTAATGAGATAATTATATTTTTATTTTCTTGCATAATTAAAAATCATTCTATATAAGATAGTAAAAAACACTATAGAAACAACATCGTTTGTGACTATGATAAGCGATCATGTTTTTTATTATTGTCCACAAGCTTGTAATAAATATTTGATATAAAACAATTGGGTAAAAAATGTGTAAAATATAAAAGTTAAACAGTTTTTGCCTTTACAAAATTAAAAATAAACATCACATGTACCAGAAAATGGTATAAACAAGGAATCCCCTAACATCATTTATGCAATCCAAGTTGTCCAGAATCAAAATTTTATCAAAATGGTTCCAAAAAAAAAACTATTATCAATCATGAAGTACAATGTTTTCTACTGTCTAATCACAAACCATGGACAAGAAGGCTTCCAACTACTTATTAAACGTGTATTTCCAAACAAAAAATGTGATCCCTTTCCATATACAAACAGCACAGTAACACTGACTAGGTAAGGAAGACTAAGAAAAATAGGAAAATGAACAAGGCCAACAAGGCCAATATCATCATGAACTGGCCCTTTGCACTAGCTTTCTTCATAACCATTGCCACTTTTTTCTGCAAGCATAATAAAAGAGCAACATTTTAACTCTTTACAAGAGTAACTGAGCAGTATCATAATAAACATTATAATTTTTCAATTTAATTACCATTACTTCACAACAGTAATCTTAAGAATGAAAATTGTCTTTCAAATTTCTTACTTCTAGAAGAGAAAATGAAAACTAGATGAAGAAACACTCACTTGGACAAAATCTAGACGATTTGATGTACTGTCCATCTCGTTACCAAGTTCATCTATAATCTTTTCCTGAAGCAATAAGATTTTGACAATTTTAGAATGGGAAATTCCGACGAAGACAAAATTACAAAGGCATAGGAACACTACTTTTATCTAAGAAAATGAAAGAGAGCACAAGTTTTATCAAGTCTTCTATAATTAGAAGCAAAATATTAACAATCATAGAATGTAAAAGCTCTCAGATTCAAACCTGGGCAAGGAGTTCTTCATGTATGGTGAGTCCAACGCCTCCAATTCTTTGTACGCTTAAACTAAGTTCATCTAACTCCTCGTCCTGTTGCCTATCAGCCCAAATAGATATAAATAAATCAAAACTAAAATATCAACCAAAAAAGCTAATTGTATTTCCAGAAATCATAAGCATGTCCAGACAAATTTCTAAACTATTGAGCATTGTATTTTCATGTTTTTTACATTATGGTACGTAAAGTGGCTTTATATTTTTTTTCCGATTCCATAAAGGAAAAGGAAATCAACCATCTCAGTTATGAGTTTGATTTTAATAAATAATGAGGGTAGATCCAAACATTAACCAAATATTAGCAATAATGCTAATGAGAATTTTTTTGTTGTACATTATAGAATGTAAAACTAATAAAATTATTACAGCACAAAAATTTGAATGCAGTCACAAATACAGACACGGCATAATCTCATGAAAATGAGCAAAAGTCACTTAAAATGAGGAATGTTATACCAAAGTAAAGAAAAGACAGATGCAAAATCCAGTTACATCAGATTTAGAGAGATAGAGAGAGGAGAGAAGTACTTTATAAGAAGCGTCTGTCTATCTGATTCTGATTGAATGAAATCATCATTATCATTGGCAGCATTCTGGTTGGATGCATACGGTTGATAGGAATCCGGTAGTCTCATTAGTTCTCGGTGCATCCCATTAATGCTTGTTGTACTCGAACTCTTTCCAGCATCCACTGTTTTCTTCATTGTCCCAACCTATTAAGCAAGAAAGGAATCATTAATCTTTATGCATTATACAAGTACAAAATATAAAAATAAATATACAACTACTACACAACGAGTTGGAAAAAAATGGTTGCATCTTCCCAACTAAAATTGGGCATACATTTTGCATACCTGAGTACGAGCACTGCTTGTCCATCTCCTCCGATTTTCAATCTCAGCGTCATCAATGCCATACCAAGAAGGTTCTCTGGCAGCAACAGCAATTGCTTTTTCCAATTCATCCACCTTTCTATCAAAACAAAATACTTCAGCATTTGGTTATAAATTAGGCCACAGAATTAAAGACCGAGTGGGATGAAGAATGGAATCAATGCAAACATTAGCTCTGTATTATGTGTAATGAAAGTAGCCTAAGGTGGAAAATAGAGTAGGTTTAATTTTGTTGAACTGAAATGAAACATGTAGAAAATTTGAATTGAAAATTACATTAAACAAGCTTAATACTACGGAATTATTTTATGATTAAAAGTGAAGTGTGATTCATTTTCACTCCACCCACATTTTTGTGACTCTTGTGTAGCATAAAAATAAGCTGAAAGTGAAATTGTATCCATTCTCAACTCATTACGCTTTGCCAAACAAATGTGAATAAAAATCAATATTTTAATATTAAATTTTAACTTCATTTCATATTTTACAGCTTCCGCAACAAGCATACCCGGGGAATCTCCAGAATTTGGATGGGAAAGCATGTAAAGAATATCGAGGCCTAACTCATCCCTACAAAACCGGCTTGTACGGTGAGGAGTGCCTCCTCTTTATAAACTCTTCTCAAGATTCCTATCTATCCGATGTGGGACTAAATCCCACCCGAGAGTTGGCCGCTAACAAAGCAAAGGGTACGAGGATATACAATGATGTTCCTATCCTTGAGTTATACTTAGATGTGTTAAATAGACAAGGGGAAGGGGGGAAAAGGAGAGTTAAATGAAAATAATGAATTAAGCATAATATATTTTTAGAAATTTACCAATAATCAGTCATATTAGAGTTTAAATTATATCCCAACAGTTGTATTAAGAATAATAAACTCGGAAACATGTTGAAGTGCACTTATTTTTTTCTATTCTGAAATATTAACCAAAATTAGATAAACTTAGACAGTAAGCTTTAAAATAACTTAAAGGGTTAAGTACAAATCATTCAAATTTCTCCAAACAGAAACCATCCAAAAGTCAGCACTCATGCAAATGAGGGCAAGAACATTGTGAAATAATAACGGAAAAGCTCATTTAAAGATAAGCCATTTTTTCAATGACATATGCAAGCAATGAATCTACCTGCCACTCTATGCTTTCACATCCAGAAAGAACCTCCTTCGTAACACGTACTTTCTCCGCAGCATCAGAAGTACGTTTCCATTGCTCAAAAGTAGATTGCAGATTATCAATCTGAAATCATCAAATAATAACACAATCAAACACATATCCTACAGAACCAATAATGAACTCATTCCACCAAGAACTAATCTTTTCAATTCAACTTGAACATTTCTTTTAGCAATATCCCATTTTACATTCAATTTCAACTCAAACCCCTAAATTTTGATATTTTATTTCTTTTCAGTGATTCATACATGCAGTGTACACAATTCAAACTCATACATCACAATTGGGTTCTTCTCAAAATCTCAAATTTATGCACCAAGGGTTTCAAATCCCAAATCAATTTTAACTCAAAACCCTAAATTTTCATACTGTATTTCTTTTCAGTGATTCATACTTGTATACTTCTACAATAACAAATCACGCAGTATACACACTTCAAATTCGCAGATCTCAATTGGGTTCTGCTCAAAATCCAAAATTTATGCACCAAAAAGCATAATCAGATAAATAATGTAAAAAATTGGGGGGGGGGGGGGGGGAAATCTTAATTGAGTTCTTCTCAAAATCCCAAATTTATGCACCAAAAGCGTGATTGGTTTCAAATGCCAATTCAATTTTTACGTTGCATTTCTTTTCAATGATTCATCATACTCATATACTTGTATGATAAAACATGCAGAGTGCAACACTTCAAATTCACAAATATCTTCTCAAAAACCCAAATATGCACCCGAAAGCGTAATTGGTTTCAATCCCAATTCAATTTTAACTCTAAACCCTAAATTTTCACATTGCATTTATTTTCAGGGATTCATAATACTCATATACTTATATGACAAATAATTCGGTGTGCAACACTTCAAATTCACAGATTTCAATTGGGTTCTGGTCAAAATCCAAAATTTACACCAAAAACCGTAATTAGATTAATAACTAAGAAATTACGAAATTAATTCCCAAATACTAAAAAAACCATCAAATAAAATTGAATAAAAAAAAACATCTGATAGCAATGATTCACCTAAATTCACAGCATTTTCAAGAATTACATATGAAGTGCTATGAGGGGAAATTGAAATTGCGTATTCGAATAAGAGAGAAAATGAACCCTATGTAATTTGGGAGAAGAAAAAAAAAAACTTACAGATTCTTGAATTTCGGATTTGACAACGTAGAAAGGATCCTGAGCTGAGGGCATGTTATGTTATGGATCGGAGAAGAGAAGAATACAAGGAAGGAAAGAATTGTCGTGAACACTGAGACTGTGTTGTTTTTTCTCTTCTCCCTTTTTTTTATTTTTCAATTTATAACGATATAAATAACCCAAAAAAAAAAACGATATAAATATATATTTTTTTTTTTTATCTTGATGAGGGGGTGTTAAGTGTTAATCCTCCGGTTTTTAAGTTGGGTCTAGTAATTCGAAATTGTTAGGTGTAAGTGTGACTTATCTGTTTTACCTCCGATAGAAAAATGAAGGTTGGACATTTTATAAATTAGAGGATCCGTAGACCTATATATTAAGATTTTAGGTAAGAGTGTCGTGACTCTTTTATTTATGTGATTGATCAGGTCTCGATGTCCCTTCGTGACCCAACATCAATTTGATCAGAGACAAATAAATTCAATTATTTTATCTGAAATTAATCTTACGTTCTTCTAAACCATTTGTTTTGATGGAAGCTCGTTAATCATTTGGGAAAAAAATATATATTTTTTCATCCAATTCATTTTTTTTTATATGTACATATTCTTTTTTATAAAGAAAGGAAGGTTCAATGAAACTATGAAAGCTAATGAAAGGGACGAGGGAATGAAGATTTGCAAGACAATAAGCACAACCATTGGTTTCTTGATAAATATGTTTGATTTCATAATTCCATAATCGTCGATCCATGAGATAGAGCTTCTTGAAGGAGGAGGAGGGCATAGAGCTACAAGTTGTTCTCAAACTATGGACATGGCCCCAAAGCTCAACAATAACTAAAGTATAATACCCGAGGTTGCATGAGAAGTCCCTAACATATATTCTTATAGAGCTCTTGATGATCGTCTTTGAGAAGCTATAAGCCTAATACCAGATGTATATATTTATCCTTATCTTTATTTATTAATTTTGTTAAGTCTTAACTTAATTTTTTTCCCTTCGTTAATCTTTTTATTAGGTTTGCAACACTAATCTTTTATTAGGTTTGCAACAACTCTATCCTAAAATTTTGGCTCTAAATTTGCATCATATATGTTTTTCATTTCTCTCTCTAATAACCATGAATATTTTTCAAAACAAAAATATAATAGATATCTTAATTCTTATCTTTATTATTTATTAATTTTATTAGGTCTGCAACAACTTAACCTATTGTTTCAGTAGATTTTTTTTTTTTTACAAATTGTACACTTATTTAATACGTTTACAAACAGAATACCCTAATTTCCATGCAAACTCGACTACCCTAAATAATTTGTTAGTAACCATGAACTGCATTAATTTTTTATGTTTAACTATAAAAGTAATAAATAAAATTGACCCCTGCAACAATAAAAATTTGTATTTTTTTTATCTTTTTTCTTTATAATTTTTTTTTATTATCATTTGATTGTAATATTGTATCTCTAATAATCTGATTTACATTTATTGATCGACCCATGATCTTACGGGTTAAAGGATTATTTATTGGTCTCTATTATAAGCTGAAATGATTAGGAGGGGAGGGATGCCACTTCATCAATATTACATACTTCATATGAACGACATACGAAGGAGGCCAGTAACATTGATTAGTAGTTGGAACAATAATCAAAATTAGTTGAAAAAGTATTTTCCTGTCACCGAAGAGATTACTAGGTTGAGTCGCAGACTAGATCGCTCTCTTTAAGACGTTTCGTGGCACTGCCCAAAATAGTGCAAGCAGACTATCAACCACGACGTCTCCAAGATAAAACAGCTCAGCTACAACTGTATCAGAGTCCTATTGCACTATAGATATGTTCTAGAAATACACCTTCCAATATGGTTCTAAGACCACTCCAATATGGTATTGATACCACTCTATTATGGTACTAAGATCACTCCTATATGGTACTAGGACCAGTCTTATATGGTGTCACCGCCCCTCTAACCTCTAACTTCTCCAAGGGCATAAAACATAAAAAAAGATGAACTATATTCTTAAAATAATTCTTATTTTCTGAAGGGACGCTTTATCTCGAAAGGGACTATGATCTAAAGAATACTCTTATTTCTGAAGGGACGAATTTTACCGAAGGGACTATGTTCTTAAGACCATTCTTATTTCTGATGTCATACGGCTTCAACAAGAGGCTAAGGGCGGTGTCTGGTGTAAACAGAGTATTACAAGTAGGACTGTAGGTGGAGCAAATTTACAAGTTTGTTAACTGCGGTAAAAATTGATAACATTCGTTTGTAATTTGGTCTTCTTTAATTTGGGAGTTTTGTTCACTTTTCTTTTTTAACTACAACTGATTTGTGCAAAATTGATTGTTTTTTTTTTACTAAAATTGATTGATTTTAGTTAACGTAGAAGAGTAGAAATGGCAACAAGAGTCACATAATTTGCAAATAATTGGAATAGATGCATGTCAAATTACCGTGACTTGTTTAATTGGCTTGAAAAGAAGTTAAACTTATGATTGTTTTAGGGGAAGTAGGAACAAGTAGTGGAAAACCAGCAACAATCTGCATCCCACGTTTTTTCTCTCTCTTCTAGACTGCTTTTTTAATTAATTTTTTTTTGGGTAGTTTCTCAACCGTTGGATTAGCCGCTGGAGAGATGGTTGAAAATACATAGGCAGGAGGGGATCCGTATCCGAATAGTGTCAAGAAATGATAAAATAAAATAAAAAAATGGTTTATGTGGGAATCGATGGGTAGGAGCCTAACAGTAGCTCCGAAGAAGTTATCCAAAAGTTTGATTTTATATCTTATTTTGGAAGTCATTTTTATTTGATTTCCTTCATTTAAAAAAAGGTAATTCTATTGTTAAGAACTTTATTAAAATTATGTTTGGCCCTACTTCTCCTTAGAAGTAGAAGAGAAGTGAAAAATAAGGAGGGTCAAACATGCTCTAAGTCGCGTAAACGCGCCATTTGAATAAACTGAGCATAGTGATCACGAATCATACCAGAAGAAACAAAATCAATGTCCAACCACTTCCACGCCAAATACCAAATGCTACCAAAGATGTCGCAAATGATAAAAAGGTGGTCTACCGTCTCGGAGTGGCCACAGCCTCCCGCACACATCGTGTCAGTTTGTTGTAGAACACGTCGTCGAACCAAATTTGTCTTTGTAGGAATTCGATATCGAAGTAGGCGACAAGCAAACAGAGAAATCTTTGAAGGAACTTGTTTATGCCAGTCATTAACAAGAAATAAAAAGCAAATTTTTTATTAATCAACATACAAAAAATAAAAATCCAACATACAAAACCAGATTAAAGAGTGTTATTAGGATTGACAAGAAATATAATATTAATCATCATATAATATAAAAAAAATATCATAGCATGTACTCATTACAAAGTCTAGTGTGAAAATCATATAGATATATGTGTTTAACAGTGTCGCAATTTTATGGAGGGGTTCGTCCGTCTTCTGCATTCTAGAGTCCAACCTTCAAGCTTTTTTGATACAGTGTCTATGCCTGGAAAATGTCTACAATCTATAGGAAATTCAAAAGAAATATTTTCTCTAAATAGCAGAATTGATGTCATTTGTCGTTTCCCTTTTTTAGGTGATTCCAGCAACACCGTATAAAACAATACAAAAACACTATAAATGAAATAATATGTTTTTGAATAACACCAATGTATTCATGATTCATCCTGAATATTGAAAAGTTTAACTCTTTTTTTTATAACAAAATTTATTGGTAAGAGGGTATAATGGGTACTCCAACCCAAAATCAAGAAATCATCGAGACAATTTAGAGAATGGATTTCCTAGAGTGGGAATCTCTCTATTTTTCTTTAATGTGAACATCTATACTTTTAAACACTATATCTTTTGAGTTTTATGTTTAACTCTATGTTTTTATTTTTTCAACCTTTTTTCAATGACCATGATTTCATCATAATCTGATGAAACTAATCAATGATAGAATCTGATGAATGACTTATATTTCGTTATATCATCATAATAGATTCAATCATCCAAGTATATATGTGTGCCGTTCAACAAAAATGTATATGTGTCCGTGTGCGAATATATCTTAAATATCTAAGTAATAAATAGATAGAGGATGAATCATCAGACTATCAATTCTATGTAAATGCGAGATAATAGGGATACATCGGGAGATAATATTTCAGAGAAACGTGCCGCAAGCTCCTTGCAATTGTCAAAGTGAGCACACCTCAACTCATTTATAAGGGTTTGTGTTAGGTTTAGAGCTATAATAAAAACCTCAAATTGAAAAGCCCACATCATTATGACTCGTATAAAACCCCATATTTTTTGGCCTCCTCTTGAGTAAATTTGTAATGACTATTACTTTTTCCACCCTATCTTATTCTCGTTCGCCTTTTTTTTTTTTTGAAAATATCCTCTGTTTGGATTATATAATCTGAAACAGATTGATAGGTATTTTCGGATTTTATATTTTTAAAAAAAACAAACATAAATAAATTGTGTCGTATTTGATATCAATGGTCTCAATTGACCGTCGTGCAATCCCCGCATAAACGACAAAGCACTTGTAGGGATTGTATGAGCGGTCAGCAGTGACCATGATATCATAAACACTCCTACATACAAAAAGAGGAGGAAAAAGTAAGAAATAATGAGAAATGGAGAATGAATGAAGTTGTTGAGTCATGCAAGGCTATTTATAGCCATAAACCTATCCTAGACTGTAACTACAGTGAAAAGAAACGTTTACAATGTTTCAACCGACCAAAAATGCATTAAACACACCACAAAACGTCTAAACCTTGGGTGAAACGCCACAGTCCACACAATATGGTAAGTTTCGGATTATATAATCTGAAACTTAGAGCATTTTGAATTATATAATTCGAACATCCCAGACTGTGTTTTAATTTATTTTTTTAGGGTTTTTTTGACGAATGACATAGAAAAAAGGTACAAAACATAATTAAATGGCTTAAAACAACATACTAACATAAGTGATGAAACTTCTGGGAAGGTGTTCGAAGAGGTGCTTTTGTACTTGATCCAGTTGGCCTGTCAACTAACATATTTCGATCGAATGGTCAACTTGATCAAGTATACAAGAACCTCTTCGTAATCAGATCTGCAACATAATGATGAAAGACATGTTTCAAGAGGATTGTTTTGAGTTAGATCATACTGCCTTGCCAACATACATATTTATATTGTCAAGGCAACATGATCTAGCTCATAACAACATCTTGGTGTTCATATCTTTTAGAAGATTTTTCAGAGTTTTTTGTTGTGTTTTACATCAAATGAACCAAGCACACTAATTTATAGAAGTTAATGTGCGTCGTGGACCACAGAAACTGTTGTTGCAAAGTAGGCCACACAAAAAACATGTGTAAAAACATGTGTTGAACTTGTTCGGATTATATAATCTGAAATTAACTTGCACCCTATAAATTGTACAATCCTTGGGTGAAATGCATTAAAAACAGTTCAAAGTGTTAGAAGGTTTAAGCTCAGAGTTTCTTTTTTTTTATGTTTTATTATATTACGTGTTTTACATTCTTAAAACATTGGGTGAATTGCACCCTATACATCTTCGTTTTTTTTTGTGTACCTTCGATGCATACATTGATCTTCTTCTGTAATGAACGAACACAAAAACATTACACAAACTGAAATTTACGATGAAGAGAAATTTAACACATGGAATTTAATTTCAGCTTTGTACATTAAATATAACAATTTCAAATACATCAAAGACATAATTCAAGAACGTAAAATAGGTAATAAAATTAAACATAACAAATCTGACCAACGAAGCATTCAACTCGATCGATAATTGATTACTCCAAAATATAGTTAATTCTTTAAGATCAATTACTTTAGTTTTTGACAATATTAAGATTAATTACTTAATCACTTAAATTGAGTAGTCACACAAAGTTCTTGTGAAGAACAATCTTGGGTGTTGTTTCTCTGAAACTTGCATGTGTTGAGTTGTGAATGTCCTACAGTTCAAATAGTATACAACAATTTCCTAGCAATCCCATTAAATTAAGCTCCAGAATATACATTACTCAAACTACACAGATGTTCATGACAAAGAAATATAAGAAAAATAATCAAGGCTTCCACAACTTCATTGTGTGGTCGTCACTAAAAGTTGCAACAAGATTCCTATGGGGATGATGAGTGACACCGATAATTTCCTTATCATGAACCTGCCATCAATCATAGAGATATTTATTATATCCTAAAAAAATTAAACATCCTCAATAACATGAAAATAAAATCCAAAACTAAATGGAGCTACATGGCCATTTAACCACAGCATCCAAAATTAAATGCATAACATCAATTGAAGACCATTACTATAAGAGTTTGTTTAGCCTTATCTTAGGACATAAAACACTTGTATTGGTGTGTGAATACATACAATACATAAATTTTGACATGTCTATACACTATTTTCAGCTTATGCCAATAAAATTTCCATAATATTTGTGAACAAGTGTTTCATTAATCTCCTTAAAATAGCTAACTGAAAAAACAATTAAGGTGTTTATTCAAACAAGGCCTAGACAAGCTTGAAATGTGGCTGCATAAAATGACACATTGAGAGGTTTTCCAATTTCATTTATATTTCAGTTTTTTCAAATTTTACACAAATCCCCTTTTTTAGACACAGCATTCAGTTCAGTGATAGGGTTGGCATATCCAAATTTATAAAAAAATACACTAATTTAGATCAAATAACATAATTGCATATATAAAAAGTTAAAAACAGTACTAGAAAATAAAACCAGATTCAGAGATATTTATAGATCTAATCTCACGCTAAATCAACAAACATACCGTCATCAAATGCTCCAATTTGCCAGATTGATAGCTGAAGCAGTACATATTCCTGCATTTAATTCATAGATCCCATTATGAACAAAGAATATGACAAATTCAAATTATAATCTGGGAGGATTAGAATGATTACTTAAAAATAAAAATAAGAGGCTGATTATGAAAACCTGAAGGAACTCTATGTAATGTGCTATATAATTAAGCTAAACTCTGATGGTCAATGCAAATTTGCATTTAACAAGGCACACTAATTTTACCTTAAACTAAAGGTGAAAATTGGAGAACAATCATACCACAAGTTCTGCCAAAGTTCAAGAATTTGGGATTTTGGGTCCATAGAGAATATTGGAGAAATAGAGATATCTCAACCATTGGATTTAAGCAAGGTGGATGCGAAGATCAAACAAGTTGTACTAAACTATTAAGGATTCATATTTAAATCATCAAATATTAGACATGAATAATATAATGATAGAATATTATGGTATCATTTGATCCACGTAACCAAACCCAACTAGTGGGAAAAGACTAGTTATTGTTGTTGTATATTCTGTGATTAGGCAATTTTTATAATGTACTTAACATCGTTGACAACCATATTGTACGAAGGATAGGGTACCTGTCTTCACCAACACAGTAAATCCATTCCCCTTTAGGTGAAATGCAGGCTGCAACGAAGTCTCCGCCTTCTCTTTTACCGGATGAGAAACTCTTCACAACCTACACCAATTGGAAGAGAAAATCAGGCTCAAATAGTGATAATACTTCCAATTATACCCTAGACGATTACTTATCTAAAAACCACTAGTTAACAGTCTTATTGAAACTTCATAAGAATGGTCCCTATCCTTTTCCATCTGAATATTAGCACATACTGCTAAAAGAAAGAACAGATGTATGTATCCAATATTGATTTTCAAAAAAAGTAAAAAACTAGATACACAATCAAGACAGTAGATACAAGACTGTATAATTTTAATGAGAATGGCAAAATCTGCAGCACTAATCTCAATGTCTGTTTGCGTTTTGGTTTTTAATGGTAGAGACACACTGTACTGTCAATATATAATAAAGAAACACTTTAAAAACAAAGTTTGGTCCCTCTTACAATGAAACAACACTATGTGCTCAAACCTCTTGACTATTGGTCGTAATTACAATGGTGATTTTCAAACAATTTTTTAAATTGTTGAGATTGATCGTCTTCAAATATATTCCGGAAAAAGCATTAATTTAAAAGTAACTTCAATAAACCTAGAAAATTTTCAATTACAATTTCCAACAGATGCAGCACTTCTGCATTTACTTTACATGTAAATTTCGAAGAAAAAATAATTTATTTGTATAAAAAATAGGGCCAGAACAGGTAAAATTTACGATGTCATCTAATTGTAAAGTGTGTCAGACATATGTTGGATACGTGATTGCTCCTTGTGAATATCAAACTAGGTTTAAGCATAAACATTATGTCGGGAATATATTTGCATATCAAACCAAATGGTCATTTAGAGCAACAAACTCGATCACATTTAAATTTTAACCAGTACGAATATGAAAAATTAGATATACTTATCCTGGTCTTGAACAAAAAAAAAAAAAACTTATGCTGGTCGGATATCAGAACAGTCATTTTTCATTAAGGAAAACAACACAAACAGCCTTAACACTAAATATTGAGACACGGTATAGCTGCGTATGAATAAAATGACGTCCATAGATCAACTCTTTAAAGTTTACCTGTCCTTGAAGTGTCATGATGTATATTGATGAGGTTTTGTTACAAACAACAATGTGTTCAGTATTCTTGGGGAAAATGAAAACAGAATTAACAGAAGCATCTCCACCCTAGCAGTAAAAAAAAGGAACCAGAAATTACGCAAAACAAATTTAGGGGAAATGACATCACAAAACTGAATGGAAAAAAACTGTAACTTTTTTTAATGACATACCCTTAAAGGAGGAGGTGGCTTAAATGTTTGTAAGCAGTCTGTAGTCTTCAAATCCCAGACCTGCAGTAAGGAGGAAAAAAAATAATATGCCTCACTATCACGAACATAAGAGAAAACAAGACACTTGTCACATGTTGTCAAGTAACTGACCTTGACTGTACAATCACTGGATGCAGTAATAACACGACTCCCATCGTTGGTGAAAGTTGCATCGTTCACATAAGACGTATGGCCACGAAACTCTTTCAACATCTTTCCAGATTTAAGGCCATGGATTCTATATTACATAAAGAACCATTGCACTCAGCAGTTGCTAAACATTTGATTTGTAAGGTTAAAACATAAATTTAAAGCCGCTCTAAAGTGTTACAATTAAACCAAGTAGTTTGGCTCTATAAAGAATTGCACAGAAATCAGTAATTTAACTAGCAACCCCTCTAGAGTTTTTAAGAGTAACTCAGCTAAGAGTTACTCTAAGGGCCCGATTGATTTGCAAAAAAGCAAGTGACTTGATAACACAACTCTAGCAAGTTTGCATTGGAACTTGTGCATTTAATAATAAATATGTATTTTTTTAATAAATAATTGTTGTTTTTCAATAAAAAGTTTCCGCTTTTAGTTACGTTAACATGTGCAATGTTGCACATGTTAGACAAACCCTTAAAAATAATAGCTCTGAACCTTTTTGGCTTCAAATGCTCTTATAGGGATTAAAGATACAGCACTACACATTCATCATAGCACTCAATCAACTTCCATGTTTGGTTAATATGTTTCACGCTATTGTTTTATAGACTTATTTTATTTATGTTGTTGATACAACTTCCAATGTGGGACTTAATATGCTTCACACTATCCTTTTTTAACTACTCATTCATGCATATGTGTTATTTTTTTATGCATACGATGTTTTTATGCTGCATATGATGTGTGTATATGTATGTGTGTGTGTATTGAGTTGGTTCATGATACCATGTTAGAAATCATGGTTGGGTCTTACACAACCCCACAAAACCGGCTTGTGAGGTGAGGATTGCCCCCACTTACAAACACATGTTCAGACCATATTTTATCCTTCATCCGATGTGGGACTATTTAACAAGATCAAGGCCCATCAAATGGATATCTTGAGCGACTACATAAAATAAGTAAAATTAATATAACAAAACCTTGCAGTGCTGTCAAATGAAGTACTTAATAATTGGCTTCCATCACGAGAGAAGGAAAGACTTGTGACACCTTGGGAGTGTGCATGCTCAAGACGCCGCAAGCATTGAGCAGTCCTTATACGCCATACCTAAATTGAAATGTGAATTATAAAATTTAAAGTTTAACATAAATAGTTTCAGGTGAAAACAGAATCACTTTATAACTGCAACATTAACGAGAACTGCCACTCAATCAACAGACAAAATTATAAATACTACTTAAAGATAAAACAATCAGGAACATTACACTTCTGTACATCCATGCATTGGGCATTTAATAGCTAACTTTCAATAAAACCATCCAGTTAGATAAAATTCAAGCAAATGCTGCAAGCTATAAGTATCATAAATCACTAAATTACAAAGCAAGAAGCAACCATGCAGAAACTGTTTCCACTCGAGAGAAAGCTTTGCATTCATGACAGCTAAAAATGCCATACCATAATAGTATTCGCGAAGAGATCTTTGTTCTCTTGAGAATTTAGATGAGTTCAGTACACAAGCAATGAAACCTAAAGCTTTTTCCCATAAGAATAGAACACAAGTTTTAAGTAAGCTGAATTGGTAGGGACCGTGCGTAATATATGCAAGGTCCGGGGTTCAAACCTCGGCCACCACCAAAAAAAAAGAGTAAGTAACCATCAGTATCAGATTTGTATATATGTGTGAAACGCCTGAATTTTCATCACATTAGTTCTTTGTTTCCAAATTATTAAGATTTTATAAACTGGAATTGTTATGTACACAAATGGCATCCTGTATAATGCTTAAAAACGAAAAATCTCCCAAAATTAAAGATTTACTCACCATTCAAAAATATAGTCTAGACACACAAACTGCCTTTCAATCTAAGGCATATTTAATAAGTTAAATACAATAAAAATCAAGCAACATCATGGAAAACAGAGAGAAAAATAAGAGGAACACAGGAGGAAAACAAGAAAAATAAACAAAACAAAGCAGACAAGAAACTAGTTGTGTGTTGGTCGACAGTGGCATGCGGTTTTTCCACGGTGGTGTCCGCGGTTGAATGGCAGAAAATGAAAGGGAGAAGACGAGAATTCGTTTGCAGAGAAGTAACCAGGGGTTGCACACAAAATACCCATATGACCGTTTCAATTTTCAAGGGCCAAATGGGTTTCTCATACACCTTCACTGTTGTGGACGCGATGGCCATGATGTGTGCTGTGGTTTTCTCCATGAACACGTGTGGTGGCCACGACACTCCTGCCATCGCCATAACAGTCTCTCGGTGCAACTGGCTGCAACTGACTACCTAAGCTCATTGTCACTAATCAGAAGGGGAAAAATGCATAGCTACATGAAACCCGAGAATGACTATGCAATGTGAAGCGAAGGACACAGAAAAAACCAGAGAATCGAGATTGTGGCCTTTTGTGGATGACATTTGAAGCAGAAACAACAGACATGGCCAAAATCCCTGCTTTGTCCACATTTTTGTCATTCTATATTCATTTTTAGGGAGATTTTTGTATTTACATTCATTGTTAAGGCGGGTGTTTGAGTTAAGATCTATTCACCATGAAAAAAAAAAACACAATTACTTCTATTTACACTGCAGTGTTCTTGACTATAACCAATTATAGATTTTTTTTTTCTGGTGAAGGGATTCTAACTCAAAAACTTCCCCCAAAACAGTGAGTGTAAATACCAAAAATTTCCCTTAAATTGTGGATAAAACAGGACGTGTACAGTGTTGCCAATGCCTCAAATTTTCATCCACAAAAGGCCACAATATGCGACAGAGAACTTATAGCAGCCATAGGCACACCGCACAAATACTAGTGTGACACAATTTACCACTATTAACAACTTCGCCATGATTTACTGGTGTACAAAATCAAATTCACTAACTAAGTGATTTTCTATAGCTAAGTTCAATTTCACAGTAATGTTGAACAATCATATGTGCAAGCTTTGAAAAGATCAAAAGATGTACAAGTACAACCATTACTATAAGATTCACTCAAAAAGGCTGGCTTCTAATGCCTTAATCATATATGTAGAATACTCACTTTAATCTTTCCATCTGTTGACCCAGACGCAATCATCTCTGAATCTCTGCTAAAGTCTACACAAAGCACAGCCTCATCATGCATCATGAATGTTTCCTGCAAAATCTCACAATCAAAAGATGTCGACAGAAGATATGATAAGACTTGGGGCAAATTTAAGAAACTTCCTTTTATTAAGGAAATGATAAACTATCAAACAGCTAGCGTTTTCCAAGTGGAAACCACGTTCACTTTGATATTTTTAAATCTCTTAGACAATAAAAATCAATCATATATATATATATATATATATATATATATATATATAGACACACACACACACTTACTTGCCACAGAAAATACAAGAGAGATCATGTGAACATGACTCACATCATTAAAGAAAATACTATCTCACAAGTAAAACGTAATCAGCATATAGAGTCTTATGCTTATATTTCTTATACATAACATGTGAACGATAAATCATAATTAATGAAAAACTAAATTTCGTGATCAAGTTTAATTTAGTCCCAAATTGGCAACAGAGATCTGAAAGCATGAAGTTCCTCTTCTATAGTTTTGAATTTGAATGCACCTATAGATGCTGGGAAAACTGTGTTTTGAAGACCGATAAGGAAAGAGAATTTTCCCAGAAAGTTCATCATCACATGCAAATTGCAATACATTAATTCTTGATACAACAGATCAAATAAAAACTAACTCACTTCTGCCTGGTACTGGAGATCTTTCTTGAGTTTTCCACTTATGTAATCCCAGACCTAGAAATATGTTCACAAATCAGGAAAAAAGCAGCCAATATGAATGTTTCAAATCCAACTATGCATACCTCAATAAATCCATCAATCGAACACGAAAAATCCAACTAAGCGTACCTCAATAAACCCATCAATTGAGGCCGAAACGAGATATTGCCCATCTGGTGAAAAGCGAGCACATTCCGCATGACTTTTAGCCCCAAACTAGAAGCACATCAGCAGACACAAGAAAAGGGTCAGGCTATGTATTCTCCAACTTAGAAGGGTAACCAGTGCTGGGTAATTTTTTTATAGAAAAGAATAGTAGAGAAATATAAGACAGATAAAATAAGAAAACATCTAGAAGGCAACATAAATAGGAGGTCAAATTCTTTTTTAAGAAGCTCAATAGGAGGTCAAATTAACAATTGTTTAACTGATAACTAATGACCCAGTATGATATGACCATAAATATACCAGGTCACTGTCACACATCAATGCAAATGCAAACTCAATCTAGATCACAAAAATACGAAAGAACCAGGTTGCATATCAAAGGATGATTGCAGAGATAATGTATTAACTGTGATCACTGCAAGCAATCGATTTTCAATGTGCACACAATCGAGCCAAATCCTTGTCCCAGTCTAGGTAGTTAATAGTGGCAGATAGCAACGCGATCGTGCCGGATCAGAGCAGAGCAGCAGCTGGCTGCAACGGCGGAGGCAGGGAGATGCGGATTAAGGGTGCAGCCGCAACAGAAGAGATCATATTTGGATGTAGCAGAGCACGTCCATTTTTTTGCGGTGTTCTCTTCCACAACACTAAAGGCAAAGAGGGAAACTCCCTTTTACCCTTACAATTTAAAACATTATGGGGGTATTTTGGGGGGTATTCACTCGAACCCCGATCTTATTCGCTTCTTTGCGCTCGCTGATAAAATTTATCTTCCCTCTTCTGCGAGCTTCCTTCTCTGCGTCCCATTTTCAGCAATTCAGCAGATCACCACAGTCCACCAGCCACCAGATTCTTGTTTTCTCCTCTCCTTAGTTTCCAGTTCCTACTTTCCTTCTGTTCTTTATTTTATTTTTCCTCGTCTTTTTCTTTTCTTTTTCCTTCTTGTTTTTACTTTTATTTTTGCTCCTCTTATTTTTTCGACCTCTGTTTCGTTTTTGTTTCCTTTTTTCAAAAAAAAATTAACTTCTCTGTTTTGTTACTTCAAGTTAAGACTTGGGCTTCTTTGTTTTCCTAACTTTTATTGCTATTTAAGTGTGGTTTCATAAAATAAGCAATAAAAGGTCACAAAGAAGAATACCATAAACAGAGAATCAACTTTAAAGTAAGATTCTACATCACAAGGAAAAATATAACTATAATGAAAGCAATAAATAATCCGATGGCAGAAAGTTTATAGTTCAATTAAAATGACCATGCAAAACTATAGTTGGCTCTGCACATCTGTTGTTGTCTCCTTAAGTAATGTTCACATGTCATTATCTATTAAAACTTAACAGATACACTGCCTTGAAGGATATACATAAAGCATACCTTTATAGTGTGAGAAAGATTGGTTGGATACATGTCATCCACATCTTGTTTCATAGCAGCTGTTCCACGAAACAAATCAAACTGTGTTCCAGGAGGAAGTAAACCTGCAAGATCCCGAAGGAAATCATCAACATCAAGATATAAATTATCTTCTAAGTAACCTGGTGGCAACATAAGATGCACTGACACGATACGGAGATACACCATTTCTTATATTAAAGAATACACATTACTGAATCAAATATTCTATAAATGTAAATGGTTAAATGAAGGTAAACCAATGCTTTTTAATATCTGACATGTGAAAAGCTAGATTGATAAAGAATGATGTGGGTGGTAAGTAAAAGACAAAACTGTGGGTGGATAAGTAAAACTATGCTAATCAGTCTGTGGCTATGCAAAGACAGGCTAAGTGAAGTGAAGACTGAAGCAGTGAACTACATTGCAATTAATTGGGAGTTTCAATTTTCAAAGCAAAAAAGGGGGAAGAGTTACAAAATAAGGCTAAAAGTCACGGCATGTGTATCAACAAAGCATTGTATAGCGTATCAATGGCGTATCAATGGCACACACTGATATGTACTATATCAAAGTGTATCGTATCAGATGCATACCAAATACAGATACAGGATGGAAAACCATGTACCAAAACTTCATATGTGACAACCAAGCATTCTATCATTTCCATGCATGGTGAATTTAGTGATGCCAAAACATAAAAAAGAAATATATTCTCTGCTTAATTATCAATAGAGAAATGAAGGATGCATCCCTACTACTGAAAATTTAAAAACTGAATTCATTCTTAGGAATTGGTAAGTTGCAGATATGAACAATGGTCCAAATTGCCTGGGTACTTGAGCCAAAAGAAAAGTAAAAAAAACCATAAATAGCATTGCCAGGCAATTACCTTGATGCTGCTGCCACTTCAAAGCCTGACCAATTAAAGCCATTAATCGGGAAGGTGGCACCACAGTCACTTCTGCTGCAATAGCTGAAAACACAAACACAGAGAAGTCCTATTGTTCAAAAATGTGAATTGGAGAACATATCATATAACTTAAGTCCAACAATATAAGTATCTTATGTCCATTATACAAAATGACTAAGAATCATGGTGTACGCCATTCAAAACCATGGTTAATTGTGTTCATTAAATGGTTAATGAGTTGCGACACATTGTCATATTCATTAACCATCTGCCAAGCGTGATTAACAACGTATATGAACTGTGTTACCCATCTAAATTGCTGTCAAATTTTGATGTCAAATTTGTGTCAAAATAACATACCTCTTATTATAATCATTAAACTAGTACCATATCACAATGCGATACAGTAAGAAAAGAAAGGAAAGACAAACCTTGGGCTATTTGCGCACGTCGCTTCTCTTTTGTTGATTCTTGATAGGCCTATCACAAAATAATAATTTTATATGAGGTGATAACACAATTTCAGCAGAGTGCATAAACAAAATAACAAGAACTGAAATAAGCAAAGAGTTCTTTGATTTGGAAAACAAAAGATTAAGAATTAGAAAAGGGTTATTCTTACCTCATTTGGGTCAAAATACGTTCTAACTAGAAGATGCTCAAGCCGCAAATATCTTTCAGGTTGCTCTTGTTTCATGACACCCATCACCTGTGTTTGCCTTAATATAGCACGTGCGGTATCCAGTTCTCTAAGTTCAATCATTTCTAATACAATCTGCAACCAGAATCATCGTATTATCAATAGATAATCACCATTAGGGCGTAGTTACATACAATGACCCTGTTTGGATAAATGATTTAATTTTCAGCTTATAGCATAAGCGTTTATCATGTTTAAGCTACTTCGATTACAAAAGATACAATGAAGTTAAATTGTGTTTTGTATAAGCTAAGCTAGGTTGTTTTCATAAGCTATCTTGCAGAGCTTAATTTGCAGCTTAGTATAAGCATTTATCAAGATAAGCGCATATGTATAAGCTATTTCTATAACAAGATATAAAATAAAGTCGAAACGTTTTCATATAACCTGTTTTCATAAGCTATCTTGGAGAGCTTATGAAAATAAGCTGAAAACAGCTTATGAACATGTCATAGGGCCCGTTTAGTGAAACAAAAACCACTTTTATAGAAAATGATTTTCAAGGGAAGCTACAAAAAACAGCTTATCGTAGGAAGTAGTTTCTAGAAAATTTCATATTCTCATTTTCTTAAGAATCCATAACAAAATGGATGGAAACTTCCAAAAGTGACTATTTCTTTACAAAACAAGTTATGGCAAACGGTCTCGTGAGCTATTTCCGTAACTTCTTCCAACCAATCTAACAACTGCAATCCAAACCGACCCAATAACTCAATTAACTTAATTTTCAACCTAGCACAACACGATTATCATGAAAAGCACTTATGTATAAGCTATTTCTATAACAAAATATACAATTAAGTTAAATTGTTTTTGTATAAGCTATAATCCGTTTTCATAAGCTATCTTAGAGAGCTAGTGAAAATAAATTGAAAACACCCTATAGACATGGCATAGCTATTTTCACAAGTTGTTCCAAACACTCTAAAATATGTTTATATTGGTAAATAAGCTCACATAAGTCAATCCAAACCGGCCCAATAAGTTCAAATAAGACAATCCAAATCGGCCCAACAACTCAAACACGATTATTGGCCAGACTATACTTAACTCACAGCCGAACTCTAACAGTCTAACAAGTGTTTACGCAAGCAGATAAGTTCAAATAAGTCAATCCAAATTGGCCCAAAAATTCAAAAGCAAAATACCTGCTCATACAAATCCTCCAACGTATTCCTAGGAAGCTTAAGTTGAGAAACTTGAGGCAAAATAGCATCCCATCTTCCAGCATTAATATCAGCAACAAAAGTTTCAATACTATCAACAGTATTCAGAGAAACCTGACACTCATTCTGCAGTGTTTGAAACGTTTGATGCAACGAGTTTTCTTTGCAGAATTGAAGCACGGTTTTAATCACACTGAAAAATCGCAAAAAAAATTGAATTGAATTGAATAAAAGTAAGATAATAATGGTAGAATTGAATTGAATAGAGAAGAAAATTCTTACTCCCGAGCTTCGATTTCTAGCGTAGACATTGTTTGCGAGAAGAGTGAGTGAGTCTGTGTAGGGTTTAGGGTTGATTAATCAAACAATTTTGAACGAAAACGATTTTAGAACAAAGGGATACGGATACTATATATATATATATATATATATATATATATATATATATATATATATATATATATATATATATATATATTCTAAGGAAGGCGAAGTCTAAGATGAGGTAGGGAATAGGTCCCTCATTGTATGATGGAGTTTTTTTCAACGGTGAGATCAATGCAATGGATTGGATCTGTTCCACCTCTACATGAGAGCACATGCACCTCTCCACACTCAACCAAAAAGCACACTTCCCCAAAAATTAAAAAAACATCACAATTCTTTTTTCAATCTACTCCGATCCAAAACATCAGCTTCACTACTCTCATCGCCGGCCACCATTAACGGTGGAGATACGGAACAGAAGACGAGGACACAGCCACGACCATATCACACAGCTCTAGCGTCAGTTTTTGTTCTTAGGTATCACCGTCGTTTGGTCAGTCCTATTCGCCAGCGATCTATTACGCCACCTGAGTCGTTCTACTCCACCTGGGAAGACACAACGTTGTACGTACAAATTTCCGCTTTCCCTCAAGGTACTTTTCTGATTGCAAATTTTGATTCAGAGTTACCAGTTAAGATAATTACTTGAGAAATTTAAATATTGATTAACTAAGTTTTTTTAATTCAATTGATGTTGCTGTTTGTTTTGCATATTGCTTAATTACTTAGAGGAATTACAAAAATTGAAATTAAATGTTGAACGGACGGATTGAACGTGCACGATGTCCTTCAGATGATAGGCACGTTAGGTTTAAAATGTGAACTAGTTCCCAAGTTGACTAGTCTATGAGGTGATAGTTCGTCCGAATGACGCACCTCTGGGAACCCGATCTGAAAAATTCAAGTTTCTGCATCCTTTTATGTTTGAAAAGGCCATTTTGAACGGTCGGATTGAACATGCATGTTGTCCTTCAGATGATAGGCACGTTTAGGTTTAAAATGTGAACTAGTTCCCAAGTTGACTAGTCTATGAGGCGATAGTTCGTCCGAATGACGTACCTCCGGGAACCCGATCTGAAAAATTCAAGTTTGTGCATCCTTTTATGTTTGAAAAGGCCATTTTGAACAGTCGGATTGAACGTGCATGTTGTCCTTCAGATGATAGGCACGTTTAGGTTTAAAATGTGAACTAGTTCCCAAATTGACTAGTTATTGAGGTGATAGTTCGTCCGAATAACGCACCTCCAGAAACCCGATCTGAAAAATTCAAGTTTCTACATCCTTTTATGTTTGAACAGTCCATTTTGAACGGTCGGATTGAACGTGCATGCTGTCCTTCAGATGATAGGCACGTTTAGGTTTAAAATGTGAACTAGTTCCCAAGTTGACTAGTCTATGAGGTGATAGTTCGTCCGAATGACGCACCTCCGGGAACCCGATCTGAAAAATTCAAGTTTCTGCATCCTTTTATGTTTGAAAAGGCCATTTTGAACGGTCGGATTGAACGTGCATGCTGTCCTTCAGATGATAGGCACGTTTAGGTTTAAAATGTGAACTAGTTCCCAAGTTGACTAGTCTATGAGGTGATAGTTCGTCCGAATGACGCACCTCTGGGAACCCGATCTGAAAAATTCAAGTTTCTGCATCCTTTTATGTTTGAAAAGGCCATTTTGAACGGTCGGATTGAACGTGCATGATGTCCTTCAGATGATAGGCACATTTAGGTTTAAAATGTGAACTAGTTCCCAAGTTGACTAGTTTATGAGGTGATAGTTCGTCCAAATGACGCACCTCCGGGAACCCAATCTGAAAATTTCAAGTTTCTGCATCCTTTTATGTTTGAAAAAGCTATTTTGAATGGTCGGATTGAACGTGCATGCTATCCTTCAGATGATAGGCACGTTTAGGTTTAAAATGTGAACTAGTTCCCAAGTTGACTAGTCTATGAGGTGATAGTTCGTCCGAATGACGCACCTCTGGGAACCCGATCTGAAAAATTCAAGTTTCTGCATCCTTTTATGTTTGAAAAGGCCATTTTGAACGGTCGGATTGAACGTGCATGATGTCCTTCAGATGATAGGCACGTTTAGGTTTAAAATGTGAACTAGTTCCCAAGTTGACTAGTTTATGAGGTGATAGTTCGTCCAAATGACGCACCTCCGGGAACCCAATCTGAAAATTTCAAGTTTCTGCATCCTTTTATGTTTGAAAAAGCTATTTTGAATGGTCGGATTGAACGTGCATGCTATCCTTCAGATGATAGGCACGTTTAGGTTTAAAATGTGAACTAGTTCCCAAGTTGACTAGTCTATGAGGTGATAGTTCGTCCGAATGACGCACCTACGGGAACCCGATTTGAAAAATTCAAGTTTCTGCATCCTTATATGTTTGAAAAGGCCATTTTGAACGGTAGGATTGAACGTGCATGTTGTCCTTCAGATGATAGGCACGTTTAGGTTTAAAATGTGAACTAGTTCCCAAGTTGACTAGTCTATGAAGTGATAGTTCGTCCGAATGACGCACCTCCGGGAACACGATCTGAAAAATTCAAGTTTCTGCATCTTTTTATGTTTGAAAAGGCCATTTTGAACGGTCGGATTGAACGTGCATGTTGTCCTTCAGATGATAGGCACATTTAGATTTAAAATGTGAACTAGTTCCCAAGTTGACTAGTTTATGAGGTGATAGTTCGTCCGAATGACGCATCTCCAGGAACCCGATCTGAAAAATTCAAGTTTCTGCATCCTTTTATGTTTGAAAAGGCCATTTTAAACGGTCGGATTGAACGTGCATGTTGTCCTTCAGATGATAGGCACGTTTAGGTTTAAAATGTGAACTAGTTCCCAAGTTGACTAGTCTATGAGGTGATAGTTCGTCCGAATGACGCACCTCCGGGAACCCGATCTGAAAAATTCAAGTTTCTGCATCCTTTTATGTTTGAAAAGGCCATTTTGAACGGTCGGATTGAACGTGCATGCTGTCCTTCAGATGATAGGCACGTTTAGGTTTAAAATGTGAACTAGTTCCCAAGTTGACTAGTCTATGAGGTGATAGTTCGTCCGAATGACGCACCTCTGGGAACCCGATCTGAAAAATTCAAGTTTCTGCATCCTTTTATGTTTGAAAAGGCCATTTTGAACGGTCGGATTGAACGTGCATGATGTCCTTCAGATGATAGGCACATTTAGGTTTAAAATGTGAACTAGTTCCCAAGTTGACTAGTTTATGAGGTGATAGTTCGTCCAAATGACGCACCTCCGGGAACCCAATCTGAAAATTTCAAGTTTCTGCATCCTTTTATGTTTGAAAAAGCTATTTTGAATGGTCGGATTGAACGTGCATGCTATCCTTCAGATGATAGGCACGTTTAGGTTTAAAATGTGAACTAGTTCCCAAGTTGACTAGTCTATGAGGTGATAGTTCGTCCGAATGACGCACCTCTGGGAACCCGATCTGAAAAATTCAAGTTTCTGCATCCTTTTATGTTTGAAAAGGCCATTTTGAACGGTCGGATTGAACGTGCATGATGTCCTTCAGATGATAGGCACGTTTAGGTTTAAAATGTGAACTAGTTCCCAAGTTGACTAGTTTATGAGGTGATAGTTCGTCCAAATGACGCACCTCCGGGAACCCAATCTGAAAATTTCAAGTTTCTGCATCCTTTTATGTTTGAAAAAGCTATTTTGAATGGTCGGATTGAACGTGCATGCTATCCTTCAGATGATAGGCACGTTTAGGTTTAAAATGTGAACTAGTTCCCAAGTTGACTAGTCTATGAGGTGATAGTTCGTCCGAATGACGCACCTACGGGAACCCGATTTGAAAAATTCAAGTTTCTGCATCCTTATATGTTTGAAAAGGCCATTTTGAACGGTAGGATTGAACGTGCATGTTGTCCTTCAGATGATAGGCACGTTTAGGTTTAAAATGTGAACTAGTTCCCAAGTTGACTAGTCTATGAAGTGATAGTTCGTCCGAATGACGCACCTCCGGGAACACGATCTGAAAAATTCAAGTTTCTGCATCTTTTTATGTTTGAAAAGGCCATTTTGAACGGTCGGATTGAACGTGCATGTTGTCCTTCAGATGATAGGCACATTTAGATTTAAAATGTGAACTAGTTCCCAAGTTGACTAGTTTATGAGGTGATAGTTCGTCCGAATGACGCATCTCCAGGAACCCGATCTGAAAAATTCAAGTTTCTGCATCCTTTTATGTTTGAAAAGGCCATTTTAAACGGTCGGATTGAACGTGCATGTTGTCCTTCAGATGATAGGCACGTTTAGGTTTAAAATGTGAACTAGTTCCCAAGTTGACTAGTCTATGAGGTGATAGTTCGTCCGAATGACGCACCTCCGGGAACCCGATCTGGATGCATTTGACCTATTTGTTTTGGCGGAAAACACTTTTAACCATTGTTTATCACCCCATATGTCCACGTGCCATGTAGCTCTCAATCTCTCACGTTGCTTTCCATCCACACACGTCCTTATCCCTGTCTTTTTCTTTTATTGTTCACAATATTCATTTGATAAATGGTGGCCCACACACATTTTCAATAATGTACATCCTTTGCATGCATGCAATAACGTGAGAAGGCAAACAAAACGCTTTATGGAACCCCTCCCATTCTAATGTTACATAATATTAAGGCTACCAACATAATTTCACGAATTAATGACCTATTGGTTGTTCCATTTTTTGTTGATAATAACTATTATGATTTTTTTAAAGGTCATTAAATTACAAATGAATAACATAAAAACACATGTTTTAGTTAAACATTCACAACTTAATACAACATTAGGAAAGAAATTTGTTCTTGGCACTATGCCATTTACAATACAAGCCAAGCTACCATAAACAAACATAATACCATACTACAAACAACCAACTACCTAAAGAGAATGTCTTGGCAGTATGTCATTTATATTACAAACCATTGACACAACAAACTACAAACAACCAAGTTCCTAAAGAGAATAATCAACGTTGATTACTTGGTCAACATGAAAGTTAACAAAGTGAAAGGAGATTTTATCTCCAGCCTTGAACTTGTTGTGCGCAGCAAACTCAATCCAATCTTCACGAAATACCACATTTCGTGGGTAAGCATCAGCCTCCTGCATGAAACCAACTTGCTGCATTCCAGATGGTCCACGCATCTTAACCATATAATACATGGTGTTCAATAGATATTCCTCCATCTTTTGAGGTACAACCTACATAAGAAATGATATTATTTCATTTATTTATTACTTAATAAATTTAGTAAATAATGTAAGAATTAGGGTTATGAATACTTAACCAATTCTGTAGTTATATCATCCTGTGTGAGAGTCTTTCGAAAAATCACAGCCCTTCTAAGTCCCTTACTCTTAGTGTGCCATGAAGGGAAAACGTTAATATCTGTTTCATCTGGTGAAACATTAACAATGAAAACACTTCTCCCCGTACTCATGCTTGTTCCTAAATACTTGAAAAAAACATTGCGGTGGCCTTCCAGATTATGAACTACCCTGAAATTCATCCATCCAACGGTTAATAGTGGAAAATCTCGGTCTTGGTTGCACTCCACCGTGAGTCTTACACCTTTATTGTCGTAGAGAACCCAAGTTTGTCCCAATTTATTGCGAAATTCTCTGAAAAAGCTGGGTTCAATTTCACCATATTCCTATAACACATGTAAAATCCAATACATATCTAACATTAATATAGGTGAGATCGATCTAAAAAAAAATCAATTAAATTACAATTTATTTTAAAAGAAACACATGCTATCAACTAAATTATTTAAAAGCCCCAATACAAAAAGATCTAACAAGTATTTACTACAAACTATTCTAAGGACAATCGTGAAATGTATTTAAAACAAACCTCATCTTTTACATGCACAATGGTGAAATATCCTTTTGCAGGTTGTTGGAAGAGATCCCCAATGGTAGGAGGCATGTTTTTGGATTTTTGTTCAGTTGCGTGTACAAACGGTGAGGGAGAGTTTTGGGGTAGTGACATAAAAGTGGTGAGGATAAATGAAAAGTTGATGGATGGGGGGAGAGGTCTTTATTACAATTGTGATGGTTAGTTTGTGATGAACCGTTTGGGAGGGATACTTGAGATAAAAACTTAAATGTATTCAACCGTTCATATATCAACCGTATTTAATACATTATCTCAATTGTTTTTTTGTTTTGTTTTTGGTAATTGCTAAGGAAATTTTATTAAACTACATCTCAATTGTAAAAAAGTCATTTTGTCATTCAAACGGTACAACATCAACCGACACAACTTTTTATTTTTTAAACGTTACTTAACAACACCCAACAGTCACTATAAAAAACGCATCCATCACATAACCACTTTCACACATAACAAAAACAATAACAACATGCTTCTAAAGCTTTCTGAAGATATTTTATTCTTTATAATTAAGTTGGTTGCTACATCTTCACTGAAAGATCTACTCATTTTGAGAGAAACATGCAAATATTTGAAGAATTTATGCTTGAATGAACAATTTTTAAATTGTTGTGCGTTGGATATATCATTTAACAACACCCTTCGCATACCAAATGAACGTAGGGATGCTTTTCACCAATTGTTAAGATCAAGTGGGAATCGAGAGTTTTGCTTTCGAATGGGTATGTTAAACATTTGTTTTGATACTCCAAACTATGATACTACTAGAGAGTAACTAAATATTGTCGTACAACAGGGTCACCATGGAGCAAAGTATACGTTGGGGATATTAAACATCTTTTCTGGTAATGTTGATACACATGGTATGGGAAGAACATCATTAACTGAGTTGTGGTTTGAAAAGAAATTGTTCAAATGCAGACAGATGGTTATGGATTCTTTGCATTCTGATCAATATTGGCATATAGGACGTAGATCGTGGCCAAATAATTTGGTATTCTCATATGTATGCGTTAATCGATCTGCAACATGCAAAGGACCACGACTAAAGAGAGGTCTTTGGATAACGTATTCAGATGAGGACTACGAATTTGACACTTGCATTAATTGTCGTCTTGATTTGGAAGTGAAATGGTTCCTTATATAAGTGGATTACAAGCGCCCTCGAGAATTATATTAATTGAATGGAAACGTAGTCATTTGTTTCATTTAGTTTGTCATAGAATATTTAAGTTTGTTAAGTGTGTAGTTATATAATTTTATATACATATTCAAAAATAGTAAGCATATAATTCATCAATGGAATTCAACAACATATGCTACAATGTTTAACAATATTATTACTTCACATAATTCTTCATTAGTATCTCATTAATAATAACCAACTTGACAACAACAACTAACACGACACAACGACACCGACTTGACTATGCAACAACATCAATTTAGCAACTTGACAAATGCATTATGCATGTGGTACCAATCAGGGCATAAGCCCTCAACTTTAATTGAGCATAAGCTCCAGGGCATAAACCCTCAACTTTAATGAGCATAAGCTCCAGGGCATAAGCCCCCAACTTTGTATGCATGAACTCAACAACCAACAACTTAGACAACCAACAGCTTAAACAACCAACAACTTAACAACCAACAACTTAGACAACCAACAACTTAAATCGCATAAGCAACATGACATTATACAACATACAATAATCACATAATATATTCCAACCTATCAACAACAATAACAACATATACATTAATCAATTACTTACATATCAAACCAAGTTAGATTCATCACAACATAGATTAAATACTTATAAACACCTTAATTAAACTCATAGTACTTAAGCTCTGAAGTTCGGAGACAATATATAAGTTTTGGGTTAGTTTTCATAAAATTTCACCAAGACCTCCTTAGAGTATTTTCATCATATCTTAAGATCTAAAAATCATTTTCAAGCCAAACCAAAGCCATTAGAAAGCTAACTCAATTATCTACAACTTTCATGTTTACACCAAAAGCTAGTTCAAAACAGAAACGGGTGAAAATGTGAATGTTTTCCAGTTTTGACTGACAGAAAAATCGGTGGCCAAATTTGACAATTCCGTGGCCGATTTTTGTCGAACCAAAGCTGGAAAATCAGCTCAGAATTCGGTGGCCGATTTTGGCAATTCGGTGGCCGAATTCGGGCTTCACAGCTTACGGGAACATACCAATTTTCACTCCAAAAACTCAATTTTCAATCACCCAAACCCCAACTTTGATAGGGAACATTGCCCATGATCATTCTAAGACTTGAACATCAATTCAAAGACCTAATTTCTCAAACAACAAAGCTATGAACAACAAGATAAGATTAACCCTGATCCCCAAAACTCACAACCTACAACTTTTGTCAAACTCAATTTCAGAAAAACATACTTAAGATTAGAGAATATGAATCCCACCCTTACCTTAGATTGTTCTTCTGAAATCAACAACAGCGTTCTTCTTACCTAGGGTTCTCTCTGAGTTCTCCTCTTTTTCTCCAAAAATTGTACGTGTTCTGATTTTCTAATCTCTCCTTACCGACTCTTAACCTAATACACCTTTTTACTCTTATCACCACAAAATTACTCTTCCCCTTTATCTTATTAATTCTAATAATTATATTCCTCCCCCACTTAGAATATTAACACACCAAATAATACACATAATAATATATTTCATCAATATATATATATATATATATATATATATATATATATATATATATATTATCAATCAAATAATAATACACTAAAAATACAATAAATTAATAAAATAATAAATAAGAAATTTGGGTGTTACACCAAGTCTGAGATGTCCTTGCCTAACATAATCATACCAACCTTTTCCAATGTATTTTTCATTGACATCTCTGATAGACGAATGGACTTCACATTCAAAGGACAAACCAGTATCTTCATCGGCAAGAATAATATTTGTTTGATTCACATCCAAACTTTGAATGGCAACGCGCTTAGGAATACGCTGCACGCAAATATGTCAAATGAATTAAAACAAAATCTTACATTAAACACAACATATAAACACTACTAGAAAAATGCGAAACTAGGACGGAAAATTTTTCTGTTCCAAATATATTGATTTGAGACGGATTTTGCGACACTTTTTTGTCCCTAAAATTGATTTTAACATTTAAACATTGATTTGAGACGGAAATTTAATTCCGTCGCAAATATGTGACGAATTTGCATTTTCTGTCCCTCTTTTGAGACGGAAGTGGTGTTACCGTCACACCTTTCCCCAAAATTTACTAGAAAAAATTGGAGGGAATATTCGCGCCTTTATTTGGGACGGAATGTTAATGTATTTCCGTCTCAAGCTGGCCAATATTGAAATTACTCAGGGCGATAACTACGCTAACTGTTGGGACGAAATTTTTTACTCTTTTTCCGTCGCAATGTACTAGTACAATATAATTTTTTTTTTTAGATTTTTAATTTGACAAATTATTTATATTTTTACTAGCATTATAAAAAGTAATTCTTTATTTAATTTTATTAAAAATAAATAAATTATTTTAAGAATTTATTATTACATCTAATTAATATTAAATTTTTCACTATTTTTATAAGATTAATTTAACCCAGTGGATTTAATTTTTTTATATGTGCATTCAATCAAATCATAGAGATATATTTTAGAAATTAAACCAATTAAGTGACATTATAATATGATCTGATTGGATGCATTTGTAAAAAAAATCTTATGATATTTATATATAAAAATTAAATCTCGTATCTAAAACAAAATTATAATTAGTTGTATAACACACTCCTTATTTTTTATTTGATTTATTATTATTTAAAAAAATTAAATAACTAACTCATATAAAAAAAGAAAAGAGCCTCTATAAAAGATGATAACAATTAAAAAACTAATAGAAATAAAAATGTTGTAATTAATAAAATAAATAAACTAAGTGAGAAAAGGAGAATAGAAAGAAACTTGTCCAGATCTCACCATCAGAAACCCTAAAATCCCTTTCTTTCTCTCTCGCCATCTCCACCATCAGTCCATTACCATGGTAGAAAGAAGCTTGTCTCTCCTCTCGCCATCTCCCTCTTGTTATCTCATCGTCACTGCTAGCATCCGGAACCGTCATCTCACCGTCGCCCTCTCGTTATCTCGTTGTCGCCGCTGGCTGTCTTTGGTATATCACTTCTAATACCTTTATTTTGAGTCTCTGATCTTTTTCCCTCTGAATCCTATGATAAAAAATTGCTAATTTTCTTGGGTCACGAGCCTTTTCTCAAGTTTTCAGCTTTAATAATTTTAATAAAGATTTTTTTTTCTCCATTATCTTTGGTGGTATGTCACTGCTTTTTGTGTTCTTCAGGATCCGATGGGTGTGGTTCTTGCAGATTTGTGGTTTTTCTGTTTGTTGTTGTATTTGTGTTATGTGTTGTGTAGTAGTGTTGTTACTTTTGACTGGTATTTTAGGGGTTCTAGCTGCTCTCTATCAGGGAAAATCTTTTGGGTGTGTTTGTTTTAGTTGAAGATCCAAAAGCTTGTGCTAAGTATTGTAAACAATGTCTTATGCTTTAACTTTTTATTGTATTAAAATAGGAGTTGTAGAGAAGAAGGAAAAAAATGCTTAACCATTGCTCTGTTATGAATATGAAGATTTGTTGCCAACCACGTGTTTTGAGTAATTCAATTTGCAACGAGGTTTATTTGTTGAAACTAACTAAATTCATTAGGCACTTTTTGATTTTCTTCATATTTTTTTATTCTTGTGTTTATGATTTGGCAAGGTTATTTGAACGTGTAGCAGATTAAACCAAGAGTGTAAGATGTGAAATTCCTTACTACTTTTCTCGAAGCAGTTGGTTGGAATCTCTACTTTTAAAGGGTAAGCACAGCTCGTGTCACTCCTTAACAATCCTATTTTTCTTTTAGTTTGCCTATCTTTTTGTATCATATGCTCCTTTATTGTTGCTATATTAACTGAAGTGTGTGCTTTGTTTTTTAATTTACTTGTTCATTTGCAATTGTTTCACAATGTTATAACTTCAATTTATTTTCAATTTTATCTTCTGTTGTTATTTTTTTAATTGTAGAAAGGGTACAAATGGATTGGTGAACAAGATGCAGCTATTAAGGCTATGTGGGGATTTAAATCTAAGGAACTACCGAGAAAGATAATGTCGAGTGTACGTGAAAATGTGTGCGAAAAACCAAAATGGATTATTGAAGTTGCATGAGCAGAGGACACAAACTGTTCTAGATAAGAGGTCAAGTGAAGCATATGTAAGTAATAAGATATTTTGTCCTTTAATTTTACCTGGTTTGTGGCAGCACAAAAAAAGTCTAGAGTTGTAATAAAAGGCAGAATTTGTACTTGCAGCAATGTCAAGTTTTTTGTTGAAGTAATTTAATGTTAATGGATGTGAAACTATTGTCCTGTTATGCTTGTTGTCCTATTACTATTTTCTTAGGTTAATATAATTATACTTGTTGTCCATTCATTCTATTTAATTATCTTCTTTTTTTTCCATCCTGCTACTTTTGCATATAAGCAAATGTGGTACGTGAAACAATTCAGGTGATAACATTTAAATGTAAAACTATTCATGTACCTGAACATAATTTCATAGTTGTTAAATGATTTGGTTGTTTACTGATTCAATGATCTATTTGTTTAATAGCCATGCATATCAATGACATGTTTTTGTTTTTGTTGTTCCTAGACCATTAGCAATCTCCTGTTGTACTCAACCTAAGCCTGTTCATTATGATACTCTAATGATTGAAGATGTTGGAGGAAGAAATGCAAAGGGTGGAGTATACATACTTGGTTTTGATGGAATCATGCGTGCTTGTGCCTCAATTTCTAGGTCGAATCAATAGTCGAGTTATACTTATTGTTTGTGTATAAGTAGAGAGGTTGAAGCATTGAAAGAATGAATATGTAGTTGATATAATTTTATAGCCACTTTCAAATAAATTATATTTTGAATGGATTGATTAAACTTTGTTGTTATTAAGAGATACTTATATGTTATGTTTAGTATTGAAAAATTGGACAAGCAGTTGTGTATGAATGTATAGCATAATACAATTTTGTGGCAGAATAAAATTTCTTTTTCGTCCCAACGAATCAATAAATAATAAATAAAAAAACATTTTAGTCAAAATCTCTGTCCCAAAGTTGGGACGGATTTAGTACTTCCGTCAGCATTTTGGGACGGAATGAAGAAATCATGTTTTATTAAACAAATATATTCCGTCCCTGATTCCGTCTCAACTTTGTGACGGATAGTAAAATTCCGTCCCCAAATTTTTGCGACAGCAGATTTTGCGACTAAATTAATTTGTCGCATAGTCTGTCCGAAATTCTGTTTGTGACGGAATTTTGAGCTACTGTGCGACGGAAATATCCGTCCCGAATCAACTGTTTTCTTGTAGTGAAAGCATGAAGATAGATGTTCAAGAGATACAAACACACCAGAACATTTGTTCCTTTTAACATAGCAGGAGTAACCAAAGTCATCCAAACATAGTCATTAACGTTTTCAAAGTTAGAAAGCCAGCCTCCAACAACTTCATCTTCTATTTCCCCTGCATGTTCTTCACCAGCAACAAAGTTAGGAATTTCAGGCCCATCAACCACTGCATTCATTTCCCCTCCATGATCTTCATCTTCAACGGGGTAAAAATTTGCATAAAAATCGGCCAATTCCGGATCCATTTCTTCACTCAAGTCTGGATCCATTTGATTGCTGCAGTTAATATGTTCATTAACACAAATCAGAGTTGAAAAGATAATCATATGGTACAACAATAAAGAAAGCTTATGCATGAATGAACTAAGCAAAAAATGTTGAATGAGCCAAAAAGAGTTGGATTTCTTCATTATGAACCAAACAACATTTAGAATGTTACAACCAAATTAAGCTTATGACTATCCTTACGATCAACCATAAAAAAAAAAGAGTTTTAAAAAATTGAGATGCAACCTTGATGATGATGTCATTGGGTCCTTTGAGTGTTTGTTGTTAATGAATGAGATGGATGCTTGATCTGAACTAGGATGTGTGTGGTTAGGGTTTCTTGTTGAGTGACCTTCTATTTAATGGGAAAGGGGAGTTGGTGGGACCGAATTGAAGGATTTGTATGTGTGGGGACCATTTTGGTTTTAATGTTGATGAAATGTATTGTAGCCTAAAATGGAATATGGAAAAAGGGAAAATAATTAAAATGGGCCCAACATATTCTTCCTCTTTTTCTCTAAAAAATTGTCCTTTATACTTGCTCCTCATTCATACCGGTCAAAGCCATATTGTATCTTATGTACTTTTCTATCACACTAAAGGACAGACTATTATATGGCAAACTATCACCCCTCTCAACATGACAAACCATTATATGGTTAAATAAGACACAACGATAACCATTTTCATCCATTCAGCAAAACCATGCAACTATAGACATCTACAATAATAATTTTCATTCCCACATAGATATATAACCTATTGCAAGTCAGTTAAGAAAACAATCATGTGCAATTTAAGGTCTTCGTAGCACTTAAACATTGTCACACACAATCCAAAAAACAAACTGCATAATTACAATAACAGACATTGTGTTGTTGTTTCATCACATAACCAACATAATTAAGTTAACTACAAACAAAACGGATTATCCAATTGCAGCTACAACAAAAACAAACATAAACAAACAACCCCAAAAGGATTTAGGAAATCAGTGGCATAATCTTCATCCAAGAGCAGAACGACGAACAATTCTCACAAACAGCGTGTCAGTTGGTTTATCAAGACAAAATAGTAACTTGTCTCCCACCCTCAGCTTGTTAACTCTCACAAATTCATACCAACCTTCTGTAAGATACCTTTCATTTTGAGAAAATATTCTTCTGTTTGAATTTTTGAGTGTGCATTCATAACTTGCTCCACTACCCTCCAAGTAAAGGTTAATTTTAGACTGCGTGACTGGAATGGCAATCTCACAAGTTTTGGCTTGTAAATTCTACAAAAACAAAAGTGTGTATGTGTGTATATATGGTCACAAATCAAATCCAATGGTCATATATAGTCAACATGCTTACTTTAAATTGCAGCACAAGTATGGTAATATGATTAATGAAAATTAACAATGTATTGCAATTAACCTACTGAAGTACAGGGACTACAATACAACGAAACTTTTTAAAAATGGACTAAGATATTATAACATAGCAAAACTGGTATGTATATAGTTAAACAAAGAAGCAGAATATACCAGTGCTTGCGGTTTTTTCTTCCGTGCAAGAGCTTTCGAAACATCACGTCTCTAATTATATACTTTGCAGAGGTTTGGACCAAGATCACGATGAAGCCAATCGCCATCACTATCATCATCAGTATCATCATCAACATGACTATCATAATCAAAATCAGCATCACTATCATCTTCTTCAATACCATCAACATCATCAGAATCATCATTGCTCTCACATTCCTCACTATCATATACTTCACCCCCATCATCACTTTCAACATCAAAATCTAAATCACTATCATTGTCATCACCATCAGATATGATCAATGGATTGTTCATCGACTGGCCAAGTTGTTCCCTTTCACCATCAACTCCTAGAACATCCATCTTGAACTTATTGGCCTTTACAAGATAATGTAGCTTAACTCTCATAGGCACTGTAAATCCACACCTTAGTGTCACCTGAGTCCCAGATTCCATGTACTGATTAAATCCAGTAGTATACATTCTGGTCATGTACAGATTACCGTTTGGGAGCTTAATCCATCCATTGGTATGAGCTCTAAGCTCCATATACCATGCACCAACAAAGTCAATCGGCAATTCAATACGATTCTATAAGACATAAACATACATCATTAATAATGTTTTTAAAGAATAGTGTTTTCCCATATTAAAAATAAACATAAACCTTCTATGATCAACACATATACCATATCTGGATGAATCACAGTTTCGAAGAAATAAAACCTACATCAATAACACAATTGTAAATAATGAAATAAAAAAAAAACCTTTTGAACACATTTAGTGTTACTGTTACCATGTATATATCCGGTAAGACTATTCAAATTAATTCAAAATATATAATCTGTCTTCATTCATAAACCCTTCATTTATACATATAATGATTCATACAACATGAATGATTGCAATAAAAAAGGGATTTTCCACTAAAAATTTAAAAAAACCTAGAACAGAGAAAGATTCATCTACGAGGATGACGAATTTGTTTAAAATATCGTACCTCTTTGAGGAAGGTTCCATTCCTTTCAGCGATGAGGAGCTTGGCTTGGATGGATGATGCATTTTGAAGCGATTGAGGAGTTTAATGTTCTTAAACGTGTGAGAGAAGTGAAAGGGAGTCTAAGCGATTGCAAGGATATAAAGTTTAGTTTTGTTGGCATTTTGGTAAATGAGTGGGGACCATTTGTGTTGGAGACGATTATTGACCAAAGGAGAAAATATGTGGGCCATGCATTTTAGTATGAAAAGGTTTTGGATTTTTTTTTCTTTTTCATTTAGTGTTACACTAAATTTTGATTGTACAATATTTTAGAATAAAGCTTAGGGTCTCTAATACAAAATATAATATAATTAAAGCAATCACATTAATCTAGGGTCTCTAATGTGTGATGATATTGAATAGTTTGTTTGTTATTGATGTTATTTAATCATTGTATTGTATCTAAGAAATGTGTGCTGATATTGAACAGTTTCTCTACTGTTATTAATATGTAAAAGAAACTTTTTGATAGGTAAATTTTAGACGGCAATTATACTCAGAAAACACACACAAATTGCGAAAGGGGTTGATATTGAATTTTTTTTTGTTTGTGTTATTTAATCACTGTATTGTATCTAAGAAATGTGTCTTGATATTGAAGAGTTTCTCTGTTATTATATGGTAAAATAAATTTTTTGGAAGGTAAATTTTATACATGAATTAAACAAAAATCAACAGTGAAATTATAGGTAATATAATTTTTTTAAAAAAAATTAGAAAAATAACTAACAAATCAACATTTGTAATTATGTTTATTTAATTTTAAAACGTTAATTTATAAAATACCAGATTCATATTAAAAAGTCAATTGGGCCTAGCTTTACTTATTCTTGCAGCCCATTTTCTCACCCAATTCAAGTGGTCCCCATCCATACATTGCCAAAAACTAACAAAAAAACAAAACATTCACTTGCAGCCGCAAACACACTCACCCAAAAACACACTCATTTGCAGCCACCCCTTATCCAACATAATACGAAAGAGACAACGACAACCCATTTGATTTGTCATCCCAAAATGGCATCATCCTCAAGGAGGTAAGTTTCTTTTTTCTCCATGGCAAGCATACCCTAACAGTGATTAAGCTGTTGTTCCTATTTATTTTTCCTAGTTGTTGTTGTGCCATGTTTATATTGTCAAATTTGATGGTTTCTCTATTTCTAGGGTTTCAGTAAGTCAACCGGAAAACCCCATACATATTGACAATGAGAAATGGGTATGTATTTTATTTCAAATGTTCATTTAAGATTATTAATTTGTTCAAAAATTGAGAAATCATCATCTATTATTTTGTTATCATTTCAGAAACAAATGGGACGAACTGCAGTTAAGCTCTACGTCTCGCTGAAAGCGTCGTTAGACCAAGGCAATAGTTTCAATACCTTAATTATGTTTATGTTAATTATGTTTATGTCATGACGTTTTGAAATTGATCTAATGAAGTTCTAATTTTTTCAAACATTGATTTATATGGGTTGATCTTAACCCTTTTTGAGTAAATTCTCAAATGGATTTATCTGGGTTATTCTAATTCATTGTGACAAACTGATATTTGATTGCATATGCAATAAACTTTTCAGATTATTATTTTCACATGGAAGAATTTTTGGCTTGGTTCCTTGAAAACACGGTAATTATCCCCGATGAAAATGTCAATGTAGACTTAGTTTTTGATTAATCAATATTTTTAGCTTATGAGTTTTTCTGCACAGGAAAGAATATATATACCTGAAGCCTTTCACGCAAGATGGAAAACCTACCTTGGTAACGATGTGGTTGTCAAAGATGAGCGCGGTAATCGTTTCATAGGGTTTATTGCAAACGATAGTAAAGGCACATACTTAAAGATCAACGAAAAACGACTACGGTTCATGTACCAAGCAACAAAGGTTGGCATAATGAGATTGAAAGTAGTTGGACAGGGTACTCTTGAGATGAAAGTAATAGGCAGGTATCTAGGAAAAATCGATGCTAATGATCCAAGCAGATATGGTGGTTATTGGGGTTATGATCCCATGTGGAGGTTCTTTATTTCTGAATCAATGACAAAGGATTGCAAACCATTGGTATTATACTCTATCTTAATCGAAATTTGACCATTTATGTTTTTGCATAGTTTGGACATATCAAAACAATAATCTAATTTAATTGATTCTTAATGCATGTAGGTAATCCCAAAGTTTGTGGTGGACATCGTCTTTAATGGAGATGTACCCAAAGAGCTAGTTGTAACCATTTATTATGGAGTTGTTAACGAACGTAATAATGAGCACTATCCGAGGGTGAAAAGGCTAGGCTTTCCGTTTATCGGAGAAAAAACTCAACACACTTGGAAGATATGTTTCAATGGTATGGAACATAGTGTTATTCAAGGATGGTGCGAATTATTGAATGGAAAGATCAAAGCAGGTGATTTTGTCGCATTCAGAAGGGATGAATCAGAGGATACTATTGTTATGGCTGTGTCTAATTGAATCATCTAATGGTTTGTCTTTTGCAATGTTATGTTGTTATGAATCATGGTTTGTCTTTTGCCACGTTATGTTGTCATGAATCATGTGATATGAGTTTTGTAATTAATGATGGTTGGTGCTACTAATCAAGGACATATATATGTATGATTAATGTTGTTAAGAATCATGTGTTGATTTGTTTTCTTTTAAGTGAAGTGTTCCATGTTGAGAGGAGGTACCTGATGATATGGGTTATTATCGTTTTAAAAAAATAGTGACAACATCTATGGCTCGTGCTAGTAATCCAAAGAATATGGTATGTTGTCTAACTATTTTCGTTAATGATGGTTGGTTCACTTAGATATATGCACTAAATGGTCAAATTAGTGAAAATGTTATATTTGGATTCGAGACTTATCTTTTTCCAATATTTAGTTATTTTAAAGTTGAATCAATAGTTCAATTATCGCATATGGTATAGTAATCACTATAGAAAATGAAAAATTTCTTGAACAGGATTGGCCCAAATATGTTGTTGGAATTTTTTTTGAAGGTTTAGTGACCTTGCATTCTACTTTGAATGTTGTTAAGTTGTTGTTGTTATGTCTTCTTTTAAGTTTAAGTGAACTTACTTTGGTTGTTATAATTCTGCTTCTATGTTTTGGAAAAATTCTAGTTTTCTGAATATGCATGTGTTTAAGAAAACCGTTGCGCATGTAAATTATGTCTCAATGAAATCCCATGCATGTATTGTCATTTTCCATATGGGCCATACTGACAGTTTTTTTATATTGTCTCAATATCACCTCCCAATTCTCATTCGTTTTGTCCTTTACCATGTGAATGTTTTCGGTGGCATTGTACTGACAAAACTTAATATTGCTTTTTGTTTTACATTTATCAATTTATGTTTTTATCCATATTTGGCAAACTTATAGCAACCACGTTTTAGGAAGTTAAACTAACAATTGTTTTTACTATGCCAACAAGAAATGAAATAAAGGTTCCTATTACACATAAACGAAATTAAAGTTTCAAATTAATAGAGGAAGTTTAAACAAGATGCATAGTTCTATTGACATTTAACAACACGTGAATGATTTTTTACGTGATCGAAGTAGTAGGAATTATCTTCACACCTGAAAATTTTGAAATGATGATTGATTTATTTATGGAACACTTTTGAAATAAATCACGACTATTGGTTTGATATTAGTTTGTGGAAAGCTTTTCAAAAAAAATTTATAATTCAAAATTTGAACATTGATTCATTTACATCATCCGGATGCAACCGTCCAAGCCATCCATTTGAATGTTATAAATAGTAACACAAATCCAATGCAATTCACTACCATTTCTCCAATACATATAAATAACAATGAGCCGAGAAGTCGGATATACTTTCACAATCTCCTCCAAAGAATGTTGGTGTTATGAAACCCTATCTTGACAATGTTTAGGTCCCATACTATATTGCTCTCAAATGTTTTATACTCATGTACCATACTATCATTCCAATGGTTGACGAAGCACTTGTCCAACTTAATCAATCTTCGCAAGAATTTAATGTGTTCGAGAACGAAGTGGCGCAGATTGACGCAAACAATGAAATTCATATTAATGGTAAGTTGATTAAGGAAGAAGAGAAGTATCAAATTCTCCTGGAAAAAAAAAGGAAAGAAGAAGAAACGGCCGATGCATGGACAAATTTGAAATCAGTCACTCACATGTAATTTTTTAAATAGTAGTGTAACATATGAAGGTTAGATCCTTATACTTAGTTGTAAATCATGTAAATGTAAATCTTGTCATTATTAATATTTCCTTTGTAATGTTTGTGATCGATCAATGTGTGTGAGTTTCATGCAATGTTTCATGTATTTGAAGACATAGTTATAACCTAAACAACAAAACAAAATCACCATATAAACATTGTTTACAAAGAAAGCGTCATTGTCAACATGGTCAAAATGTGATAATGTAAGCATAAATGGTAATATATCCAAATATAACACAACCACACACACTCTATGGGCCCAACTATCCTTTTTCTGGCAGCCCATTTTCTCCCCCAACTCAAATGGTCCCCATCCAAATATTACCAAAAACGAACATAAAAACAAAACCTTTCATTATCCCACAAACACACTCACTTGCAGTCACACGTTTGTCAAACAACACGCAAACACACTCCGTAATGACATCATCCTCAAGAAGGTGTGATTCCTTCTCTTTTTTGTTCCATCTCATGCATGCCCTAATAGATTAACTAGCTATTCTCTGTTTTTTAGGTCAACCACTAGTCTAATTTGGTTAGTTGTTGTTGTTCTGCCATGTTTAGATTTTCAATTTTTGTAGGGTTTCATTGCCTCAACCGACCCCCATACTTGCGGACAGTGAGAGATGGGTATGTATTTTATTTCGAATGTTTATGGTGAGTTATTAGTTTGTTCGAAATTTGATAAAGCATCATTTAATATTTTGTTATCATTCCAGTAAGGGATGAAACGAAATGTTGTTACTGTCGCCCACGGTCTGAAGTTTTTGTTTGAAAAAGGTAGTCGTTTCAATAACTTAATGTTGTTTAGGTTCTGAAGTTTTCAAATGGTCTTATTTGAGTAATGATTTTTTCATAGATTTATCTGAGTTTATTGTAACCTTTTTTTGAATAGTAATTTCAAAAGGATTTATTTGGGTCATCCAAATTGATTGTGACAAACTGATATTTGATTGTATATGCAATAAACTTCGCAGAGTATCATTTTCACAGGGAAGAATTCACGGGATGGTTCCTTGAAACCACGGTAATTTTTTTTGCACAAGAAAAAATTTACATCCTTAAATACTTTTACGCAAGATGGAAAACCTGCCTTGGTAACAACGTGGTTATCAAAGATGATCGCGGTAACTGTTTCATAGGGTTTATTGCAAACGATGATAAAGGCACATACTTAAGCATCAACGGAAAACGTCTACGGTTCATGTACCAAGTAACAAAGGTTGCCTTAGTGAGATTAAAAGTTGTTGGAGAGAGTACTTTTCATATGAAAGTAATTGGCAGGTATATGGGGAAAATTGATACTAATAATCCAAGAAGATATAGTGGTTATTGGGGTCATGACCCTTTTGTGGCGATTCTTTATTTCCGAATCAATGGCAAAGGATTGCAAACCATTGGTATTATACTCTACCTTAATTGACATTTGACCATATATGATGTTGCATAGTTTGGAATTATCAAAACAAAAATTTAATTTAATTGATTCTTAATGTATGTAGGTCATCCCTAAGTTTGTGGTGGACAATATCTTTAATGGAGTTGTACCCGAAGAGTTAGCTGTAACCATTTATTATGGCGTCGTTGACGAACCTGGCTATGAGCACTATCCGATGATGAAAGGGCTAGGCTTACTGTTTACCAGAGAAAAAACTCAACACGTTTGGAAGATAGATTTCAATGGTATGGAACATACTGTTAATCATGGATGGTGCGAATTATTTAATGGGAAAATCAAAGCAGGCGATTTAGTCGCATTCAGAATGGATGAATCAGAGGATACCATGGTTATGGTTGTGTCTTATTGATAATATAATGGTATGAATCATGAACAGATTTTGTAATTAGGTTTTTTCTTTTTGATTGAAGGTTAATGTAGTATCAACCAAGACATGTGTACGTATGATTAATGTTGTTATGAATGATGTCCTGTTTTGTAGATTAAGTGAAATTTTTCATGTTGAGAGTAGATTTAGTGTGTTATAATGGAGACACTATGGCTCTGGCTGAAATGAATGACTAGCATATATAAATACCAACTTTTTACATGAAAATAGTATGTTGGGCCCATTCCCAGTAAATGGTCATTTTTCATATCCCAAAATGGTTCCCCTTTTCATAACAAATATTAAATTGCTTACCCTACATCTAACCCCCCACACACACAAACACACACATACTTTAATGTTGTCCCACCAACACCCATCTTGCCCTTAAATAGAAGGCCACCCAACAAGAAACCCTAACCACACACATCCTGGTTCAGATCAAACAACCATCTCATTCCTCAACAACAAACATTCTTTGTACCCATTGACATCATCTTCAAGGTTGCATCTCAATTTTTTAAAACGCCTACTATAGTTATTTGGTAAACTGGTCGTACAAAACCATTCCTTATTATTGTTAGCCTAATGGTGTTTGTGTATGTGTTGATTTGTTAGTTATTTCGTGTTTATTCAGTATCATTTGCGTTTTGAAAAATGTGTGCTGATAGTGAATAGTTTGTTTATTTGTGTTTTTTAATCACTACATTATAATGAGAAATGGTTTCTGATATGAATGATTTCTTTATTTGTTGTGCTTAATCACTACATTGTAATGACAAATTTGTGTTGATATGGAAGAATCTGTTTGTTATAAATATAATAAATTAATTATTTTAAAAGGGTAATTTTACACAGTAATTGCATTATTGCAAACACACAACTATTTATACTATTTCGATTGATTGAGTTGTACCCAGTATGGTATGAAGTGGAGAGTCTCTGTTGAAATATTGAGTCATGACATTATTCTATCGACAAGGGAAAAAAATATTTTAAAGATTAATTTGGCAACTCAAAAGTAATCTTTGAAGATTGAATGATGGTCACCCTTAATTAAAGCCTTCCACTTCGACAATAGTAAATGCCCAAAAAAGTTTATTTACTTTCACTAATTTAGAATAACTTTTAACAGGTTGAAGTTTTAAGTTCCATCAATTTAAGGTGTTCGATAATTTTTTCCTTTGGTTCTCATCATGATGAAATTCTTGAAAGACAAAAACATGCTCTTTAAAGATACGAAAGTGTTTCTTTTGATATATCAGATATATTATCAACGTGGAATATTATTTTTTTAGGAATTTTTTTTTGTTCATTGTTCATATACATTAATTTTAAGCTTGTGTATGACAATTACAATTTTAGACTGTTCTGGGACATTTACAATTTTACCCGTGATGCAAGATTAAAATATTGGAACTAAAATTAAATTGGATATATTGGATATCATCAAGAGGAAATTTCAGAAATACAAAAGACAATCCTTTGAAAAACACTTTTTTTATTTGTGAAAGTGTTTCATTGGTCATCATATATATGATTAATGTGGAATTCTATTTTTGAATATAATCCTTCATTTTTTTAAGACTATTTGATTGTGTTTTTACATTGGTAAGCCATAATTAACCAAATTAGGATAAAAAATTGATTATGTCGTTGTAACAAACAATTAAATTAAACAAATTGTAAAAAATAAAAACAATTAAACAAACGGTACACTAATTATTATTGTTTAAAAAAAGAAATCAAATAATTATCACAAATAATTATCAATTAGTACAAATGTTTTTTTCCATCTACATCATAACACAACCAAAAAAAGTATAAAGCAAGCACACTTTCTGTAGAGATGAGAAGGAGGCTTTAAGTAGAAGATGAACGAAGCACATGTGGGTAAGACAAGGAATAATAAATCCAAAACTTATTTCCCCACCAACACACACATTGTTGGGCCCATCTTAAATTATATTCCAAATTGGGCAAGAAGATGGTCTCCATCTCATCCTACATCTAAATGCAAATGATATTAAATAACCCCACCAAACCTTTGTACTTCCAAACCGTCCCAATCAAAGCACATTTTAACTTCAATAAGAAACCCTAACCACACACATCCTAGTTCAGCTCAAACGAAGGCCACATCTCATTCCCTTCCCCAGCAAAGACATCAACGAACATCCACTCTCAAACTACACCATGACATCATCGTCAAGGTGATATTTCTGTTATTAACTTTTGTAGTTAAAATCCAAATGAATTTATTCTCTTGTGCTTGTTTTTTATGTGGTTTATCTCATTGATACAACTAAACCTAATTTACGTTATGCCTGTTACAGACAACCCACATCCTACCAGTCAATTGTTTTTCCAGATCGGGTATAAACGATGAGCTTACTTTTTGTTATCATTATTTGATTGGAGAAGTGTGATTAAAGTAACCCCGTATATATTTTTTGTGTTTTTTTTTACTTCTAGGACCAAATTGATTTGAATTTTTCATTTGTGCACAATTGGTGGAAAGCACTTCGAGCTTAGCCTAATGGTACTCTAGATCTACCTAATGGGGTGATTATACCTGTTGATCTCACAATATCTGCTTTCCAAGCCCACATCAACTCTGGAAAAACAGTAGCTCGTACACTTGGAATTCAGTTCCCAACCAAAGTTCAACTTGATTATCTTGTTAAGGATAATAGATTCAAGATGGAGATTGTAGGTCCTGTGACTGAAGGATTGGGAAAGTCTGCCAAAGGATCAGAAAAGTCTGCAAGTAAAGAAGTTATGGTAGAAGAAACCATTGAAAGTAGTGAAGAATCTGAAGGTGATGATTGGCTGCATCGTAATCTTCCTCCAGAATGCTACAAGTACTACGATTGGGAAACTCGTCTAACATCAGCTATGGTAAGGAAGAAGAATTCTGAAGGAATGGTATGTGTCTCAAATTGTTATTTTTCGTGCACACAGTTTTATTGTGGTTCACTTACAAGTATGTCGAAGATTTGAATGTTAGAATTTGTTATTTAATCAGCTGCTTTTATATCCTTTCAATGCAGCGAATTCCCCACCAGACACTGAAGTTTGTACTAAGCAGCTGCCTTGATTTAATTCCTCTCATCCACATGGATAATGGGCAGACTTATCAATGTGTACTTCTTACCGAAGACTTAGGCCGTAAGAGGAGGTTATTGGTTGGAGGCTGGTTCGATTTTCTTAGGCAATACAACCTAAGGGCCGGTGATGTGCTGAAGTTTTACCTTGACTACCCTGCTGATCAGCTGTACGTGGACATTGTCCGGCGCAAATCATTATAAATGTGTTTGCATGAATGTGTATCTTAAAGACCTTGCATGTTGTGTATCTTAATTTCTATGTTGTGGTGGAACTAAACTAATGTTTGGAAAATGTCAAAATTGTTGTTATTTTCATGCAAACCATTCTTAGTAATGTGAATGGAACAACCTATAACAATCATATAGTAAACAAGCACAGCATACTTCCGTAATAGATTAACGACGTTATGTCACGTTGTCGATATTCAAAATACATACCATTGCATCACTTAACTAAATATAACAATCAACGCATGGGTTGGTTTGAATATATGAAACGATAAATTGAATAAAAGTTGCTCAAAAAAAATATAAGCCAACATATACCATATTATAATACATAAAGGTGTTCAAGTTAAAAACAGGAAAATTAAGAGTCATTGATAAATTTACACAAAATGTAATATGCTTAGAGCATATCTGATGCCACTGACCATAATACTTGTCCTACCCATTGATTAAACACCACCTTCATGATACAAATTACAGCAAACACTGGGTCATCAATTGTCTGAGTTCACTTACATTTAAACGAAAGAGCATTTGATCCAAAAAGTAGTTCGAAACTATAATATCCTAACGCCGACGTCGGACAACCTCCACAAAGAGATGATTGGGAGGATCACAAAGATCAAATATCAACTTATCACCTATCCTTAGTCTACGGTCCTTCACGAACTTGGGCCAATCTTCACCTAAGTATTTCTCATTTGGACCCCTATTTGAAGTGATAAGTTTGCACTCATATTCTCGGATAGTATGCACATCCTGCAAAGTCATGCTTTCCTGTGTGTCAGGTAAGGTGTTGATAGATATCCTACTGGGGAAGTGCTAAACAAATTATAAAATCACATGCTTTAGTATGCAAATAATGAATGTAAAATGAATAATTGTAATGTTCATAAATGATATTAATTTGGTTGAACATACCATTACTTGACATCTCTTGTTGTTAGCTGTGGCATATGTGATATTCTTCTCAAAATGATCATCAACAACAATTTCTACACAATCATCTTCAGAATCAAAATCAATAACTTCTTCCTTGATTGTATTTCCACTTTAACTTCCAACTTCATCCACCAAAACCATCATATTGAACCTGTTAAAATACCCAGTATATTCAAGCCTAACACGTGTTGGTTTCTCCTAGTTGAATTTTGCTGCGACGTCCCTACAAGAAGTCATGAAATTTTGGCTTAAATTTCTCCCAAATGTAACTCGTACACATGTGCCATTTGGATCCCTAATCCATCCATAATCATACTTTTGCAGTTTCTTGAAGTAAGATGAGAAGAATGTTGAACATACTTGTATCTTTGACTACAACGGTAAAAAACAAAACACATATAAGATGTATAAGTCAGGGGCCAGGGGCCATATGAAATTTGATAAAAGATCATTATAGAATATCATAACATAACGACAACTAAGCAATATTTTGTAATACCTTGTGTGGATAAACGATAGTTTCGAAGGAATTCATGAAAGTATAGTAGCTTGTTGCCTTACATAATCTAAAAACAATTGATTGTGGTTAATTTCATACAAAAATCATGTAACTGAATATTTACAAGAAAACTGAGTTTTTATTATATTTTTTCTATGGTTTCCACTGAATTCTATAACATGAGATAGGTAAAAATACTGATTGCTTCTACTTGTTAAGTCATAAACATGTATATCGCTAAAATTAATTTCCATTCACTATAAAATTGCATGTTATAAATGTCAGCCTACACATGATATGGATATGCGGTTTTCAGTAACAAAATAATTTTGGAATAAAAAACTCATGACCAAAAAACAAATGTAAAATTTCATGAATTCATTACGAATAAAAATTACACTTCATATGAGAATTTAAATGGACTAAATTCTGACCAAAAAACAAATGTAAAATTTCATGAATTCATTAAGATTACATTCATCCAATGTTCAAACAACAGATATTCATAACAATGTCTGAATACTAAATTCAAACAACAAATTCAATAAATTCCGTTACATAAATTCTCGCTACATAAACTCCATAAAATCCACCGGCACATGTTCATGAAATAAAACATTTTAACAATCTAAATTCAGAACCATAACTCATAATATTATAATGTAGACAAAAAAAAAACCATTAACAACCGTTACATAAACTCTCGCTACATAAACTCCATAAAATCCCCCGGCACATGTTCCTGAAATAAAACATTTTAACAATCTAAATTCAGAACCATCACTCATAATATTATAATGTAGACAAAAAAAAACCATTAACAAAATATCCTTACATGTTCATCAACATTGTTGCCAACATCTTGAGTACCAACCGATCTTTGAGGACATGTTTTCTTATTATGACTAGGATCACCACATGTAGAACAATGGGTGACACGCCTATTGTTTGTTCCACTAGTGGAGCCAACACCACCACCTCTACCTTTGGTTCTGACAGAAGCTGGATTTTGCAAATTTGCTTCCACCACGTCCTCTTCAAGGTTTGTCCTGCTATCACTTATGCCTCTCTTTTGTTTGGCTTTCAAAATAGCTGCAGCCGCAATGTCCATTTGCTCTTTGTAGTTATCACCGTTGTCAACGACTAATTTAGACAATCTCCCCCATCTAAACATCAATGCTCCGTATCTTGTAGCAAGGTGCGAGTCCCAAAATGTCGGACGACCAGTTGAGCTACTACCTAATACGTCCTTAGCATTTTTTGCCCATCTACTCATTACAAGGGATTGAGGCAACTCATCATAATCAATAAAAACCAAGATTGCAATGATATGCTCACATAGAATTCCAAATGATTCCATCCTTCGACAAACACACTTGAAAATGTCTTCTGCAGGGTTAAATGATACACGCCACTCCCGGTCTAGCCTCATGTACTTATTAACTGTATAGATGTAGTACCCACATGTTTCTTTCGATCCAGATACAATCATTGCAGAAGATCGGTTGATTATAATCTGATATTTACAAAATATCTCTTTCGTAAATACCTTCGCACCTGAGAGCTCTAGTTTAGGGAATCTTGTACAGAGAACTAACTCACCATAATCACTTTCAAAGTCTGCTTGTACCTCTTTATATCGCATGAAGTTCATACAACGGTGATAGTGTAGTAAAAAATCTTCCAAGTTGTGACGATAATGAACAAACTTCCCCATCTCTGAATTCATCCCCTCGCATCGTGATGTAATTCTGAAGCCTGCAAAAAACTGGCCCCGTATATGTGCTGTTGCCCATGCCTTTCTCTTCGTATATGTTTCTTTGATCCAATTGTTGTCGTGCAATCCAAATGAATCAACAGTTTCAGCCCACTTCCTCGAAAATTCTCCAATCTCATAGTCACCCAACATACACTTTCTAAATAGACTCACAAATGCGGGATCACCTATGTTGGACGTTGCATTGCGAATCAAGTGCCACACACACAGTCTATGATAAGCATTTGGAAACACTTGTTTTATGGCCTTTTTCATAGCTAAATCACCATCAGTGATTACAACAGTTGGTGACTTTCCATACATTGCTTCCAAAAACCGTGAAAGCACCCAGGCATAAGTTTCTTCCTTTTCATCAGCAACAATAGCTCCAGCAAAAACAATAGTAGAGTTATGATTATTCACACCAGCAAACACAACTAAAGGACAATGGTATTTGTTCTTACCATATGTTGCATCAAATGCGGCTACGTCGCCATAAATTTGGTAATCAAGGCGACTTTTCCCATTACACCAAAACAGGTGTTGTAGTCTACCTGTAGAATCAGTAGTGTGCTTGAAAAACATCATGGGATCATTTAAAGCCAATCCACGAAGATAATTTAATGCACAACTTGCATCTGTCTTTCGCAAACGCCCTTGTCTTGCTATTTGATTATACAGATCTTTTCTCCGGAAACCAATTTTATCATATCCACCTGCTTGATTTGCAAATGAAGCATATACGCGATTCGGTGAAATACCACTTTTTAACATATTGTTCATTTGCATTATGTCTGAATCTGTCATTACGTAGTGTAAAGATAGCAGTCCACAATGTTCCTGCGGTACTAGCCCATGGTTGTGCCGGTTATTGAAAACTGTAGCAGACCAGCGTTTTGTGATAATGTTTATGTGCACCCGAAACATAGCTTGACATCCACATCGAGTCTTAGGTTTTTCCTTACGCTTTCTATTCGCCTCACTTAATCCTCTTTTTTCCCTATATCCTTGTCTATGGCAATTAAACGTGTGTTGCACTACTTCTCCCGTTTTGCAATAAAGCAACTTGCCTTTGCGAACTGAAAATCCATTCGCTCTTCCATAGGATTTATAGAACTCATATGCAATGTCTAGGCTTCCAAACTGAATTCTCCTTACAAATAGAGGCCCTAAACCACTTAGGTCCAATGCCACAATGTCCTCAACACTATCAACTTTGACAAATTGGTTTTCATCGTGACTTCCATCTTCTTCCATGTCAGCATAGTCTACCCCTTCTTCATCACTTCCATCTTCTTCCATGTCAGCATTATCTACCCCTTCTGCATCACTTCCATCTTCTTCCATGACACCTTCATCAAAGTCACTAATGTCTCTGGATTGCCCTCTACCTCCATCTTCGTCAAACTCAACATTGTCTCTGCCTTCGTAATCACTTCCATCATATTCCATGTTACCATTGTATCCCCCCTCTTCAACCCTAACCTCTTCTTCAGATTCTCTAATGTCTACCCCTTCTTCAAGACTTCCATCAACTTTTTCAGGCCCAATAAATCGAGAACAATCCCAAGCTCGGTATTCCATGCCCCTAAACATCAATTAAATTTGGTTGTTATTTCTATATAAAATTGTTGTTCTATTATCAATCATACAAACTCCAAATCAAATCTAATAATCTAATACATGAATTCAAACAAAAAAAAACAAATTTTTACTATCAACTGGCATAATATTTCAAGGATTCAAACAATTTCGAAGGAAACATAAAGGGTCGGAAAATTACCAGTTGTCGGTGATGGTGACTGACTAAGAAAGAGTTCGATCTTCAAATTTTTCGTGGAATAACTTTCGTAGTTATCGTTCTTTGAGCTCGTCGTAGTACCGACGGCGGTGAGTTGGGAAAGAACGAAAGAATTTTAGATCTGAAAAGAAAGAGGTAGATAAAGCGTTTTAGATGGTGGTAGGTCGCAGGTGGGAAGAAAGCGTTTTCGATGGTGGTACGTCGCAGTTGAGGAGGGTTTTTGATTAAATCGTCGGTGAGAGTGGCGGAGTTGGGAACAAAGAATTTTTGATTTTAAAATATTTGAATGTGGGACAATAATGAGTTATGTTTATGTTGGGATGTGTTAGAGTGTGGGGAGATGTTAGTGTTCCTTATGTTTAATCTACACCACAAATTTAATCTAATGGTATTTTTTACTACCTCACCAGTGAGGGACTTATCAGCTACCTCATCCTAGCCGTCACCACAAAGGAATATATAATTTTATTTTTTTGGAGAGAGGAATTTTTTTTTGAGGGGAGGAATATATAATTTTCAAAACCCAAAAACGAAAAAAAATTATATATATATATATATATATATATATATAATTTTAGTGTAGTATTTTCTTCCGATTATATAATTTATTATTATTTTTTATTAAGGGTAGTGTTAACTTGTGCCCTTAGGGCACATGTTAATAAAACCAAAATAAGAAATATTCTCTAAAATTCTGTGCATCTAATTCATTAAAAAGTTAAAGATTAAATGTAATGCACGCATTCCAATAAATTATTTCTATACTTGGTTCATTAACTTGTGCTTAAGGACATAAGTTAACATTTCCCTTTTATTAAATAGCCTATTAGTTAAAAATTTACTTCTTTCGAATCCGACTCTTGCATATATTATAAATGTCATTACCAATCGAGTTAAACTCTATGCACAATTTCATATCATTTTTTTTTTGTGGTGGCCGGAGTTTGAACGCTGGACCTAGCATATATTATGCATTGTCCATACCAACTGAGCTAAGCTTACGAGGACACACAATTATATCATTTGTTTAAACTATTGTGATTACGATTTATCTTTTTTTATAAAATTATTTAAATTTTAATTAAAAAACTAGTTAAATCTCTTTATAATATGAACAATTATACTATAATATAAACAATATAATATTTTTTGAGAAGTAGAAATATTATAAGTTTTTTTTTTAAGAAGAACAATATAAGTTAAAATTTTATTTGATTGTCGTACATTCTAAAAATTTGAAATTAACTTTATATTTACCATCTATTTTATACTTCTATACTATATTACAATTTATCTTATTCGTGACTTTTAAGTAGTATTTAAGTCAGATTTTTTTAATGATGTTATGATTAATAGTATAAAAAATAGAAACAAAACTCATCTGACATGAAATAAAAAGTGCAATACAACTAATCTAAATGTGGTTGACAATTATGAGCAATCACATTTACTTTGTTTCATAGAAAACTTCACCATCAAGTTTGAGATATGTTGAAGTAAACTTGACCATTTCCATTGGTATGTTGATTTTCTCACCTCAGCATTTATTTATCTACTAATGAATCATGAAGAGGCAATTTCAAAATCCTTAATTTCCACAACCTCGTCATGAAATATGTCATGCAACAACAATATATTCCTTTCACGTTTGTTTGGAAGCATTAAATGACAAATAGCTTAGCCAGTAATTTTGATAACAATTATGTGCCATTTCAGGTTTACAGTTGAGACTAAAGCAAGGGTCCTTGCTTGCAAGGTCATCCAAAAGTACTTGTACATTCACATCCTACCTTTGTTAATGTTTAGATTTGAAACATCAAAATGCATCAAAACTAAGAGATTATTTGGAAAGAACTAGGTTACTCAGCAGGGCAATATGCACTGCAAATGCATAACGCGTCAACTTGTCTTTGTGGTCATACTCGTCGAACAAATGTAAATTATAATTTTGAGAAACTTGATCACACACATAGATTATACCAAATTTTTTGAGGAATAAATAAAACATCACGCACGGCTTTTCGAATCATAATGAGGCAAAATCAGGAATTTGTGTCAGTCCTTAAGTGTGAAGATTGATTAAGGTTCAAGTTGGAGGCTGCCAGGTTCCAGGTTTAAAAGATGCACCCGACCCAGTTGGCTCTGAAGACCTGAAAGCAAAATTTTACCAACATATTACAATTAATAAAGTAATGACTATATGCGGGTTAGAAGTTAGAACTATATGCTTGTATTATTCCTCCAGGTTTATGAACAAGCATGTATTTTGTTTCATATGTAAAAAGGAAACAAAAATAAAGAAAGAACTAGCTATTTCTGTCAAAAAGATAACAAGAGTAAGATGACTACCTTCGGAAGAAACCGGAAACAACCGCATAAATTTTTTCAAGTCTGGACCACTAACGTTTCTTGCATCAAAATCTAAATTAGTTATAATTCCTAAGGGTAAGTAAAGAAATATATTGCAATGATAACAAACAAAATTTAAGAATCTGACCAGTGTTGACGACACGGCTGACTGTACTTCTTTCTTTGGCTTTCCTTTCCTCTTCTTCTTTCTTGAGAACTTTGTGAAAGAAAAAACAGTTTGTGTTAAGATCTCTGTATAGAACTAAACTTCTTCTTTCTTGAGACCTTCGCACCTTCACCGACAGTGAAATAAATTGCCGTCTAAATGTTGCGCTTGTGCGTGAGAGTAGACGGCCAGATGAGCATGATTTATTTCAGGTCATGTAAGAAAGAGGTCAAAGATGCCTTGGATGCCTATGTCTACCAATCTTCACATAAGGGATGTGACGAATTTTATGCCAACACTCTCCTTTCTCTTTTTGGTACGGATGCTTCAGTAATGGATAATTGGTAATGGACAACGTAGTAAGGGTGTTGGGTAGACCCTCCTCTGGCAAGCGCTCAAGAGTAGGGCAGTTTTCGATATATATATAGATTTGAGAGACTTGAGATGGAAAAAACCTTTGTAGTTCATTATTCTTAGCTTTGAACATTTATAGAAATGAAAAGTGTGAAGAAATGGTGGCTGCAGACTCTCCTCTGGGAAGGACTCCATGTTTTCAAAGTCGTCGCTAACTCTAAATTCTTTCAGAGAATTGAGTTCCAATACACCCCACTTCCCTTGAAGCGATTAGTTTTGAGAAATCGTATATTTCAAGCCTGTACAAGTTGGAAGGCAAACCTCCTAGAGGAAACGATTCCAGACGTTGACAATCATACAACACAAGATAATGAAGATTGGTGAACAAGTGTGGCACATTGGGAAAGGAGGAGGAACGCTATCCTTTAATATAAAGTTTTCGAAGAGAAGTATAGAAACGCAAATCCAAAGAGGGAGATTCGATGAAGCCACTAACATCTAACTTCAATTCTTCAAGAATGGCACTGTTGAAAAAGTTTTGATCAAGGGAGAATTCTACGATCCGATTTTCGTGAAGGATGAACCTTTTCAAGTTGGACGGCAATTCATTTACCAAAATGCTATCACATCCGTTTAGCTCTAACTCTAAGATATTAGCAGCCTTGGGAATTGAAGTCTCCAACTCTTTACAATGAGTAATCTCCAATTTTTGTAAAGAAGGAAGATGTTGAGGTAGAGCATTTTTCAATTTGGGACAATCTTTTATATAAAGCTCTTTAAGCAAAGGAAACCCTTCAAGACATAACCATTCCTGCCAACCATGCATCCTGTCAAATTTTAAAACTTCAAGTGACCTGAATGGTACATTTGTTAAATTATTGCCGTAAAACTCTTCGCCGATGAACTCTATTACATCACAGCGTGAAATAGAAAGCTCCTTGAGAGAGGGGAGCTTCCCAAGTGGTGGAAACTTGGAACATAATCCACAGCGCAGTAGTTTAAGAAACACTAAATTGGGTAAATGACAACCTTTTTAACCAATTTGGAAAGCTAGTGTCTCTGTAAAATGTAATGGTGAGCCTCTTCAAGTTGATATTTGGTTGAAGAGCCTCATAGACAATCATTTCTCTTCTATTGTAACCGTAACAGGATTCCATGTTTAATTCTTCAAGATGTTTCTTATCTTCCAAATTTGCTTTTGCAGCATCCGTAGGATTGATGACATTTTCCAACCCTGAAATACAAATTTTCCCTTGAAGATGGTTGAGTTCAGCCAACTCTTTGATATCAGACCCCCTTTGCTTTCCGACAACAAAAGTAGTCAGCGTCTGAAGATGGTTTCAGCGTCTGAAGATGGTTTAGTCTCCCTATATGCTCTGGCATCTTCTTTATACGAGTGTGTTCCAGATAAAGATGGCGTAAATTGGCAAGTATGTAAAAATCTGAAGGCAGCTCACTCAATGGACAACTTTGCAATATCAGTGTTTGTAAATTATACAACTTACAAATGGAATCAGGCAACCTTTTAATACTTGTGCGAGATAGGTCTAAATAACGCAAAAGCTTTAAATTGCTTATCAGACTTAAGTGAACATGTTAAGGTGTTGGAAGGTCATTTGATGTATGCAATAAAAATGATAAATAATGCGACAAAGAAATATTTTAATGTGATACTTGATATGAGACAAAAAAGTAATATAACGTGAGGATAATTAGCATTTGCATAGGTGAAATCTAGAGTTACAAGATGTTAATTCACATGCATTTTAAAATAACGACAACCGGATAATTAATGATTAAAATGTGTCTTTAGTGGTAACAATATAGAGAATGAGAGAAGAGAGAATAAAATAACAAAGACGATTAGAGTTTGAATATAAATATCATTAACGTAATTTATCAAAATAATGGTTACAAGCGAAAATATAGTAAAGCTTATTATGACCTATCTCCTTCGTATATTTTGTCTGATGAACATATACTCCATCTTTGCTTTGATTAATTTGAATGCCCAGGAAGAACTTCAGCTCTCCCATCATGCTCATTTCAAATTCATCCTGCATTAACTTAGAAAACTCCTTGCAAAGAGATGAATTAGTAGAACCAAATATTATATCATCAACATATATCTGCACAACAAGAATGTCTTTCTCAAGAGTCCTTCTGAAGAGTGTTGTGTCAACCTGACCTCGTTTAAAATCGTTTTTAATCAAGAAATTACTTAGTCTGTCATACCAAGCTCTGGGAGCTTGTTTCAAGCCATACAGTGATTTCTTAAGTTTGTAAACATGGTCAGGATGCTTCAGATCCTCAAAACCAGGAGGTTGTTTGACATACACTTCTTCTTCTATGACACCTTTAAGAAATGCACTCTTGACATCCATTTGATATAATATTATTCCATGATTAATTGCATAAGATAAAAGTAACCTGATTGCTTCCAATCTTGCAACTGGAGCAAATGTTTCGGTGTAATCAATGCCTTCTTGTTGACTGTACCCCTGAGCAACAAGTCTGGCTTTGTTTCTGGTTACTTCACCTTTTTCATTCAGCTTGTTTCTGAATACCCATTTTGTTCCAATAATGTTTTTCTGAGAAGGTTTGGGTACTAGATCCCACACATCATTCCGTTGGAATTGATTCAGCTCTTCTTGCATGGCTATGATCCATCCATCATCTGAAAGTGCTTCTTCAACTGTTGTTGGCTCAATCATTGAAATTAGTCCTATCATTGATTCTTCTTGTCTGAAGTGTGATCTTGTTCTTCTGGGACTTTCTTTACTTCCAATGATTTGATCTTGAGGGTGAGAATGTAACGCCCTCTTTAATTATTTAATTATTTTATTAGATGTTATGATATATGTTTATATATTATATGATTTTGATGATTATGTGACGTATTTGTGACGTGTGAAGTATTATTATTTTATTGTTTAATAAAATAATATAAGTGATGTTTATATGAATATTTAATTAGTAAATAAATAGATGTGGTGGAAAAAGATAGAATTTTAAGAGATGAGGTTACATTTATAATTAAGAAGAGTTGTGTGGGTTAAGAAGGAATTAATTAAGTGGTGAGGGAGTATATAAGAGAAATAGGTTAAGAAAGGAATTATTTTGAGAACGCGTACAGACATTTTAGAGGAGAAGAAGAACGGTCAAGAGAGAAGGGAAAGCTAGGTTCCAATTCTGCAATTTTTCCAGGTAAGGGTGAGCCTAACTTCAATAGTATTAATGTTAAATCATCTGTTCTTGATTAGCTTAGAGATTGGGAAGAATTGAGAGAAGTTTTGAGAATTAGGGTTATGGTGATTTTTGATGAATTTGATGTGAGAATGTGTTGCAGTGCTGTATAAATGTGTTACAGAACCTAGATTATCCCCTAGGATGCTATTGCTGATGTATTAGAAGCTTAAGTGGAGAGAATTGACAGGTTTTGGTGTGAATTGGACTGAACCCGTAGTGGTTCTGAGATCGCTCGCCTGTGGCGAGCAGATCACTCGCCGTGGCGAGTAACCCTTGGTTGCTCGCGAGGCGAGCAGTATAGCTCGCCGTGGCGAGCTTGACCCTTAAAATTAGGATTTTTGCCAAACTTTAGATGGTTTTGAGTGTCGCTGTATTTATAGAGATGACCTGTGAAGTTGGTTTGGTCAAATTTAATTTAGAGAGCTTAAAAATGAGGATTTTGTTGAAAAATGTCAAAAAGGCCGAAGCACCCAGTATTTCTCGCCTCCAGCTCGCCCCCAACTCGCCTTTGGCGAGTGAGCTGCTGGGAGTACTCGCCTGTGGCGAGCAGATGTACTCGCCGTGGCGAGTTAGTTGGTTCAGGACTGTTTGTTGTTTTTGCGATCTGTTTCGCATGGGACTTTGAGAGGAGCCTTTTGGTTAGTATTAGTGGGGTTCTATACCCCTTAATGTATGCTGTAAAGATGACTGCTGATGATTAACTTGAGCTGTTGATAAATGATGTGTTGTTGAAGATAAATGATGTTTAAATGGGATGATTATGTGATTGTGATGATGCTATGTGTTGCAGTGTGTATGTATAATGAGTTGATGTTCTGCCATGTATTATTATAACTGCATGTGTCAGTCTATAATTTGTAAATGACGTTTGAGACGGTGTATAAGTTGTTAAGCGACGAGTCCATGCATTTGCATATTTACGAGACGGTGGAGCTTTATGCTCAAAGCGACGGTGGAGCATTTGCTCAAAGCGACGGTGAAGCATATTAATGCTATACATATATGGTACCACATGCATGATGTTGAGACGTTAGGTGTTGCATTTAGTCGAGTCAATTGTGACATATATGAGATGAGGTGTTGAGACGTTTATGTTTGATATGATGTTGTTATGATGTTGTGATGATGATGTTTAAGTTGATGCTATGATGTGCTATAATGTATATGTGATGAATTGGACATATGATTTGTTAATCTTGACTTATGATTTGTATATTAATATTATTGTTGTGAATCTCACCCCTTCTGCTGGAATTGCCGCCTTGTGGGCAAGTGCAGGTACCCAGTCTTAGTTGCGATGATGCGAGGATGTGTGAAGTTAGGGTTGCTCTGATATGTAACGGGATGGGGTCTTTTGTGGAGTCTATTCCTTTATGTATCGTGTTTGAATAAATGATGTTGACTTTTGTGATGTAGAAACTTTAATATTTTGAGACGTTTTGCTGGCTTTTAAGCCAAGATATTTATGAGATGTGACTATTTGAATTCCGCTGCTTAATTGAATATTTTGTAATATGATAAATAATTATCGAAGTTGTTTTTAAGATGAAATGTGACACCCCTTATGATGATTACTCTGGTATATGATTTATTTAAAGAAATTTTTAAGACGGGAAATTGGGGCGTTACAGAGAAGACTTGTATTTGAAAGTATTGTTGGATGAATCTGCTTGCTGTGAGCCATTTTGTGCTTCATCAGAAGCAACTTCATCAGGAGCTACTTCATCAGGAGCAACTCCATCAGGAGCGACTTCATCAGGAGCAACTGATGTGGGTGCTGCTTCTGGACTATCTTCAGATTCAACTAACTGACCAGGTTCTGGAATGTCTTCAGGAACCTGTATCTCTGCAAAACCTTCATCTTGCTTTGAAGTTTTATCTTCAAGCTCTTTGTCATCAAATTTAACGTGCATAGATTCTTCAACACAGAGTGTCTTTGAATTATACACTCTGTATGCCTTTGACCTTTCAGAGTAACCTAAAAAGATTCCTCTTTGGGCCTTGGCATCAAATTTCTTTAGGTAGAGCTTGTTATTCAGAATGTAACATGTACATCCAAATTGATGAAAGTATGAGATATTGGGTTTTCTTCCTTTAAACAGTTCATATGCTGTTTTCTCCAAGATAGGTCTTATGTAGATCCTATTCTGGACATAACACGCTGTATTCACAGCTTCTGCCCAAAAATGTTTTGCCAAATTGTTTTCATGGATCATGGTTCTGGCCATTTCTTGTAACGTTCTATTCTTTCTTTCTACAACTCCATTCTGTTGTGGAGTTCTAGGAGAAGAGAATTCATGGAGGATTCCATGTTTTTCACAAAAAGCTTCAAATGGCTCATTTTCAAATTCACCACCATGATCACTTCTGATTTTCAAAATTTTGGCTTCTTTTTCAGATTGAATAAGGGTGCAGAAGTTACTGAATACATCGTATGCATGATCTTTGCTTTTCAGAAATTTCACCTAAGTCCATCTGCTATAATCATCAACAATAACTAATCCATACTTGCTTCCATATAAAGATGCAGTGCTAACTGGTCCAAATAGGTCAATATGAAGCAGTTCTAAGGGTCTTGAGGTGGAAACATTGTCTTTTGCTTTGAAAGATGATTTAACAATTTTTCCTTTCTGGCATGCACCGCAGAGTGCATCTGAATGATAATCAATGTCAGGAAGGCCTTTGACAAGCTGTAACTTGCTAAGCTTAGAGATTAATCTCCAATTAGCATGTCCCAGCCTTTTATGCAATATCCATTTCTTATCATTCATTGATAGAAGGCAAATTACCTTCTGATCAGCCAGTTGAGAGAAATTGATTTTGTAGACATTTTCCACTCTCTTTCCCTTGAACACAATGGACTTGTCATTCTTGTTGATTACTGTACAGTTGGCTTTTTCAAATAATACATCATAACCATTGTCACAAAATTGACTGATGCTCAATAGGTTATGTTCAAGCCCATCTACCAACCATACATTATTAATAGAGGTAGAGGAGTTACCAATAGTCCCCGTACCAATAATCTTCCCAGACTGGTTGCCTCCAAACTTTACATTTCCTCCTTCTTTCATTGTGAGGGATAGGAACATTGACTTCTCTCCTGTCATGTGCCTTGAGCAACCGCTGTCCAGGTACCATGATTTTTGCTTTGTTCTTGCTTTTAGACAAATCTGCAGTATTGACAATTTCAGATTTAGGTACCCATTGTTTTATGGGTCCTTTGGGGTTAGAGCTGGAGAATTTACTCACCATTTCCTGATCCTTTTGATCCTTTTTGGGTAGCTTCTGATTAATCATTACCTTAGGTTTTTCAACTTTTGGTTTTGATACTTCAGGAGCACCAACTGCTTTTCCCTTCTGAACCTTAGACTTTAGGACATCAGATTCTGATTTTATCAGACTCTGAGGAACAGGTTCTGATCTCTTCAGAATCTTAATCTTTGTGGTCTTAGATTCAGAATTTATCATATCCTTAGGCTTGAAGTTCTTTGGCTTTGATGTAATCTTAGCCTTAGAACTGGAAGCTTCAGGTTCTGACTGAGCAGCAGTTCCCATTTTTGCACCTTCAGGAACAAAGAAGGTTTTCAATCCTTCCTTTATGCATTATATGCTTTGAGATTGGTTTCACTAGACTTAGCTTCTGAAAATCCAATCCCTTTACCATTGTTTTTGTAAATGCTATAAATCATAGAAGCAATTCTGCTTCTGTCAATACCAGACATAATGAAATCTTCAAGAGCAATCTCATGGTTACTTAAAGACTTTCCATCACAATTTTGTTGCAGCTTCTGACATAAGAACTTAAGTTTGTCTTCATATGTCTTGCATATGAAGTCAAAACCTCTGAGTCCTTCTTCAGAAGCTTTTAGATCCAATAGAGTTGATTCTTGTTGCTTCATCAAAGCAACATATTTTTCTTTCAAAACTTTCAACTCATTGGTTCTCAATTCAAAGTGAGTGAGGAGTTCTTTAAGTGACTCTATCAGTTCTTCTCTAGGGATTTTGGAATATACCTCGTTTTCATCTTCTGAATCTGATTCAGTTTCAGCTTCTGAAGTTGCTGTAGCTACTAACCCAACAGCTATCTTTGCACCTTCATCAGACTCTTCTTTGTCAGATTCAGATTCACTATCCAAGTTATCCCATGTAGCCATCAAACTCTGCTTTAACTGTTTCTTGAACTTGCTTGACTTGAATGTTGGTTTCTTTGACTTTTCCTTTGCTTTTTCCTTCTGAAGATCAGGGCAATCGGCAATGAAATGACCAGGCTTCTTGCAGTTGAAGCATCCCTTTTGATCTTCCTTCTTTGAGCTTCTGAAGCTACCTCTCCTGGACACAAACTTCTTGTTCTTTTTGGCTAGATACTGAAGTCTGTTTGAGAGCATAGCCATCATCTCAGTAACCTCTTCATCAGAATCTCCAGTTGGTGAATCTTCTTCATCAGACTCAGCCACTTTAAGAGCTTTGGATGACTTGCCTTTTGATGGAAGAGCTATTGATTTACTCTTTTTAGTAGACTCATGTTCATTTAGACTTAACTCATGAACTTTGAGAGAACTAACAAGATCTTCAACACTTAAAGTGTTTAAATCTTTAGCTTCCTCAATGGCAGTCACCTTTGGTCTCCATCTGGCAGGGAGGCTTCTGAGAATCTTACTCACGTGATCAGAAGCAACATAGCTTTTCTTCAGTATTTGGAGTCCAGAGACTAGGGTTTGAAATCTTGAGTACATCTCCTCAATACTTTCATCATCCTTCATCTTGAACAGTTCATACTGATGAACAAGCATCAGTGCTTTGGCTTCTCTAACTTTCTTGCTTCCTTCATAGTTAGCACATAAAGATGCAAACATAGCTTTAGCAGTTGACTTATCACTCATCTTCATGTACTCTGCTCGTGGTATAGCAGAAACTAGAGAGCCTCTGATCTTGTGATGTTTCTTGTACATCTTCTTCTGAGCAGGAGTATGTATTTTTCTATCAACAGCAGCTCCTTCTTCATCAAGAATTAAGTCACCAACACCATCTTCCAGAATATCCCATAGTTCTTCATCTAAGCCCATGATATAACTGTAGAAGTTGGTTTTCCACCAAGAAAACTCTTCAGGATCTCCATTAAACTTTGGAACCTACCCTGAGTCAGTTTTCTTTTCACTATAATCATATGCTACAGCATGATGATTACCACTAGAGCCAGCAGATCCAGAAACAGATGAATCAACAGACATGTTTTTCGCAGATCTTGGACTGTTACACTATTAGGTGTTGACAACAGAACCAAGGCTCTAGATACCAATTGAAGGGGAGAAAAACACAAGAAGGGGGGGGGGGTTGAATTGTGTTTTCAAATTATCGTTTTCTCTTTAAAACTCAGAACATGAATGATCAGAGGCAGATTAGACAGCTTCTGAAGATACTGTTCAGGAGCGTATGCAGCGGAATGAAAAACAGAGAGAAAAGAGAAGAAGCAGGACACAAAAGATTTATACAGGTTCCTTCCACAACTCGGAAGTAGTCCTGTCCCCCTTGCACTTCCAAGGAGAGTTCACTAAAGTAATATCTGATTACAGATGCTCAAGCACACAAGCAAGAGACTTCAAATGCTCAAGAACACAATCAAGAGACTTCTAGTGCTCAAGCACACAAGCAAGAGACTTCTATCAAACAAAATTACACAGAAAATGTTTGAGATTGAACACTTGATATACAATCAGTGGTGTTCACAATACAAATCAGATACATACTCTTAAGACTTAAGAATTTCGAAGATATGAACTTGAAAACTGAAATTCTAAGTGAACTTTGAATGCTTAGACAATTTGACAGAGTTTTGGCGCTTTTTAAATATTGTAGAGTCCTTGTTGTTCTTCAAGTCTTCACTCCTTTATATAGAGGTGTGAAGTGAACGTTGTAAGTGCCAACACATCCAAAAAAGAGTCGTTAATGAAGCTTGATCTTTCACCAGTGATTCTTTGCCTGATTTAGTTATTGTCCTATAAAGAATCAATTTCAAATCCATTCCAGTTGAGAGGGAACAAGGATGCAGGCTTGATTGTACATAAGAGCTGTTATTCTTGTCTATTAGCAGAGACAAAGAACAGAGTAGTGGAGAAGGTGGTTGTACAGTTCGTACAAAGTACAATGTCAACGCTTCTAGTCTATTTGCAACAAAATGACTTCAAATCCTTTTGAAATGACCGTTGCTTTAATCCACTAATCTCCTGCCAATGCTCTATAATTTTCGCTCCAAAATGCAACACTTGAATCTTGAAATCTTGAGATAAACTGCTTCTGGTGAAATACTGTTGCTTCTGAAGAAACAGCTTCTGATGACGTCATACTCTTCAGGAGCGCTTGTCTTCAGGAGCGCAAGTCTTCAGGAGCGCAAGTCTTCAGGAGCGCTTTTAAGCTTCAAATAGATACTTCCTTTGCTCTTTATTTGTTCGTTCAGAACCTTGATAAGATATATCACTTTGTTTATGGTCCTGTACACTTGAACAAATGTTAGCAATACCAATTGTCAATTTTTAATACTTTGTTATCATCAAAACTCTTTAGGGTTTATTGTTAAACACATTTTGTTCCAACAGCCTTATCAACCATGTTCCAGCAACCGAGATACAAAGGAAATTCTGAAAATTTCTCTTTGGCATATTCAAGACAGAGATCAAATAATGTGGCTGCATTGTCGAGACGCTGTGCACACGGTGAAATCTGCCTACTATTACACTATGGAGTGAGTCTTGTGGATAATACAGAAAGGTGTTCATCGTGAGACTGAATGACATACCTTTTTGGAATGTAGAGCAGCGAAAGAAGTTTTGCAGGAGCTGGGATTGTTGCATATTATACAGCCTCGTCTTGACAAAGCCGATGGTTTCAACCAAGCAGTTTTTGAAGTGCTGTTAAACCAGACCCCACAACAATAACAATTGATAGCCATGTCAATTTGGAGTATTTGGTGGAGACGGAACAAGATAGCGTGGGAGAATACAGTCCATAGCTCAATGGAAGTCACTAGGCGTGCTGTTACAATGCCCGATGAATGTAAGAAGGCACAAATCAGACGCGCTGCAGCAGAAACACGCAGAGAAGGAACTCACAATGACAGATGGGAAAAACCAGTAAATCAAAACAATGAAATGTAATGTAGAAAGCAACTGCTTTGGGTATGGAATGTGTATTAGAGATGCCGAAGGGGCAACACATATTAAAATCTAAACATATATTAAAATCTATGGTCTATTTGATTAACAACACATTATGCAGTTAAGTTATTATAAATAAACTTATAACAACAACTGTCGAATATTGCATTGTAAACAACAAAGAATGATCACTGGTTTCGATATCTAGAGCATTTGTGACTTATATTTCTCCCACTCCATATTATATAAAGTTAAATGCATGCAATGAATATCATAAAAGATTATGACTGCAAGAAAATAGTGTCTTCTTTATTTTGAGTCCATTCCCGTTCAACTCCAAGCGCGGACATGTGTCGAGCGGGAGGTGGACGGCCAATGAGAGGAAACTAAGCATAGAATGTGATAATAGCATCTAAAAAATTCATGAAAAAGTTATTCATAAGAACACATAGCAGTGACTTTGGCTCAAAAGGAACAAATTAATTAACTATACAACCAAATTAAGTAAGCTAAAGTAAGATTACTAATTGAGAGAGATAGAGAAGATTACCTGATAATAACATCTCCTGAAGAAAGGTTTAGAGGCAGCAGCACAGGGGAAATAGGAAGACAATAAAGTAATAATGTTATGGATTCTCATCTCTTAGTTGATTTTTCTTTCGAGACAAGAGTCAAAGATCGAACTCCTAACCACTTGCTTTAGAGTTATACCAATCCCTAATTATTAGTATTTTATATAAGCCAATCTCTAATTATTATTATGGTCAAATAGCATGTTTGGTTTCATAAGTTTATTTTAGGTTCTTTTTATTTAAAAAGTCTTAAGTTGATCCCTTGCCTACTAACCCTACGATAAGTTAGTCAATTTAGTCAAATTTCCGTCTAAAATATCCATGTGGCTAAAAGAGATGTACATGCAAATAACTTTGGGTGCTACGTTAAAGTTATAGAAAAAATTAACTCAAAATTTCACAAAAATGATATACTTATGTAAGGGGCAAACTAATTTGTGACGCTCTTTCCTCATACACTAGGAAGGGGGTGTCACATAATTGGTAGAGTTGAGTCTTTTTTTGTTGTTTTTGTGGTGGTTGGGGTTTGAACCACAGACCTTACATATATTATGCATTGTCCATACCAACTGAGCTAAGTTCACGATGACCGATAGAGTTAAGTCTAATAAGCATTAGACTTAACTATGAACAATATTTATATATGATAACTTATGAAAAATATGTTTTTATAACAAAGTTAAGTTGTTTTTATATAAAGGGTAATGTTAACCAGTGCCTCTGAGGCACCCGTTAAGAAGCAAATATAATATTTATTGTGTTGGAAATTATGTTGTCAATCCTTTAAAAGTCAACACTGTATTTTTTAATTTAAAACTTTCTTTTTTTGGTTTTCTTAACGAGTGCATCGAGGGCACCGATTAACACGACTCTTACATAAACTATAATCTGTTTTGTTAAGAGAACTTATGAGAAACATGTTGATAACAAATTATGAACATACCATAAGTTATTTTCATAAATTCTCCCAAAGTGTCACAAACGGTTATGTCAATAGATAAACTCAAATACTCAAATAAGTCAACCTGAACAGACTTACATACTCATTGATACCATATAGAAAGTGAGAAGAATAATGTCTTCATTCAAAATTAATTGTAGTTGCACGTGAGATATATAAGAGATAGTACAATAGAAAGGATGACTGAATCCTAAGTCATCTAATGTGAATTGTAAGTTACAACTTACAACAGCTCATAGCTAATTGCTCCAAGTCTAGAAGGATAAGATTATAATAACAATCCAATGCATTCGTATTTTCACTGACAAATAACTACGCCAGTAATTTTGATATCAATTATGTGCCATTTCAGGTTTACAGTTGAGACTCGGGCAAGGGTCCTTGCTTGCAAGGTCACCCAAAAGTACTTGTACATTCACATCCTACCTTTGTTAATGTTTAGAATGGAAACATCAAAATGCATCAAAACTAAGATATTATTGGGAACGAAGTAGGTTACTCAGCAGCGCAATATGCACTGCAAATGCATAACACATCAAGCTGTCATTGTGGTCATATTTGTCGAACAAAGGTGAATCAATGAATTACAATTTTGAGAAACTTGATCACACATAAATTATATCAAAATTCTTGAGGAATAAATAAAACATCACGCACGGCTTTTCAAATCAGAATGAGGCAAAATCAGGAATGTTGTGTCAGTAAGGTCCTCCCTTAATTGTGGTGATTGATGAAAGTTCAAGTTGGAGGTTGCCATGTTCCAGGTTTAAAAGATGCGCCTGACCCAGTTGGCTCTGAAGTCCTGAAAGCAAAAAATTTCCAACAGATTACAATTAATAAAGTAATGATATAAACTATATGAGGGTTAGAACTTGAGAAATATCTCTGATAAACACTTAAAGCTCAGAGATATTAAACAAACTGGCCAAATATAAACACTTGGACATACTCAAGCTCATCTTCTGCATTCTTATCTTTGCTGTCTTGAGAATTCCTGCAGAAAGATGAAATGATTACTATACATTGAATTGTTACTCCTGAAGTATTTTATAAAGGAAAGAAAAAACATGATTCCACAGAGAATAAAAGACACCAATAACAATTAAAGTTCAAAGAGCGTCTAAAATAGCGCGAAGAAACACATGGATTTTAAAACAACAGAACTGAGGATCACAGTCCTTCAACAAAAGAAAGAATGTGGTTTCCAGAGTACACAATCACAAGTATTAAAATCAATATAGTCCCTGGATTTATTCTTAGTAATAATTCTACTTCTTAGGGGTTTAAACATAAATATTGTCACAGGAACACAGAAGATTTTGCCTAACAAATTCATGAAAATATTTAAACAAAAGGATTGGAAGAAAAAATAAAAATGAAATTCCATTAAATTAAGGAAAAAAAGACATAAGAAAGGAATAAAAGTTATGTTAGCCACAAACTACAAAGTAAGTGCCACTAAGAGCTTTTGTGCGCGTGTCTGTGTTCGAAGTGGGGGTGTACATAAGAACATGTATCAAACGAGATGTTTATGCATCAAACTATCAATTGCAAAAGACCAACCTCAAGTCATCTCTTGTGCCAGGTGATTCTTCAACCTCATTACCTATATTAGAGAAAGTAAATGCGTCAAACCTATATTCAAATTTAAAACAACTAAAAGTCAAAATAGATCTCCAGTATATGTTTGATTCAAGTTTATCCAAATAATTTAACTTTGACAAAAGGAAACAAAAATAAAGAAAGAACTCGTTATTTCTGTCAAAAAGTTAACAACAATAAGATGACTACCTTCGGAAGAAACCGGAAACTGCTGCATAAAACTTTTCAAGTCTGGACCACCAACGTTTCCTGCATGGAAATATAAATTAGTTATAATTCCTAAGAGTAAGTAAAGAAAAACGCTGCAATAATAACAATCAAAATTTAAGCATCTTACCAGTGTTGACGACACGTCTGACTCTACTTCCTTCTTTGGCTTTCCTTTCCTCTTCTTCTTTCTTGAGAACTTTGTGAAAGAAAAAAACAGTTTGTGTTAAGATCTCTGTATAGAACTAAACTTGGCCAAGAATAAATTTATTTGTGATAATGAGAACGATCTCATGCAATGGCGATAACAAACGTGCACGAGGAATCTAACTAAATCAGAGTGAAGTATTAAAAGAAAATGATAGATAAGGTGGAAGTATAGGTGACACATACGAGCAACATTTTGCTTGACTTGCTCACGTCTTGCGTCCAATTCCATCTGTTCCTGAAACGAATAAAAAAGCAATTCAAGCAAGACTATAATAATTTCACTTAGCTGGAAACATTTATACTCTAAGGGTTAGTTTAACAGTTTACTACCCCATTACAAAATCGAGTAACCAATTCATGAATAAGTTTTGCATCACAAAAGCTTAAGACTAGTCCTTTTTTTTTAGTAATCGTCCTTTTAAAGGGATACCAAATTAACAACTAACATGACAAAGTTCATCACATAATATCGATTCCTATGATTAAAGGCCGTGAAATTTTCTTCCAATTCACTAAACACCTACCTAATGTCCCCAACCATGCTACCCTTAAAATCACATCCATGCCTCCAAAGTCCAACACATGTGCATTTATAGTGATATCAATTACCACCTAATTGCATCACCAAGGATGAAGTGATATATGGAGTGATGAAATTGCAACTCACTCGACAGTAAATCAATACTAGCATACAAATTCCTTCAAGTCTCCCTACTAATCTTATTGTTTTCATATCTGAAAGAATATAGCTTGAAATTCCAAACATCCCCAAAGCATTGCATTTTAAAGCTTCTTTCCCGTTGTCCCCCTTCGTTAAGCAAGAAGGAGCTGAAAAATAAATTAAAGATGGTGGCGCAACTTTTATGAGGTCACAGTCAATCCATGGGCGAATTCTTCAACTTGAAAATCACTATTTAATAGTTGATACAAAGAGGACATTTGGGATTCTATACAAAGAGACAGAGGGGAGACATAGATATTCCCAAGCATTAGTTATAATTCACCTCATATGGACTGAGGAAAGTTATCAAGGCAAAGAGAATCGAGAGTGCTTGAGATCCCCTGAGAAAAGGAAAATCTAGTCAGCCTTACCTAGTGCCACAGATGTTCGATACCTCTAATAGGTTTTAATGTTAGAACTGTTGTAAGAGGATTTGCTTGGGTGGGATATTTGTTAATGCTCGCAATAATCTACTTCTATAGAAATCTTTAGAACTCTTCATGGCATAATGAATAATTTGTTAAAGATAATTAAGGTGAAGTTAATTTCAGAATTAACGGTAATTGGCTCTATCTAAATATATGATCAACTTCCCTATATTTTTGGCCGAATTCCGGATTACTAGGGTCCCTTTCCCCAAGGAACCAGAGCATTAAGACAAAATAATATTTATATTTGTTTGAAGAGGTTGCACCAAATATGAGGATATTACAAGCACAGAATGTTTCAAGAGTGCTGCACAGTCTTATTTGCAAAAGAATTACGATAACCTACTGCATTCCTTGTTTCCTTTGTCTGCAAGAATATGTTACGAGTCAACCATTGCCCTCCTATGCCTCTATGACCAGTGTTATCAATCGCAGATTTCAGAAAATAGCAGTTTGTTCAAACTCCGCTACACAGTATTGACTAGTGATATATCACTGCTATAACTGCTGTTTGACAACATTTTGCACTAAATAGGGTATCGCCGAACAATAGCGATTTGCTCCAATTCTCCTATGTCATAGCAGTATAACGTCGTTATAACCGCTATTAACGCTGACTATGACGTGAAAAATTTAAGAAACATCAACAACTTTAAATAACTTTGCAGGAATAGCAAATGAATATGTATATATAATTAAATGCATTTCAATTTACCTCTGGAGTTGGAGCCCTTTTACGCTGCCCATTCAACCAACATATCCATTCAACTAAAATAATTAACATCAACAATCCATCAATGATTCGAAACAGGATAAATAATCATTGATTATTTTCTGAATAAATTCAACATATATCAAAACTGGATCATCCCAGAATCACATGTATTAATAGATGTGGACAGAAAACCAATAACTTTGGCAGTTGAATGATAGCTGCGATAAAATATATACCTGGAATGGATGTAGGATCATGCTCTCCCTTAAACACCACCCATCTTTTCTCTTTCACTAGTAAACCAAAAATAAGCAAGCATAATCAGACAAATTCTTTGTAAAGTGAATGACAATGCAACAAAAAAAAAATAAACAGCAAAATAAGTAAGAAGAACCATGGCTTTAAAATTTTACATTCATACTAACATGCACCAAATGATATCACGAGTGAATCAATCTAGCAGCAGAAAATAGCTGCCAAAAAATCTTTTTCTTGTTTTTTCTAAATTCAGGTTAATCTCACCCTTCTTAAAAGCTTAAATTCCACAGGGTTGGCCAAGTGGAGCATGACACCTGCATCTTACAAATCACAAGTTCAAACCTCCACCATCTCCTTGGAATGAGGTGAATAAAATTTCTACATAACTTCTCTTTGATCACTAAGATTGGACTAGGACACCCAGGTTTAAACAAAGGTACTGACTGCAATATGAGCCACAAAATAGCAGTTTTTTATCTTGCGAAACCACAGTGCAGCCGCAGTTGAGGCTGCATTTGACCTCGATTCTCCGCAATATCAGCAACCGTGATGTGACTGCAACGGTTGCTACTTACTACAACCTTAGCATAAGAGTTTCACTACCAAACCCTTTTTCGAAGTATTACCAAATTCTAAACCATAAGAGTGACTGTAGAATATAAGAACCATTAACCACAAAAAACCTTGCCTTTCCCACCAGTCTCCAAGCTCAGCATATATAAAACAAGTTAAGAACACCAGGTATACCATATGAGTATATTTTAGCACCAACACTTGTGATTGAAAGATGTATCATTTGTCCAACACATTTCACTGCAGTTATATTCAATCACTTCCATTTTCTTAAATTCCTATCAGCATCTACTTATGAAGCACATACTCAAACATGGACACCACATGACACTGACACGTCAACACCAATAATAACATAACTCAGTATAATCATATGTGTCGGTGTATCTGACACGCCTAACCCGAGGAGTATCTATTAGATACCATCCATGCTTCATAGGTGTCTATGTATCATTGTCGTGTCTAATTGGGTGCTAAAGTATTTACAATTACAATGAGGTGATGATAGCAATGCAAAAACCCATAAATCCAATAAACACAAACATATATATAAGGGTATAGGAAAGATGAAAAACAACTTACTGATGCCATCAATTTGTTCATTTCTGGTGAAGTATTTGTTGCCAGTTTTATCCACACCAGCCATAGTTCGATTGGTGAACAACCCAGTAATCTTCCCAAGTACCCTCCGCATCTTTTATTCAATTGTGGTTCAATGAGAACACCATGGGTTGATTCTAGAGCATCAATGAATGCGAGAAACAGGTCAAACAGAAAATCTCAATTTTGTTTTCTAGTATTGACGGGTTCGGATCAAACTTCCGATCTTCAGCTTCAATTTACTGTACTTTGGATTTTCTCTCGTGGTTTAATGTCTATTTTTAATTTTTTTTGGACCGCAAATGGGTCTGAATTAAATCGAATTCGCCTCACATCTATTTTCATAAAAATTTATTTAGCTCTAAATTACTACTTCCGCTTCTAAATTAGAGTGGTTTAAAGCTTATGTACGATTATTAAGGAAAAAATGATTGATTGTGTTGATTTTAATGATAAAATTAATAGTATCATTTGTTAAAATACTCTTATTAATTGTAGTTAGTGAAGTAGTTAAGTCGAATGAATTCAATAAACAAGAATATAATAATGAAAAAAAAATAATAAATGTTACTTTGCTATTCTAATGTGACAATTATTTTGAGATAAAAAAAGGTTAAAAAAACTATTATTGTGGGTAGAATAACTTACGGTCACACTTTAAGTTTGATTTATGGGTAGAATAACTAATAGTCAGATTTTACTTACCTTCTAATCAAACTCTGACTTACCACACTTATTTCTCTTGAAAATTGGAAGTCTAACACACAAAAAATATCTCAAATATAAGGCATTTTTCTTTTGTTACATCAAACATAAGGCGTTTAAATGATAAACATAAATACAAAGTTCAAAATAAAGAAAAGAGATTGCATGAATTTGGACTGATTTTTTTAATTTTTAATTAAAAGCTAATTAAAAAATCAATAAAAATGTTATATTGTTTATATTTATCCACGTAAAAAAAATAAAAATTTATATTATATTTGTTATATTGTTGGTGTTATTGAAAAAAATAAGTATACAACTAATAATGTGAATGGTAAGAAATTATGAACACTTGTTATTTGATTGATTAATTAGTTGACTTTGAAGAAATTTGATGGAGGTTAATTTGTTGGAGTTAGAAGGAGAAAGGTTTATGTATTTGTGTTTTGAAGAATAAGGAGGTTGCTGCTGTTGTTCTGGTACAAGACAGGATGCAATGACAGGTAACTACCACAAAGACAATTAGCGAGCGACAATTAACTACCGTAAATGAGCGAATGACAATTAACCGCTGTCATTAGAAGTAAATAAATAATATTGGAGTGACTAAGAGCAATTTAAGAAGCTTAAAAGAGCAATTTTCACAGGCCATATAGTTGACAAATAGAAAGTCCAATCTCAAAAGCCCACCACTTCCTTCTTCTCACAAACATTTACTCTTGCAGTATCAACCGTCCATCACAAAAACCAAAACTTTCTTCAAACCCCATCTCAGAACCCCCAATGTTTTCCACCACTCTCACAAATGGAATCCCCTCAAAACCCCACTTTCCGAAACACTTCCAAATCCGTTGCGGAATCCGTGAAATCCGCGACCGAATCAACAGCGTCAAAACAACTCAAAAAATCACCGAAGCTATGAAACTCGTCGCCGCCGCTAGAGTCCGTCGCGCACAAGAAGCCGTTATCAACTCTCGCCCCTTCTCCGAAGCCTTCGCCGAAACCCTCCATTCCATCAACCAATCCCTCCAAAACGACGACGTTGTCGTCCCTTTAACCGCCGTCCGCCCCGTTAAATCCGTCGCACTCATCGTCATCACCGGTGACCGTGGCTTATGCGGCGGATTCAACAACTCCGTCGCTAAAAAAGCCGAAGCCCGAATTGCGGAATTGAAGAATCTTGGTATCAGTTGTGTTGTTATTAGTGTTGGAAAAAAGGGTAGTTCTTATTTTAACCGTAGGAGTTTTGTTGAGGTTGATAGGTTTATCGACAATGTCGGTTTTCCGACTACAAAAGATGCACAAATTATTGCTGATGATGTTTTTTCACTTTTTGTTAGTGAAGAAGTTGATAAAGTTGAACTTGTTTACACAAAGTTTGTTTCTTTAGTTAGGTTTAATCCGGTGATTCAAACGTTGTTACCGTTGTCGAAAAAAGGTGAAGTTTTTGATGTGAATGGGAATAGTGTTGATGTTTTGGAAGATGAGTTTTTTAGATTAACTTCAAAAGATGGAAAATTGGCTTTGGAGAGAGATGTGAAGAAGAAGAAAATGAATGATGGGTGTGTTCCGGTTATGGAATTCGAGCAAGATCCTGCTCAGATTCTTGATGCAATGATGCCACTTTATTTGAATAGTCAAGTTTTGAAGGCTTTGCAAGAATCATTGGCTAGTGAACTTGCTGCAAGAATGGGTGCTATGTCGAAAGCTACCGATAATGCTGTTGAGTTGACGAAGGAGCTTTCTGTGGCTTATAATAGGGAAAGGCAAGCTAAGATTACTGGTGAGATTTTGGAGATTGTTGCTGGAGCTGAAGCATTAAGACCAATTTGATTGATTCATTTGATTTTTCAGCATTGTATTGTTGAGAGAGGGTGAAATTTTGATTGTTGTTGTTAATATGCACAACATATGGGATTATATAGTTTCCTAACTTTACTTATAGGTTATGTATGAAAATTTGATCACGAAATACAGAATGTAGGTGGGGGATTTTGACCCCTAAATTCATATAGTTGTTGTGATTCAAGGGAAGGAAGCTGCTATGCTTAAATTTATCTTACTATCAATGGGTTGTGCATTTGCTGTAAATCATGTTTGCTTTTGTAGTTGAGATAAACGGTGGTTTGAGTTAAATTTGGCTTAAAGAAAACTCTCATGCTAATAGCAAAACATTGACCTCTCTCATATTTTCAGCTTGTTTTTGTTGTTCAACTGCCTTTGCAAAGAAAAAGCTGTTTTTCGATTGATGGAATAGGATGAAATGGGAATCAATTTTACTTTATTGTATCTTATTATCAATGGCTGTGCATTTTTTGCTGCATCATGCTTGGTTTTATAATTGAAATACATGCTAGTTGCTTGAGTTAAACTTTGGTTTGAAGAAAACTTTCAAGAGTTTACCTTGGTCTGTCATCTGATTTCAGGATGTTTTTGTTCAACTTCCCTTACTAATAAAACTAGATTTTGTTTGTATTGACAGAATAGGATGAAATTAAGTTGTGTGAAGTAATTTTCCATTGTTGGGGAATTTTAAGAAAATGAGTGGAATGAAGTGGGACATGATTCCATCATCTTCCTCTTATTTAAATCCATATGAATTAAATCCATCATCTTCCCTTTCACAGTGAATATGGATTAAATCCATGACAGAACATGCATTAATCGCTATTATTTATTTTGTTAAAACTATTTAATTAAGTTGTCTAGTCACTAATGAAGATATGAGATGCTAATGCTGCATATGTGGTTTCCCAACCTCCCACGGGTAATGAAGAAGATATGAGAGTGGGTGAACTTATTGATCATGCAAGAGCTCAATGGTATGTAGATGCCTTATCAACCATGTTCCAGCAACTGAGATACAAAGGAAATTCTGAAAATTTCTCTTTGGCATATTCAAGACAGAGATCAAATAATGTGGCTGCATTGTCGAGACGCTGTGCACACGGTGAAATCTGCCTACTATTACACTATGGAGTGAGTCTTGTGGATAATACAGAAAGGTGTTCATCGTGAGACTGAATGACATACTTTTTTTGGAATGTACAGCAGCGAAAGAAGTTTTGCAGGAGCTGGGATTGTTGCATATTATACAGCCTCATCTTGACAAAGCCGATGGTTTCAACGAAGCAGTTTTTGAAGTGCTGTTAAACCAGACCCCACAACAATAACAATTGATAGCCATGTCAATTTGGAGTATTTGGTGGAGACGGAACGAGATAGCTTGGGAGAATACAGTCCATAGCTCAATGGAAGTCACTAGGCGTGCTGTTACAACGCCCGATGAATGTAAGAAGGCACAAATCAGACGCGCTGCAGCAGAAACACGCAGAGAAGGAACTCACAATGACAGGTGGGAAAAACCAGTAAATTAAAACAATGAAGTGTAATGTAGAAAGCAACTGCTTTGGGTATGGAATGTGTATTAGAGATGCTGAAGGCTGCTTTGTTCATGCAAGTTCTGCACATTTTGAAGGCAGCCACTCACCAGTAAAGGCCGAAGCATATGGCGGTATGGCCTGCTATGCACTCTTCTCAGGCTGAACGATAAAAGCTACCAAAATGTTATAATAGAGGTGGCCTGTAGGCAAGTTGTGGAAGCGATTAAAAGTACTAGGCAGAATCAAAATGAGTTGGGTTTGATCATTATAATTGTAAACTCATTCTTTATCAATTTAGAAACTTTAGAGTAAGTTGTATTAGGAGGCAAGCTAGTCGAGTCGATCATAATTTAGCAACTTTAGGGTAAGTTGTACTAGGAGGCAAACTAATCGAGTCGCTCATAGTTTAGCAGGGACATCTTGTTTATATGCTAGTTCTACTTATTATGATTACATACCACCATGTATTGAGAATATTATGCAATAAGTTTCTTTCTGTAAAGAAAAATTGTATAGTCACTCATCCAGTCAAACCAGGTCTTCTCGCAAATTGATTTTCCTTTTAGGCTCATCAGTGCAATTTACACATATCATCAACTTCATTTCATTATATTCTTACATTTTTTTTGGGTGAAGTTTTTTTTTTTGGTGAATAATTTTTGAGTAAATTACACTCCCCTCCCCTTAAAGATGTTTGAAATACACTCCTCTCCTCTCTTATGTTTAAATATACACTCCCCTCCCTTGAAAAGAAAAATGTACACTCCCCTCCCCTATAAGATGCTTGAATTACAATCCTCTCCCTTAATAATTAAATATGCACTACACTTTAATCTATTATAACTTAAATAAATATTTTTATGATATATAGTAATTTTGAACCACCATTTAAGAAAAATAAATTCATTTCTTTATAATTTAAATATCAATGATAATTAAATTTAAATATTTTGCTATTAATTTCATATTTTATAGTATAAAACTAACTTTTAAATGACCATGCTTTATTGTATTTAGTAATTTTTTTCATATTTTTATTTTATTTTGGGTTGTTTCATATTTTGTATGAGGGTTTAAACCTATATGATAATGAAATTGTGAATAAAAAATAAAGAAAAATATTTATTCAAATTTTGATTATATTAAAATAGACCCGCAATACTATTTTTTTTTCAAAGTGTGTTAGATTATTATTTTTTTGCTAGATTATTAGAAATAAAAAAATATTGAGGGATTAAAGTGTAGATTTTAACATAAGAGGGGAGAGGAATGTAATTCAAGCTTCTCTTAGGGGAGGGGAGTGAAATATTTTCTAATATATTTTGAATAAAAGGGGAGGGGAGTGTATATTTTAACATAAAAAGGGAGGGGAGTGTAATTCAAGTATTTTTGAGAGGAGGGGAGTGTAATTTACTCATAATTTTTTTATTTTTGTGGATACATTCTTTTTAATTTTCTTCTATTATATTTGTTCCAAACTATATGAGAGCCTTAAGCTTTCGAACTCCCTTATATGAATTTAGAATGTTTCAGGTTGTGGAATGGGCATAATAACAAGGTCCATCAATACAACTTCGAGTATCCAACCAACAGAAGGGATACTCAAACTCTCATATTACAAATCAAGACAGATTAAAGCAAAGAGAAACAACCAACACACCATTTTGATCTTTGCAGCCAAAGCAACACAATCATTTTTTTGAATGACAAATGTTATTCCTCAAAAATCACGAACACCACACAATCACAATCCTCTCATTCTTTTATAATGGAGAAAGTACATCAAATTGTCAAAGTTGCTAAAGGAAATTTGATCAATGCTGCTAATCATAAGATGAAAGTACATCACTAGAAATGATTTGGGAGCTTGGGTGACTTGTTTCAGTGATGTTTGTTTTACTTAAAAAAATCTCACAGTACTTGAGAATATTGATTAATAATAGTTTATAAACAACAGTCAGACTCTTCAATCCAACAAGACATCTTTTACAAAGACAAAATTGTGAAGGCCCACACAATACCCTCATAATACTTTGTGAATGCGATGTCGTGGACACGAGTTTGAAACATCGGTGCGCTAGGTAAGGGTTGAACTATGTAACGCTCGAGGGATTACGTACCCTTTAGCCCCTTAGCCTCAACAAAGTGGCTACAATTCCCATAACTAAAAAATACCACATTGTTTGGGAATCAAGACTAAAGGTAGTTTATACACAACACCTACACTCCTCAACAAGCAGCACGGATGCAAGTAGAGCATATTGGGGTCAGCTGACCCCACACCTAGCTTTCTTTTTCAACCAATAATAGAGTGTTTTTCTATGTTGACCCCACTTTAACTATTATCTTGCCCACACATAATGACATATCTCAGGCTATGTTGTTAAACGCGGCCGCTCCCGGCGCGGAGCGGCCAAAAATGAACTAGCGCCACACAGCGCCACGGCGAAGCGCGATAGGGAAAAACGGTAAAAGCGGCCGCTTTTAGGTTAAACCGGATCGGGTCAAAAGCGGTCAAAAAGCCCGCTTTTCTGGATTGGAGCGAAAATACGAAATTGCCCCTCACTTAAGCACCGTTTGGAGGGACAATTTTGTCATTTTTGAAACCCTATCTTCTCTCCACTATTACCATCATACGTGAAAGAGAAAGTGAAACAGAAACGGCTCTTCTCACATTCTCTTCCATCGCAGGCTGCTCCTCTTCTCCTCTTCTTCATTCATTCATTCCCAAACAAAAAGTCATCAACAACAACACAGCTGCTCTCTAATCTTCACCATTATCAGGCTTGTTCTTTCTTTCTCCATTCAACTTAATTTTTAAATTTTTTATTTTCATTTTTGTTTTGTTTCATCTTTTCAATCTATTTTTTTTTTCATCTTCTTTTTTATTTAACTTCTCTTTTGTTTGTAAAATATTTTCAAACTTTTTTTTTTTTTTTTGTGAAATCTGCATTCAACTTCTTTTATGTTTTTTTTTTTGTTTTTTTTTTTGAAAACTATATTCTAATTTCTAAATCAGTAACATTACTTTAGCAGCACCAAGTTATAATAATCATGTACTAAGTATTATATATGTTATAATAATCAAGTTGAAAACTATACTAAAAGATTTGTTATATGACAAAGTTTTGGCCTTTTAGCATATTCTTCCATTGACTACATTGCACGTAATTTAGTATGCATTTTTTAACATAGATCAAGTTTTTAACATAATTCAGTTTTATGCATTTACTAAAAGTCAGTTTTTTTTTTTTTTATATTTTAATAGTTATGGCAAGTAGTTCGGCTGCAGCACCATCATCTTCTAATGCCGGTGATTCTGTTGCTTCCTCTGTTGAGCTGCTCAAACCAAACCTTCCTGACATAGGATGGAAGTACAACAGTTTAAAGGACAAGAATAATACGAAAAAAGTCACGTGCGATTATTGTTTGTTGGAGTCCAATGGAGGAATTTCTAGGGCCAAACAACATCAAATGGGAGTGACAGGAAACGTTAAAGCTTGCTTAAAAACACAGGAGGATGTGAAATTGATTTTAAGAGCTAGTGAAGAAGCTAGATTGGCAAAGGTGAAATTAGTTGCAAATGAGGCTCAAGATGATGAGGAGACATCACGACTTGAAGAGATTGGAAGGTTAGCAAGTGGGAAAAGGGCAAGGACTAAAATGGAGAGTGATTCGGTTGCTAAGAAAGGTAAAACAAAAGGTCCATTGGATTTAATGTTCTTTCAAAAACCTGAGGTAACGGTGGGAAAAGGAAAACAAACAAATTTGAAACAATTTGATAAAGAAGCAAGAGAAAAGACTAACCAATATATAACTCGCTTTTTTTACCTTAATGGAATTGCTTTCAATGTTGCAAAATCAAAAAGTTTCAAATTGATGGTTCAAGCTATTGGTCAATATGGTCCTCACTTGGATCCTCCATCTTATCATGAGTTGAGAAACCCATGTCTTAACAGAGAGTTGGATAATACTATGCAAATGTTGGAGACTAACAAGGCGGAAGCGGAAAAATATGGTTATTCAATAATGTCTGATGGTTGGACCGACACAAAGGGAAGGACATTGATTAATTTTTTAATCAACTCTCCGGCAGGTACTATGTTTATTAAGAGTATCGATGCTTCCTCACAAGTGAAAACCGGAAAACCAATTTTTGATATGTTGGATGAATTTGTTGGGGAGATTGGCGAAAGTCGTGTTGTGCAACTGATTACCGACAATGGGGCCAATTATGTTTTGGCTGGTAAGGTTTCTACTTCCTTAAATTACTTTACTAGTTCACTGTATTTTGTTCCCTATTCTCATAAACATATTTTGTATAGGTAAATTTCTTCAAGCTGCGAGACCTAAAATATTTTGGACTCCATGTGCTGCACATTGTATTGATTTAATGCTAGAAGAGATTGGAAAGATTCCAAAAGTAAAGAAGGTTGTAACACAAGGAATTAGTCTTGTCGGTTTCATCTATAACCATTCTTTGGTTTTGAATTTGTTGAGGGAGAAAGCTGAAATGGAGTTGATTAGACATGGAGTCACAAGGTTTGCAACAAACTTTCTTCAATTGCAAAGGTTGCACAACCTAAAACAAAAAATTAGAACCATGTTCACTTCTCAAGAGTGGTCTGACTTAAAGGTGAGTGACAAAGCCAAGGGTAGGAAAGCAACTTCTATTGTTCTTCAAGTCTCATTTTGAGATGATATTGTTTATGCTCTTAAAGCTATGGGGCCTCTTATAAAAGTACTTAGGCTGGCTGATAATGAAAAAATCCCTGCAATGGGTTTCATATATCAAGCAATGGTGGATGCAAGGAATCAAATTAAGAAGAACTTTGGTGACAATGAAAGCAAGTACAAGCCAATCCTTGATATTGTTGACAGAAGGTGGAGTAATCAGTTACATCATCTGTTGCATGCAGCTGGACATTTTTTGAATCCCAAGCACTTTTTTAACAATCCAGAAATAGCTAATGATGATTCTTTGTTGGATGGCCTTTATGAATGCATTAAAAGGCTTGGTTCTTCTACTGAAAATGTGGATGACATCTATGCTGATTTGGATAAGTATAGGGCTGGTTCGGGTAACTTTAAATTGGAAGAAGCAATAAGACACAAAGAGGATAAGCGTACATCTCCTGGTAAGTGATTACTATTTTGTTAAAAATTAGTCACATGATAAATTTAATATGTTAAGGCAACTAATTTAATTGCATTTCAGCTGAGTGGTGGAAGAGGTGGGGATCAAAAACATCAAATTTGAAGCTACTTGCTATTAAAATATTGAGTTTGACTGTTAGCTCATCGGGGTGTGAGAGGAATTGGAGTACTTTTGAACATGTACATCCTTGATAGTTGATAATATTAAGTTTTTTATATTTAGAGTTTCGTAATCTTCTATCATTTAAATTTTAAACTAACATTTAAATTATAATTTGTAATAGATTCACTCCAAGAAAAGAAATAGGCTTGAGCATGATATGTTGCAAAAATAAACTTTGAAGGAAAACCGTGAAAGTGATTGAATATATTGATCCAGTGCTCATGGATGATCCTGAAATTAATGCTGGTAGTTATTGGTTATTAGGAGATGAAGTTTGTGTTCGTGATGGTGATGCTGTTTATGATGATGATGATTTAGGTTGGCGAGATGTTGAAGAGGCGAGTGGTGCTGCCGAGCCCTTATTCAACACTAGGAGCCAAGTAGCTTTGCAGAAGGCAGTAGCAGCTGCTAGTACAACTCCTGCCCCATCAAAATCTTTGGGAAAATCTAAGGGAAAGGAAAAGGGAAAGCAAGGGGCAAGGGGAAAGCAAGGGGAAAAAGTTTCTAAGGGAAAAGGAAAGAAAGCGGTGGTAGTTGATGAATATGATCCGGAGTTTATTAATGATTGGGGGGATGAAGAAAAAGAGGATGAAGAGGAAGATATTGAAGAGAAAGAGGATGATATTGAAGAGAAAGAGAATGATGGTGGAAGTGGAAGTGATGATGAAGATTTTCATGATTATTGAATTTGAATTTGAACTTTTATTTCATGTTTAGTACTTTTGTTACTTTAAGCTTTAGAGGCTTAAAGTGTTGGCTACCTTAAAGTTTATTAGTATTTCTTGCAAGTATGTTCTTATGTTTTGCATAAGACATGTTTTATTTCAAATTATGAATTTTGAGTAATATTTAAGCTATTTTAGTATTTCTTTTTTAGCATATTATAGTATTTTAGTATTAAATTTATTAATGTCCGCGTCATGAAATAGCCCCCGTTACGCGCCCGTATACGGCGCCGCGTCAATTTTTTGGGTGACCGCGTCGCGCCGCTTTTATGCGTTGACAACAGAGATCTCAGGTAATACACTACAGACATATATACTTCTATAAACTAATATTATATTGTATGTGTTAAAATAGTTATATTACTAATTTACTTTATATAGAAAATTGGTACTCATTGTCTAATGAAAGACAAAAAATTTAAAGACTTTGTATGTTACCCACTTACAATACCAAGTCACAATCAAAATTTCAAGGCGTAAACTAGAAAAGGTTTCGAACTTGCATCATTTTTATGTTGAGGTATTTTATCAAGGGATTGACAGACAATCTCAAGAGCTTAACAAGAGATTTACCGTGGTGAATATTGAATTGCTTATTTGTGTAGCAAGTTTAAATTCAAGAGATTCATTTTGTGCATTTAACAAGGAGAAGCTGATTAATTTGGCTCGATTTTATCCATCGGAATTTTCTTCTTTGAAGCTTAAGGAATCGACAATCAACTTGAAAATTATATCATGAATGTTCGTTTTGTGAAATATTCTAATTTGGGTGGGATTAGTGATCTTTCAAGAATGTTTGTGGAAACTAGAAAACATATTGCTTATCCAATGGTATACTTACTTTTGAAGTTAGCATTACTTTTGCATGCGAAAACTGCAAACGTTGAAAGGAGTTTCTCTTCTATGAATTTTATGAAGAATCAGATGCGCAAGATGACTTTTTGAATCATTGTCTGATAACATACATAGAGTGATATATTTGATAGTGTTGAAAATGAAAAAAAATCCTAAACTCTATCAAAATATGATGCTACGAAGAGGGCAAGTATAATTCATTGATATTAAAGTGTCTTTAGTTTTTGGATATACAATGGTATAATTATTGTAATCTACAATGTTTTGGATATACAATGGTATAATTATTCTTCGATGATGCATTCATTGTGTATGGTTTAGAAGAAAGGGAGAAGTCATGGTAGATGTTGCAGCCTCTTGAACAATTGTGCTATTAGAAGATTATCCTTGGGAGCTAGAAAATCTTATTAGGATGGATTTAGCTTGGGTCAGTTGGCTTATCCCCGTTTAATCACCCATAAAACACTTGATTTTATCAAAACATACTTTCATTACATAAGTAACATGATTTTTTGAGGTTATTATTTTGTCCTTAAAATAACTAGAACCTAGTCAAAAATGTAATACCATACATTTTAATATGAGGTGAGAGTTTTTTCTTTTTGGTGGATCTAACATGTTCTCTTCATTCTAAAATGATTGTGAAACAACTCTTGTGCAATATGGTTAACGATATTTTACGAGAAGATAGGATGAACACGCTGGTTTGATGGCTAGCCTTAGCAGTTAGCAAGACTATGCATATAATGGATGCACTTTCTAGCTTTTCATTAACTAACCTTGAATGTCCTATGCTTCTTGTAAGCCTCCACTATGACCCTTTCACGCCCTTAGATGTGATGGACTTGTAGTAAAAATTTGTTTCAAATTAAACTATCATTTTAATTTTCAATGCAATTTTAATTACTTTTTCTAATTATACACTAATATTTGCATTATTTTTTAGACATTATTCTCAAGTCAATAACTTTCATTTTGTATTTATAAAAATGTATTAATATTTGATAAGAGTAATTTTACAAAAGTATTTTTAGACCATATAACATGTATTTTACTTTTAACTTGAAGTCTTAAATATATATATATATATATATTTATTTTTTTTAGAATAGTATTTTTAGCATTTAAGTATATGAATATTGCCCCTACAATTTTAAATTGCTGGCTCCACCACTCTTTAATTTTTTTGAAGGGAAAAAAAACTAATGTAATAATTTGACATTGGTTTATTGCGATTATTATGTAAAATTGTTCAACAGTGCTGCTATACATAGCGAACCAACTTTCGCAAAATTACACGATGGTTGATGTGTCGCTTCTGTAGCAAAAAGAGAGCACTCTAACTCCCGATTTTAGTAAAATACAGGTTGGTAAATGATTTGAATAGCCAATAAAAATAATCCGGGACGGTTTCGCGAAGCATTCTCTCGTGATATATACCATTTCCCAAAATTATTACACTAGTTTATTTATTATTATTTTAAATTTATTTGAAATAATTTCAAATGGCCCTTATCTTAGGACATATAGGAGTAAATATGGCTTTTGCAACCTTGCGGTTCAACCGGCCCTGGTTTTCAGGAACTGTAAGCAAAAAATTCGGGCCCTCATTTGCCTATGTTGGTTGCCATGCATTAACTCCAATATGAAATGACAAAATAATTCAGAAAAGAAATGAGATAACGTTGCTTTTCTGTTTGAATTATTGGTGAAATGATAAAACATATCAATGAAATTAGTCTACGCATGATATAAGTACCATTGATTGGAAAAAGCTAAAACTTTCTATGAAGCAAAGGACCTATAATTGATGAATCAAAACATAGTTCCCCTTGAGATGACAGGATCCTCACGCGTGATGTGATATCAAACGATACTTGGTCCACACATTAGGGTTTAGAGGTAACTCTTCTAGTACTCTATACTTTAATATTGGACAGGTACATTTTTGATTTTAGAGATAGGTTAAAGGTCACGTGTGCATGGTGGAAGTACTTGTAGCAGAAGGGCTTAAAAAAGAAATTACTCCCTTTACCATGAAATTGAAGTTGGTGGACCACAATATCAGGTGTTATGCTCTCCTATGAAAGAGTAAAAGACAAAGAAAATTACAGCCTTGAGAGAGATTTAGTTTAGCCATTTGAACTTTTTCTTATAAAACAAGTTAGATTTGTAAGTGGAGAGATTCCTAATACAATCTAGATTTGAAGGTATTTCAAACAATAATCGAAGTGGTGGAAGCATGATAGAGGACGACAATGAAGTATCTCTCGGGTGTTTTACATGTAAACACTCGTACGCTCAAGTTAATAAGTTTATGATTGAAGTGAGCAAGAGGTATTTAATGTGTATCTTTCTCATGATGTATATATATATATATATATATATATATATATATATATTCTTTTATAGTAGAAATTTTGGGTGAAACATTTGAAAATCTCAATGAATTCGTTGAGAGTTTCCTACCATGATCGACGAATCACCATTTGATCTTCATCATTAGGTGATTGCTTATAGAGAAGGTGATTTTTGCATGTGCGCTGACAGTGAAACGTACATCATGTGGACTCTAATCATGAGGTGATTGCTTAGAAAGGGGGTGATTTGTCATCCACGTACAGTGTCACATATGCACTTAACATGTCATTTGTATATTTTACACAAGTTAACGAATTGACTAAATTGATTGACATCATTCAATTTCTATTTTTGCTTATTCTCAAATTTTAAAGGGTAAAATGTCTGACCCATGCAATTTTAGCGAGAAAATTGGTGATTTTTAGGTGTTAAGATATACATGGTATTCATTAAATTAAAACTTGTGTTCAAATTATACACTTAAAATTTATGCTTAATGACATTTAAAATTGTGAATAATTGTGTTTAGGAAATATTTTATAACTTACAACATTTTGTTATATTCCTTCACCATCCACAAAACATAATTAATCATATTATACTATGTTCTTTTTACAAAGTATATCTATACTATTGCGTCAAAAAAGAAGTATATTTATACAATGGTAATCATCAAAATTGTTGTTGAATTTTGATGTGAAATTTACATGTCAAAATATATTTTTTCTTTCAATAACTTGCATATTTGTAATACCCTTGTGTTGGTATTTAGATTTTAGAACAATTTTGACTTTATTCATGCTTTGTCTCTCCCACTCTTTTACACATAAGTACCCACCATTGATGACCACATGAAAGGGTGAAAGAATGGGCTAATTCTTTGCATGTAGATTATGATATTAACAGCCGTATCCAAAATTGACAATTTTACATATTGAAACAAAACTATCCTCATCGATTCATGTGATTTTGGACCCATTAATTTCCTTATCTGAGACATGAACATTTTTGGATGAACATGGGGGATGGTTTCATGAATATGTTTTCGTTTGATATTTGGATTTAGTAAATCACATTTGGACAGAAGCTACTAGAATTAAATTATACATGGAAGCTTCTATGTAGGGACCACCCCAAGATGGTACTCATGAGTAAATTTTCGGATGAACATGAGGCTGGTTTCATGAGTATACAACAATTAAAAATTATACATTTTTTTGTTGACAATACACAATTAAAATTACACATATATAGTTGAAATTACACATATAAAAATTAAAAATTTAAGCTATCATATCTTCAATGAAAAATAAAGAAGAAATTCAACTTAGTTATTATTAAAAAAGGTTTAATTACACTTTTGACCCCTAAGTTTTTGTTTTCTAAAGTTGTGATTTTGGTCTCCTAAAAAAACAACTCTTTTCAGGTCCCCTAAGTTTACTTTCTGTTGCAATTTTGGCCCCCCACGCCAATTTTGACCCAGTCAATAGACATGTGGACGCTACGTGTGTAATTTTTTTCATTTATATTTTTTAAATTATTTTTTATTTAAAAAAATTATTTTTGTAATTAAAAAAAATGTTTTTTAATTACAAAATTAAAATAAAAATTTATTTATTTTTTAGTTTTTTTATTACAAATGAAAAAAATTAATTACAATTTTTTTTTGTTTTTCTGTTACAAAAATTAAAAATAAAAATATTATTATTATTTTTAATTACAAAATAAAAAATTATTAAAAAATACAAAAATATTAAAGTGGGTGCCACGTCAGCGTTGACTGGGTCAAAATTGCAACAAAAAGTAAACTTAAGGAGTCCGAAAAGAGTTGTTTTTTTTAGGGGATCAAAATTACAACTTTGGAAAACTTAAGGAGTCAAGTGTAATTAAACCAAAAAAAATAAAGATCGGAAATTCAACTTATACTATTAAGAATTTTTCTTATAATGTTGAGTGCACCAAAGCTTAACTAGATAAATAGAATATTTATCTTATTGGATAATTAAAGGATTTATTTCAACATTAGTTGTAAAAATACATTGTTAAAATCCTTCAAATTGTACGTAACTAAACTTGAATTATTTAATCAACTATTTTTTTTAGTGGTATTGAATCGACTATAACAAGTATCTCTTTTCTCTATCCCTTAGTGGTCCCACTTTGATAGCATGCCTTTTCTTCTATTGGTATTGTATATAACGGCATCTCAACATTATGGAGTCATCTTGAGGTTCACTCTAGTCATGTTAAGAGTTTTACATATTAAATGAGATAATCTTAAAATTAAATTTATAAATTAGGACAATCTTCACATTATATGTGAAGTTTTTAAGAGTTATGTTAAGTCGAATTTAAATCTTAAAATAGTTTATAAAACTATCATGCCATTTGTAATCAGATTCCTCGATTCATACTTTAGATCTGATTATAGAAACGAGATTAGACTTAATATATACAAACTTTAAAGAATTTTTGTGATATTAAGATAGTAGTAGAAAGGAAATCGGTATACTTTCACCTTAATTAAAAAGCCGTATGATTAGTTCAAAGTGGTGGCTCCAAAATCAGGCTGTGATGTCTCTATCATATTCTATAATGCTCTCCTCTGATTTTTATTAAGTTAACACCAACTTGCAGTAAAAGGGAAATTGCTAACCACATGGGGTCAATGTTAATTATCTTTTCCTTATTTTAAAGTTGAAGATCATAAAAGAAAGGAAAAAGTTTCATTCTTTATTCCCACCAACACCAAATGAAATCAACATTAACATGATTATATATTGTGCTTTCATTATACTAAATTTAACGTTAGACAACTATGGTGACACTAATTTTCAGGCCCACTTTTAAAACAAGTACCAAAGAGAAATTAAAAAACGCAATTAGAAAACAAGAATACTAATTTATAAAAAAAAAAAAAACAAGAATACTATGAAAAAATTCAAAACAAGGAAAAAAACTATGATTGTTGTCTAATGATAATTATAAAATAATACATCCAAACTTTTTAAAATAAAAGTTTGTTGAATTGACTTATTTAAACTTATTTATCTACCGAACAACTAAAAACTGTTTGGAATTGGATAGACTTACTAAAATGGTTTATTCCATTAGCTCTATAAGTAACTTATGAAAATAACATATAACTCATAAAACACAGTGTCAATTTATTTTACTGTTTTTTAATTTATGAAAATAGCTTATTGAGTTTATATACAATCAGCGTTTGTGCTATACATGCAAATTAAGTTGTTTATCCAAGACCTTACATTTCAAAAAGAACTAGAATCCAAGTATATAATCCATATCTCTATTTTGCTTTAAGATATTAGACAATGTGAGAATGTTGCAAAGTGTTTCAATTCAATTTTAACCAACTCCAACTCCTACAATATTCACTTTAATTTATAGCCGCAATTCTAATGCACGGTGCATAAATTTCAAATTAGAAACATGATTCTTTAGTCAACGTGATTCTAACTTTAATCTTAAAGTAATTTATGTAGTTATTTTTTTACTCCTATTGTATTATTTTCCAACCTTTTTTATACAATTTATTTTATTTTCAAACTTTGGCAATAGGTATCCAAATACGTTGAATGTCAGCTATAGACAATTAGTCCATGTGAGCCAATTGTTATTAACTTATCGTACACATGAAGAACTCAATTACAATTAAGGTTTTTCTTTGGCTTTATGAATTGTTAATATATGTGCCAAACCAAAGAATTTGCGTAAATCAATTTTCTTTCTTTTTCTCTGTAAGTACTTTTAAAATAAATAAATTATTAGCAGTATGTTTTTAAAAGTATTACGTTTGTCTTCACTTGATATATCCACTTACCACGTGCACAGAAGCAAATTGAAGAAAAAAAAGAGAAAACATTATTATACATCTTACTAGAGACAAGTTTGTACTAGCCAACTCCTCTCTTATATATAATATTAAAAAAACCTATTGTACTTATGTCTTTTGAGAAATAAATACATATATGTACCTTTTAGTAAAATAAAAAACATAAATTTGTACCTACTACTTGTGATTGTGGGTATCGTTTACGAATAATTCTGATTCCTACTATCAATTTTTTTTAGATAAGCATTCCTATACTATCAATTTTGGAACAATAGAAGATGATTTGAAGTTTTTGAGCAAAATTATAACAATTCTTGATGCTTCGTTTTAATGGAGATTAAAAGTCATATAAACATAAAAAACCCTACAAATTTGTTACATAATGGAGTATTAAAAGTCATATAAACAAAAAAAAACCTAAATAATATTTTAACACTATTCATTTCTTTTGTTTTTTTTCCTCCAAACAGTTTAGTTGTTAAAATTCAGCTTTAAGATTAATAAATAGAGTGTCTGGAGTTCGAACTCCAATCTCTATATATTACAATGCATCGTCCTTAATAACTGAGTTATGCTCACGAGTACAACACCATTCGTTTCTATAAAAATGTTTGTTTACGTTTAGAGCCGTTCCTACGAATCCGGAGGCTCGACTCTGTAAGTGAAAAGAGGCCCATAATAAAATAAAATGTATTTTTTTTAAAAGAATAATGTTCTATTTAATTTTTTTAACATATAAATACAAGATGCCGTATATATGCAGTACACCCAAATGTGAAAATCACTACTGTATACATGAAAAACCTCAGAAAAAACACCCACCTAACATCAAAAGCAAGAAGACCCAATTCTAATAGGTTTAAAACAAGACAATTTTTTTAAGGCCTATACCCTGAGGAGGCCTAGCTCCATTGAGCTGTTTGCGCACCTCAAGGTTCAACCCTGCTTACGTTAAAATTAATCAAAATATATCATTTATGGCAAAATTACAAAATTTAAATGAACCAAAATGACATAATTAAAATGTAAAAGAATAAAGACCAAATTTTTACCTCAAATTAAATTAAGAGACTAAAAATTTAATTTAGCCAACATTTATTTATCAAGAGATGAATGTGATTTAAAGTTTTCATTAAAATAAATTAATGTATGATACACACATTTACTCATCGAGACATCAACATGATTCAATCTCAAAGCTTTGACACGGATGTGTAATTTAAAAAAGAAAAGATGATTGGGTGCACATTTCTTTATTAATACAAATTCACAACATTTGTATTTTTCCATTGAAAACTATTTTGGCACTTTGTAGGGTTCCTTGACAATAACCAGTCTTTATCCATTAGCCATCCATTCACAATGGAATGACTGTACCTTTACCATCATTTCTATGCCCTCATTTACCTCTATGTTTTGCATTACCCTTAGTAAATTTATTACAAAGCCATAATTAACTCAAAGTTTTTACCCTTGATGCTCCATTAAAAGCCAATTTACCTATAGTCTATAAAAGTTACCTAAGGTAAATTTTGAAGGGGGAAAAAGTGCAATGTGAATGTGATCATGACAAGTGGCCTTGTGATGAAAACTATAAATGAAAAAAAGGAAACCTTAGCCTTAGCCCCACAAAGAAAGTAAAGATACATAACTTTATAATTAATTAAAATTAAAAAGATAAAAAAAAACCAACTAAAAAGCATCCACTATATATTCACCACTTAGGTCACATGAAAATCAACATCTGTTGTTCCTTTTCTTCCATTTTGCATTAAAGATTCCAATAGATATACTTTGTCCGATAAAGTCAGTAAAAAGAGTATTTTCTATTTATTATGTTTTTATGAAAAAAGTTAAGATTAATTAGTTGTGCCATATCCAATAGATGATTAAAAAAAGCTATCAACACCTCAATAAACATTTACAACAAAATTTAAGTATAATTTAAAAATTACAAAATTACATATTAAAATTCAAGTCACATCTAGTTCGAACAAATGTCTAACTATTCATATCAACTACAATCGATGGTAAAATGAAGTTTATTACCTATTATATTAGACCTAAATCCACTAAAACAAAAACACACTTAATCAATCACAACTGGTAATTTGAGACCGAACTCTTATTGCAGATTCCCTAAATTATAATCAAATAATCTTTATCATTTATTTGGATTGATCAATAAATACGTCATATATTTCTTGAGTGGAATCCAAATCCACTTACCTTTCATTGTAAAAAGTTAGTGTTATGTATAAAGAGTTAAATAGATGAAGGGTCCATCATTTAGATGACCTCTAGAGGTAGAAGTCAGTTCTGTCTTCTTCTTGCCTCTTGGGACCTTGCTGCTTGTTCTTCATCTCTTGTGGGGTGTCCTTGTTCTCTCCATAAAAATACATCATAGAGGTAAGAAAAACTTCTCAAATTATGGTATCATTATCAAATGTGACTCTTCTCTAATTTCAACTTTTTTTTTATGCCATATTTCAGGTGAGACTAGATTCAACATAAAGTTTTGTATTTGAAGCTTTTGATTCTAAGAAAGGTATATTATCAAAAATCCATTTTCATAACTTTATATTGGAATTTTTTTTATGTATGCATCTTTTTTATTTCTCTAATCCCTCCTCCTCCTCCATCTTCTAGTTTCTTCAATACTATTATAATAAAAGTTTACTTTTTACATCGTCAACAAATCACAATGATCAGTTATATTTTTTAACGATCTTACAATTATGAATGATTGAAATTGTATATGAATTAAATCGTCGAACCGAAATTCTAATTAATTTTCTTGTGAAAATTTTGTTCTAATGTGGGATGTGTAGGAAGTGAAATAATGGAGGATAAATATAGTCTAATTAGGAAGCATAGTGAGCTATGGAGGACATTGAGAGATGAAGACTTTGAAGAAGAAGAAATTTGGGATGTAGTGAAAGAAAGACCAAATTACATATCTGAAGTTCATAAGCCAAAGGAGAAGAAGGAACTATCTTCTCTTCCAATTCCAAGGACTAGTAGTGGAAGTAGTAGTGCTAATTTTTCTCATGAAAGCATGGCTTTTCAGCAATCAGCACCAGTTAAAATTCCTGATTGGTCAAAGATTTATGGTAATAATAAACAAAACAAGAGTACTAAGAAGGTTTCTAGGTATAATGAATATGGTTACTATGAAGGTGATGATGAAGTTGTATATCATGGTGGTGAGGATGAAGAAGATGATGATGATGAGTATAGTACTAAGCTTCCACCACATGAAATTATTTCAAGAAGGCTTGCAAGGAGTCAGATATCTTCATTTTCAGTTTTTGAAGGTGTTGGGAGGACACTTAAAGGTAGGGACCTTAGCAAAATGAGGAATTCTGTCCTCATAAAAACTGGTTTCCTTGAATCATTGTGATCAAGGGTTTTTCTAGAATTTAATTTGTAATGTATAGGGGTTATGTTAGTGATAGTTTAGCTATTGAGATTGTTTGCATGTTGTATTTTTTAGGGTATGAAATGAATGATTCGATCAATTTTGCTTTTACCATGAAAATAAATCAATGATTTCCTTAATAAAAGTGATTTCAACATCAAAATATGTGAAATTCAATGGGGTTTTTGGCATGTTATTTAGAGCATCCATAGAAAAATATTGATGGATGTGTCAGCAGGTTAAGTATTGATTAAATTGAATCATAAAAAAATTAAACATTTAGAAGTACAAAAATTGAACTTTGGCTTTTAATGAACAAGTCAAAATCTTTTCTCCCAAGCTTGCTTTCTTCTAACTTTATATCCTCTGTTTTCTATGTGAACATTAGAGACCAACCCAATAATAAATGTCTTAATGTATTCCCTGAATCTAGTTTGAATATAGTATGTTTCAATGAATTTTGGTCTACGATGTATCAACTTTAATAATCATTGATATATATAAATTAATTATAAATAATTATTTTATAATTTATGAAACGATATAATGTTGATTCATCGCAGACCAAAATTGTTTTCGACCATTTATACATATATTCTTGAATCTTTTGCCACTTAAAAGAAAACTCCTTCAATACTCAATAGTTTGTGAGTTTATCTATATATAGTAAATAAAAAAAAGGGTTATTTATAGATTTCAGTTACTTATGATTTAATTAAATGTAAGACAAGTTAGTTTAGGATAGTATCTTTTCCAACTTTCTTGTCTCAATTTTGTTGTTGTTGTAGAAACCATAGTTGAATATAATCCATATAGTGGCATGTTAGCTGGATTGATACAAAAGGAAATGTCTTTATATGAATTCAATAATTTGTGACTCAACAGAACTGGAAATCAATAGTACTGAAATAATTTCTGTACAACCTGCTTCTTTATGACTCAAATAATTGATGTAAAAAGTACCGTACTAACTAGCTCACAATACAAAAATTTATGGATGGGTTAAGATGAATTTTAATGTAGATTTGAATAAAATTCTTTGCGGATTTATGAGTTGACATTACTTGATGTAAATCCAATTTACATAAACATTTATTTCTGTTTAGTAAATAAATAAGCAAAGTTACTAATGTATTAATTAGACTTGTACAATTATTGAATCATAGCGCAATGAATTGACAAAGACTTGGCACCAACTCAACATCTTTATTTAATTAATTAATTATTATTGAAAGTAACAATGTTAATATCTAATGATATGTGATGAGAGGGGAGAAAAGAGGGACCAGTCTCTATCAATTATAAAGAGAAATATCATTTTCATAGAAGCTACGTATGGAATTGGCTTTCTTGAAACTTTGTTTAATGGTTTTAATCTCTTACCTATGCATTCCATATTAACATTATTAACCTTTTTCAAAGTTCAATTTTAGTGCTCAATGCTTAAGTGTCCCAATAATTGGTAAATTCAAAGGCACTTATAGATAAGACATATGGACTACTATATAAATAAATGCAGTGAAGTAAACCTTATGAAGGAGTGAACATAATTGATGGGATCCTCACTTTTGATAGGTTACAATGTCAAGCTTTTTGATAGGATTGATAGAAGAGACATTTTCTTCTTTTCATGTTTCAATTTTCATAATTGAGATGTCATTTTTTTATGTTAGATTTTTTTTTTCTCTAGAATTTTAATAATAAAAATTAATTGAAAATTATTTGCATTTATGGAATTGGTTGATTTTGTTACGAGAAAAATCAAGAAACATACTACCAATTAAATCAATTAGAGGCTACTCTCACATATCATAACCAACATAGGACTTATTTACTTAAAATTTACATGTCTCCTATTCAAGGCAATCAACATAGCAACAAGAGTATGATCTTTCCACAAAAATCCAACAAAAGTCATCACATGAATGAGTACACACATTCACATTCTTCCCACTTGCGAACATATAACATTTTTCCAAAAATAAAATAAAATTCCACACTAAGCCAACCAATTGAATTTATTAGGCTATACAATATCGTTTGCAATTTCTCTCAAACACCAAACTTCGTTAAATATAAATATATCAACCTTAATTAGCACAGTCTAGGTAAATTGTCTTCAGTGTAGTAACCATTGTTTTCATTATTATTATTGGTATGACATGTTGTGTTTGTGAGAGCAAACAATTAAGTTATAGGCTTGACATTGGGTCCAAAATTTTAATTTTTTTTTTAAGAAGATAAAATGGAATATATTACCAAAAGTCTGGAAAATCAGCACAAGAAGTGCCAAAAACCTAGTTGAAAGAGAATCAAGTTACATCAGTCTAACCAAAAGTTTATAAACAAGAGGTGGCCAAGTGTCGAGACCCCCATTACAGATAGATGCCTAAACAAGATAAAGGGTTCATCCACCAAAAATGATAAGAGAAAGCAAAGCTAGGACGGTTCGCTTTCAGTCACCAGTATGAATGAAGTTTAATTTTGTCAAGTAATTGATCAAGAGTTGCCTTCTTTTGGCTAAAGACTCGCGCGTTTCTTTCGATCCAAATCACCCACACACAAGAAAGCCATATGAGATTAAAAGCTGAGCGAATACTCTTAGAATACCTGCCTAAGGTGCCAAATTGATGTAAATGGTCTGGCAAATGTTCTGGGTACACCATGTGGAAACTAAGCCAGTTAGAGATACCGTACCAAAGTATCCTAAACAAATCACAAGAGAGAAAAAGGTGCTCTACATCCTTCATCATGCCGCAACCACCTGTGCAAAGCTGAGCATTTTGTTGAAGGACCTGTCTTTTGATTAAATTATCTGTTGTTGGTAACCGGTTTCGACACAGACGCCAAGCAAAGAGGCTGACTTTGAGAGGCACCTCTTTGTTCCAAATTTCGGTTGTATGATCAGCGACAATATTATTGTTGACTGTTGACATCAAATGATTATAAGCACTTGTGACATTATATTTGTTAGTCACATGTAAGTGCCAAATCCACATGTCAGAAATATGAGGCTGGAAAACAATATTAGTTAAAAAATCACAACACTCCTGCACCTTCTCCTCCTCCCAAGCTAATAATTGGCACCTCCACTTCCAAGCCTCACCATCCTCCCCCCACCCAAGCGAATACATTTCAGCCACCGTTGCCATTTTGTTAATAGCAAGATCAAAAAGGAGACTAAAACTATTCTTCAAAATCATGCCATCAATCCAAGGATCCCACCAGAATAAAGTTTGAGTACCATCACCTACTTCCCGCCCAATATTATCACCGAACCAATAGCCACCTCCTACACCAGGCGCATTCTTAATAAGAATCAAGTTGTTCCACCAAATAGAATTAAACCTTCCCTTCTCAGCAATAATACCTCCCACATCCCCATACCTAGCTGCTAAGACTTTATACCACAAATTTCTCTTTTCTGCCCTCATCCTCCAACACCATTTTCCAAGAAGCGCTAAATTAAATTCCCTAATCCTCCACACCCCCAAACCTCCATTCTCCTTTTTGGAACAAACAGTGTCCCAGTTAATCCAAGAAATTTTCCTAACCTCCTCACCAACTAGCATGCTTTTGTGAAAATTCACCTTTAGGCCAGAAGTCGCCTAAAAAAGAAGGAGCAACGCTTTCAAAGCTCTGATGTTTGCCCAACTACGATCTCCAATTAACAAAGTATCATCAACAAATTGTAAATGTGTGATTTGAGCAAGATTATTGGCGCCCACCTTATAACCAGAGTAAAGGCCAACCTCCACTAAGGCATTCATCATAATATTTAAACCTTCAGCTGCTATTAAAAATAAAAAAGGCGATAGGGGGTCACCTTGCCTCAACCCACGTTCAAATTTGAATTCATCCGTTGGGCAACCATTAACTAGAACCTGAGCAGATGTTGTGCTAATGCATTCCCTAATCCACTTACGCCATAAGGTAGGATAATTCATTTTTTTCATGACTGCTTCCAGATAGGACCAATCAATTGAATCAAAAGCCTTCTCAAAATCAACTTTGAAAAGAAGTAAGTCTTTTTCCAGACGCTTAGCATCTTCCACCAACTCATTAGCAATCAAGATTCCGTCAAGAATTTGTCGACCTTGAATAAAAGCAGTCTACGTTTCTGAAATTATACTAGGCATAACCCGACGCAATCTATTGGTGAGAACCTTATAGAGAACTTTGTATAAACATCCGACCATAGAGATGGGTCTGAAATCATTTAGACGTTGAGGGTTCTCTACCTTAGGAATTAAGGCAATGAAAGTATTGTTGATACCTTTTGATAACTTCCCGTTCCTATGAAATTCAGAGATGAAGCGCATAAAGTCATCCAGAAGTTCCGGCCAAAAATCCTTGATAAAGCCCAAATTAATACCATCAGGCCCGGGGCACTTATAACTATCACAATCCCACACAGCTTGCTTCACTTCCTCAACAGTAAAAGGTTTGGTTAAATCTCCGCACTGGACGACATTAAGCATCTTGAAATTGAGATTCTCAACGCTTGGTCTTTCAACAACAACTGATCGAAAATGCGTTGATAAGTGATTAAACACCGCTCCCCGAATGTCGTCCACACTCTCAACAGTGGCGCCGTCAACAGTTAGAGAAACAATAGAATTTGCCCCGTCGACGAGAGGACATAATGCAGTGAAATTTTTTAGAGTTAGCATCTCCTTCCTTCAACCAAAGTAATCTAGATTTCTGCCATTGCATGCTAGTGTTGATACGAGATAAGGAATGTAAGTCTGCTGAAAGAGAGTGTAACTCCTCTACCTCCTCAATTAAAAGATTGAATTCTTCCCCTTTAGCATCAAGAGAAGAAATGCGATCCTGAATATTATTAATACGGCCTTCAAGGTTTTGAGTGTGATTTTGATGCCAGGTATTCAAGCTCCCCTTAATAAATTTTAACTTTTCCTTCAGGACATAACCACCCCACCCCTCCACACGATGAGACTGCAAATTATCCCGAACAAATTGAGTGTAACCTGGCAAATCTGCCCAACACTTCAACATACGCCTAGGACGAGGACCCTAATTAGCTTCATCCATAGTTAGCAAAATGGGACAATGATCAGAAAGGCCGTGAATTAATGCTCGCTGGATAAAATGAGGCCAGCGAACACACCAATCTTTAGTGATGAGGAATCTATCAAGACGGCTCAGAGAGACACCATCCCCACGAAACCAAGTAAAGTTCCGATCACAAAGAGGAAGATCAAATAGAACGTTACTATCGATGAACTGGTTGAAATGAGAATAATCTTCAACAATGGTGCCAACTACTCTGCTCTCACGTTCAGCTGGTGATCGAATGGCGTTAAAATCACCACACACACACCAACAGAAATCACTAAAGTTGCTAAGAAGGGAACCAAGGCGAGTCCAAACATCTTGCCTACCGAGAGGGTCACACGGAGCATAAACATTTGCAAGGGAAAACTCACCCCATTCTTCACCATAACACCTTGAATAATAATAACATGGGCTATACTCCTAGTTAGCCAAACATCAACCTCAACTGTGTCCCAAAGAGTTAGAATACCACCGGAAGCCCCCACAGAGGGTTTGTAAGAGTAACCAAAAGTTTGACTGCCCCAAAGAGTAGCACAAAGAAAATCATCAATATTTTCCAACTTAGTTTCCTGAATACATAAAATCCACGGACGATGAAATTTCACAAGTTTCTGAATTTCTTTTTTTTTCCAAGCCCCCCAGACCTCTAATGTTATAAGAAATAAATTTCATTTTGATCGCCGACACCCAACACAAACACAAAACTGAAGCTAACAACTGGATGAATTAAAAACAATATTTGAGTTACTACCTTCCACGCCCCCAACACCTTCTGTTACCTTCTTCATCGAATTACTTGGCCGAGAAAGAACTTGGAACATGTTAGAGCAATCACCTTTGAATTGTAAGTCAATAGTTTTACCGATGTCCACAATGTCTTTGCTGCCCCCATTAGATTTATCTTGTAAAGTAACCCAATTTCTCCAATCACCGCCAGAATTTGTGGAAGATGTTTTTGAAGGTGAGAAAAACAAAAGAAAGGGGGGGGTTGAATTGTGTTAGCTTTTTCTTCGTTTTCTCTTAAGCTGAAATGCACAGACCAGAAGCAGTTCAAGAACAGCTTCTGAAGTGATGTTCATAACAAGGTTGCAGCGGATAAAAACAGAGATAGAGAAGGAAGAAAGACAAAAAACAGTTATACAGGTTCCTTCCACAAACCGGAAGTAGTCCTGTCCCCCTTGCACTTCCAAGGAGAGTTCACTAAAAATGTAATATCTGATTACAAATGCTTACTGCTAAACTTAGCAAGAGACTTTAAATGCTCAAGCACAACTGCAAGAGACTTCCAATGCTCAAGAACACAATCAAGAGACTTCTATTATCAAGCACACAAGCAAGAGATTTCTAATGAAACAAAATTACAAAGAAAAATGTTTGACACTGAACACTTGATATACAATCAGAGGTGCTCACAATACAAATCAGATACAGACTCTTTAAGACTCTAGAATTTCTAAGATATGAGCTTTGAAAAGAAATTCTAAGTGAACTTTTGGATGCTGAACAATTTTGACAGAGTTTTGGCACTTTCAAATTGTTGTTGAGCCTTGTTGTTCTTCAAGTCTTCACTCCTTTATATTGAGGTGTGAAATGAACGTTGAGTTTCCAACACATCCAAAAAAAGTCGTTTGAAGCTTTGATCAATCACCAATGATTCACTGCCTGATATGGTTATTGTCATATGAAGGATCAATTTCAAATGCATTCCATGTATGAAGGAACATTATTGCAGGCCGAGCTGTTATCCTTGTCTTGTAGCAGAGACAAACTTTGTGTAGTGGAGGTAGTGGTTGTACACTTCGTACAATTGTACTTTGTCAACGCTTAACAAAAGAACAAACATCCAATGCTTTTGAATCTTTTTGAATTAGCCGTTGTTCTTCTTTTCCACTCTTTCGCAATATTTAGATGACATTGAATCCATTGAACATCTTTTGAATCTTTAAGTTTGCATCTCCTAATGAACTTTAGCTTCTGATGATATTCAGCTTCTGATGAACTTGCTTTTGATGACGTCATCACTTCAGGAGCGCTATGTCTTCAGGAGCACTTTTGACTTCAGGAGCAGTTCTTCAGATGCTTTTAAGCTTCCTTTTTGTTTAATTCTTTGCTCTCTTTTGTTCATCCAGAACCTATAAATGATCTCAAAATTTTTGTCTATGGTCCTGTACACTTAAACAAATATTAACATATCCAATTAACAATTTTTTTAATACCTTGTTATCAATCAAAACTTTTAAGGGTAATGTTAAACACATTTTGTTCCAACAATCTCCCCCTTTTTGATGATGACAAACATTAGTATTTAAAAAATGTTTAATTGTTGTTAATCTAATTAACAAGTTGACTATATAGGGTATGAGGTTTGTAAGCTCCCCCTGAGTCCAATAATACTTTAAAGTGAGGTTTGTAAGCTCCCCCTGAGTTATATTCTTGTTAATTAAATTCATTAAAAACGAATTAACTCTCAGAATAATCTCACAATAAAAAGTTATCAGAGCAAAATGAGGTGAGAAAATGGTTCTATTAATTTAAATTTCTTGAAATTAAATTAATGGGGCTCAGAGCCTTTAAATACTATCTACTACTCCCCCTTTTGTCATTAACAAAAAGTAAATAATAAAACAAAAAGACAATAAATGTATTCGAATCAATAAGAGCACAATGTATTCGAATCACAAAATAAGAGCACAATGTATTCGAATCACAAAATATTCAAAATCATGAATCAAGCAATACAACTACAGAAGCATTTGTATCCAAGCAATGTATCAGAGCAAGTGAAAATATATAAGAGACAAGATTTATAAAGCAATGTATAAGAGTGAATGACAAGGTAGAAGTTCAGAAGCAAATGAAAATATAGAAATAAAAGACAAGCTAATGTGTGTAATATAGGTTTAGGCTTGTTTTTGTTTCATCATCTCCATCAACTACTTCATCATCTTCTGAGTTTCCTCATCTTGTTGCTTCATTTCCATCTTGAAATCTTCATTGCTCTTAATTAGCCTTTCCTCTCTAATTCTTGCTTCTTCCAGTTGAGCTTCAGTCTGAGTCTTGTACTCTAATAGCATCAGCTTCTGCTCCAGAAGTTGTTTCTTCAATTGATGATTCTCCTTCTCCAGAAGAGTATTCCTTTGAAGCAGAGCCAGTTTAGAAGAGGCTTCTTTGAGGTTAAGCTTGGTTAGCTAGTCCAGGTTGAGCTCTTTGGGATGAATTCTTGATGGAATGAGACTCCTTGCTTCCAAACACAAAGGGGTTTTCACCCATGTTCTGAGAATCTTCACTTCATCCAAATTTGAGACAACACCTTTTAGCCATTCTTGAAGTTTTGCTTGTGCAAGCTCTTTTGCATCAAAGCAGGATCTCTGAAGCTCTGAAAGGACGAAATCCACTTTGTCCTTTAGTCTAGTCCACAACTTCTCATAGCTGTCCTCATGGATGAGGTTTGTAAAACCCCGTTTTTCCAGCATAAAAATTTCTCAAATAAATAATCAGAGTAAACACATAACGGAGCATCACATTCTTAAATCATCTTAAGTAATGGATAAATAATAATTTATTCCTCATAAAAATAGTTATTAAACTTATCAAAACATTGATATTTAGCACCTTAACATCATCATAAGACACATCACAACAATGGCATTTAGCACCTTAACATCATCATAAGACACGTCACAATAAATCATCACATAAAACACATCACTTTGCATCATAAGTATCATCATGTATTATCTTCGCAAACATCTTAACAACTTGACTCGACAATGCAACTTCACTTGACTATGCAACTCTAACATCGTAAATGCATGTGGTACCAATCCAGGGCATAAGCCCTCGTCTCTTTGAGCATAAATATACTCCCAGGGCATAAGCCCTCGTCGCTAGTGAGAAAAAGCTCTAGGGCATGAGCCCTCGTCGCTGGTGAGTAAAAACTCCACGGCATAAGCCCTCATCTCTGAATGAGTATGCATGAGACTCAACATCTTAAAACTTAAACAAGTTAAACATCTTAAAACGTCGCAAACGTCACAAACATCTTGGACCGACACATGCAGCATTATTCTTACGTAAACAGCAACATGGCAGCAAACAAATCACAGAAGATAACAATATCATTACAAACATCATCTCAACATCACATACATTTCATACATATCTATTTCATATGATTCATAAATAATTAACAACAACGTAAGGTTATCACGAGCGTCACTCACATTAAAAACAGCCTACTGTACCACCCAAGGTTCATCTCTCAAAGTCTCGTGCGAAATAGACCGCAACAACATAGGAAACGTGACATTCTGTCACAGCACAGCTCGCCGTGGTGAGCTCAATTGCTCGCCTGGCGAGAGATTACAGGTCTCTCTTGCCATGGCAGAAGGATTTCTCGCCTGGCGAAGCGTTACGGGTCCGTCGTTATGGCGAGCTATATCTCGCCTGGCGGGCGATGAAGGTATGTTCGCCGTGGCGAGCTACGGCTTCCGCCTGGCGAACGATGTCAGAACAGACTACGTGATTACGAACTTTTCCACTCAAAATCCCATTTTTCATCATGTTAAGCCCCAAGTTCGACTGAAATAACAGCATTATACATATTCTAGGTTCTGTAATCAATTCCTACATCAATTTCACAGTTTTACATCATCAATTCACTAATTCTTCACTTTTAACCTAATTCCCAATTCCTCAAAAACCATCTTTTACTCTTGTTAATTATGATTAAACGAATTACAGATTAATATAATTGAATTTGCTAGGCTCACCCTTACCTTAATTTTGCAGAATTACAGCTCCCAGGTCTCTTCTCCTTTCTTGCCTCTTTTCTCCCTTTTTCTTCAGAAACGTACGTACTGAGTTTTCTCTTAACCTAATTCCTTATTTATACTCCCAACAAATCTTATCTTATTTACTCTTTCTCCCCCATAACTCTCTAAAATCTCAAAATTACCCCACATCTCTATATTTATTTTATTTTCAAATCTTATTTTATTAAACAATAAAATAAGCCACCACATCACATAAAAATCACTAAAATCACATAAATCTTATCTCTTCACATCTCATATATTATATATAAATATATCTAGACTCTTCAAATAATTCAAATAATTAAATAATTAAAATAATCTAAAGTGGGCGTTACAACTCTCCCCAACTTATAAGATTTTCGTCCTCGAAAATTTACCTCAAGCAAACAACTCTGGATAAGATTCCAGCATCTTACTCTCTAGCTCCCACGTCATGCTTTCACAAGTCGCTCCGTCCCAAACAACTTTCACAAGAGGTATCTCCTTGCCTCTCAAACGCTTCACTTCATGACCTTCAATCCTCACTGGTAAGGTCTCAACTATAAGGTTATCTCTAACTTGCACATCATCTCTTTGGATCACATGAGATGGATCCGGAACATACTTCCGAAGTTGCGACACATGAAACACATCGTGCAAATTCGAAAGATGCGGTGGTAAACCCACTCGGTATGCCACCGTTCCAACTCTTTCCGATATCTGATACGGACCAATAAACTTCGGGGTCAACTTCTTCGACTTCAAAGCCCGACCAACACCGGTCATGGGAGTAACTCTCAGGAACACATGATCTCCTTCTTGGAACTCAAGGTCCTTCCTCCGCTTATCATGATAACTCTTTTGTCGACTCTGTGACGCTTTCATCTTCTCTTGGATCATCTTTAACTTCTCAGTAGTCTGTTGAACAATCTCTGGTCCTAAAACCACGTTCTCACCTGACTTAAACCAACACATCGGTGTTCTGCATCTCCGGCCATACAAAGCCTCAAAAGGTGCCATTCCAATACTCGAATGGTAACTGTTATTGTACGAGAACTCTATCAACGGAAGATGACTATCCCAAGTTCCTCTTTGCTCAAGTACACAAACTCTCAATAAATCTTCCAGGGACTGAATTGTTCTCTCCGTCTGACCATCTGTCTGCGGATGATAAGCCGAACTCAACCTCAACTTAGAACCTAAAGCCTCTTGCAAACTTTTCCAAAACCTCGAAGTAAACCTTGGATCTCTATCTGACACAATACTCGAAGGGACACCATGAAGCTTCACTATATCTCGAATATAAATCTCTGCCAACTAAGCTACAGGAAAGGTGATATTAATCGGAACAAAATGAGCCGACTTCGTCAATCTATCAACAATCACCCAAATAGCGTCATTCCCTTTAGGAGTAGTAGGCAAACTCATCACAAAATCCATGGATATACTTTCCCATTTCCATTCTGGAACATCTAGCGGTGTCATCAACCCTGCAGGTTTCTGATGCTCCACCTTCGACTTCTGACAAATCAAACAAGAATATACAAACTGTGCCACGTCACGTTTCAATCCAGACCACCAAAACAACTTCTTCAAATCATGATACATCTTGGTAGCTCCCGGATGAATACTCAAGCTACTTATGTGACTCTCTTCAAGAATCATCTTCTTCATTTCATCATTGTCAGGAATGCAAATCCTACCTCGGAATCTCAACACTCCTTGGTCATCGACCTTAAAGTCACTGTCTTCAGTTTGATTACTAGCAACCAATAAATCCACAAACTTAACATCTTCTTTCTGCGCTTCTTTAATGCTTTTCAAGAAATCACTATCAATCTTCAACATTCCAAGCTTTACACTCTGAGGTGTCCTTTCCCAAACTAGACTCAAATCTCTAAATTGTTCCAGCAACTCAAATTCTTTCACCATCATAGCAGACATATGTAAAGTCTTCCTACTTAAAGCATCCGCAACCACATTAGCTTTACCTGGATGATAATTCAAACCAAAGTCACAATCTTTCAATAGTTCAAGCCACCTTCGCTGTCTCATATTTAGTTCCTTCTGATCAAACAAATACTTCAAGCTCTTGTGATCACTGAACACTTCAAATCTCGAACCATACAAGTAATGTCTCCAAATCTTAAGCACAAATACAACTACAGCTAATTCAAGATCATGAGTAGGATAATTTCGTTCATGAATCCTCAACTGTCTCGATGCATAAACAACCACTTTACCATCTTGCATAAGCACACCTCCTAAACCCAACTTGGACGCATCACAATACACCACAAAAGGTTCGTCGGGCTTCGGCAAAATCAAAACTGGAGCCGTCGTCAACCACTTCTTCAACTCATTAAAACTATTCTCACAATGAACATCCCACACAAAAGATTTACCTTTACACGTCAACTGCGTTAACGGAAGAGCCAACTTAGAAAATCCTTCTATAAATCTTTGGTAATAACCTACTAAATCCAAGAAGCTTCTAATTTCTGTAACCGACTTAGGAGTCTCCCATTGTGACACCGCTTCAACATTAGACGGATCAACTGCAATACCATCACCAGAAATAACATGGCCAAGAAAACTCACCTCTTTCAACCAGAATTCACACTTTGACAATTTGGCAAACAGTTTCTTCTCTTTCAACACTTGCAAAACAGTCTTCAAATGCTCAGCATGTTCCTCTTCAGTCTTAGAGTATACCAAAATATCATCAATGAAAACCACAACAAAACGATCCAAGTAAGCATGAAAGATTCTATTCATGTACTCCATAAATACACCAGGTGCATTAGTAACACCGAAAGGCATCACCGTATACTCATAATGCCCATAACGCGTCCTAAACGTCGTCTTCTGCATATCTTCATCTTTCACTTTAATCTGGTGGTAACCTGATCTCAAATCTATCTTGCTAAACACACGAGCACCCACTAATTGATCCATCAAGTCGTCAATTCTCGGAAGTGGATACCTATTCTTTATAGTTACTTTGTTCAACTACCGATAATCAATACATAACCTCATACTGCCGTCTTTCTTCTTTACTAGCAATACCGGCGCTCCCCAAGGTGAAACACTCGGCCTAACAAACTTCGTCTCAAGCAATTCCTCTAACTGTTTCTTCAACTCAGCCAATTCAAAAGCTGACATACAATAAGGTGTCATAGACACAGGCTTCGTTCCAGGAACAAGATCAATCGCAAATTCCACTTCTCTTTCCGGAGGCACGTCAGGAATTTCATTAGGAAAAACTTCTGGAAAATCACATACCACTTGTAACTTATTAATCACCACCTGATTCTCAATAGATAAAGATGCCATCAAGGAAAACATCATAATTCCGTCGCGTTCTAACTGCTTCAGCTGTTTAGTAGATAAGAACTCTGCTCCACCCTCTTCTTCAGTAGAAGAAAAATGCACCGTCTTGCTAAAACAATTATTAAGGACATGATTGTATTCTAACCAATTCATTCCCAGGATTACATCCATTCCAATCAACGGTAAACAAACTAAATCAATCTCAAAATCACGACCAAACATAGACACGTGACATCTCAAACACACGAGGGAAGTAGTCACCGAACCCTTAGCTGGAGTTTCGACAACCATCTCCCCATTCATATCAGATACATCAAGATTCAACTTAGTAGCACAATCAAGAGCAATAAAACAATGAGTAACATCAGTATCAATAATAGCAACTAAAGGTATATTATCAAAATAACAAGTACCTCTGATCAAACGATCCTCGTTCTCCGTCTGAGTACCAGTCAACGCAAAAACTCTCCCAGTAGACTGAGCCTTCTTAGGCTTCTTGCATTGAGAACCAATGTGACCCTCCTCATTGCAATTAAAGCACACAATATCATCATGTTTGCATTCAGCAGTAGTATGACCTTTCTTGCCGCAACGGAAACACCGTTTCACCTCCCCAGGACAAGCATTACTCTTATGGCCTTTCACACCACAAGTATAGCAGACAATCTCAGCAGGAGTATCTTTCTTAATAGGTCTCCTCTCATCATTAACTCTTTGTTTACCCTTATCAGCAGGGGCACTGTAAGGCTTAGGACGACTTTGCTGACCTTTACCCTTTCTCTCATTAACAACCTTGTAATGAGCCATAGTATCCTCTTCGTAAATTCTGCAACTACTCACCAGCTCGGAAAAATTTCTGATCTTCTGGTAACCAATTGATCTCTTGATATCAGCACATAGACCATTCTCAAACTTGATACACTTCGAAAATTCAGCAGTCTCAGGAGTATAGTGTGGATAAAACTGAGCCAACTCCACAAACTTCGCAGCATATTCAGTCACCGACATATTCCCTTGCTTCAGCTCCAGGAACTCAATCTGTTTCTTTCCACGAACATCTTCTGGAAAGTATCTGTCAAGGAATTCCCTCTTAAACACTGCCCAAGTAACCTTAGCACCATCTTGCTCTAGAATAGGAAGGAGACCAATCCACCAGTCATCAGCTTCCTCAGCTAACATGTGCGTACCAAAACGCACCTTCTGCACTTCTGTGCATTGCATCACTCGGAACACTCTCTCTATCTCCTTGAGCCATGTTTGAGCTCCATCAGGATCATATCTCCCTTTGAAGGTAGGAGGATGATTTCTCAAGAAGGTCTCTAGCATACGGACCTTAGCATTCGCACCAGCATTCGCATTCGGCTGCTGTCCTACAGCTTGGGCAACAGCTTCCAAAGCAGCAGCAATCGCAGCATCGTTTTTTCCAGCCATCTTAGTTCTCTACACAACACAAAACAATCAGCATGACATATAACAATATATCAACTGATACTCGACACAACAAGACTCTTCTAGTTGGCCGGACGGACCGACCTGCTCTGATACCAATTGTAACACCCCGTTTTCCCAGCATAAAAATTTCTCAAATAAATAATCAGAGTAAACACATAACGGAGCATCACATTCTTAAATCATCTCAAGTAATGGATAAATAATAATTTATTCCTCATAAAAATAGTTATTAAACTTATCAAAACATTGCAGCGGAATTCTTTAAAATCATCACAAAAGTTTCTGGCACGCAGGCCTCATCAATGTCTCAGAAAATTCTCAACATAATCATAATCATGAAGAATCATAGTAAAATAATGCGCAAGGAATAGAAAACATAAGCAAAGTTCCCCATCCCGTTACGTATCAGAGCACCTAAGACTCAACCGAGGAATGGTCCTCACGAGACAGCACCTATTCTTGATTACCTGCAAGTTACCCATACGAAGAGCAACATTTTCAAGCAGAAGGGGTGAGATTCACAAAAAAATTATATTAAACATATAATTCAATAATTATAGTTAACAACAAATCATCACATAAAACACATCACAACAATGGCATTTAGCACCTTAACATCATCATAAGACACGTCACAATAAATCATCACATAAAACACATCACTTTGCATCATAAGTATCATCATGTATTATCTTCGCAAACATCTTAACAACTTGACTCGACAATGCAACTTCACTTGGCTATGCAACTCTAACATCTTGAATGCATGTGGTACCAATCTAGGGCATAAGCCCTTGTCTCTTTGAGCATAAATATACTCCCAGGGCATAAGCCCTCGTCGCTAGTGAGCAAAAGCTCCAGGGCATGAGCCCTCGTCGCTGGTGAGTAAAAACTCCAGGGCATAAGCCCTCATCTCTGAATGAGTATGCATGAGACTCAACATCTTTAAACTTAAACAAGTTAAACATCTTAAAACGTCGCAAACGTCACAAACATCTTGGACCGACACATGCAACATTATTCTTACGTAAACAGCAACATGTCAGCAAACAAATCACAGAATATAACAATATCATTGCAAACATCATCTCAACATCACATACATTTCATACATATCTATTTCATATGATTCATAAATCATTAACAACAACGTAAGGTTATCACGAGCGTCACTCACATTAAAAACAACCTACTGTACCACCCAAGGTGCATCTCTCAAAGTCTCAAGCGAAACAGATCGCAACAACATAGGAAACGTGACATTCTGTCACAGCACAGCTCGCCGTGGCGAGCTCAATTGCTCGCCTGGCGAGAGATTACAGGTCTCTCTCGCCATGGCGGAAGGATTTCTCGCCTGGTGAAGCGTTACGGGTCCGTCGCTATGGCGAGCTATATCTTGCCTGGCGGGTGATGAAGGTATGTTCGCCGTGGCGAGCTACGACTTCCGCCTGGCGAACGATGTCAGAACCGACTATGGGATTACGAACTTTTCCACTCAAAATCCCATTTTTCATCATGTTAAGTCCCAAGTTCGACTGAAATAACAACATTATACATATTCTAGGTTCTGTAATCAATTCCTACATCAATTTCACAGTTTTACATCATCAATTCACTAATTCTTCACTTTTAACCTAATTCCCAATTCCTCAAAAACCATCTTTTACTCTTGTTAATTATGATTAAACGAATTACAGATTAATATAATTGAATTTGCTAGGCTCACCCTTACCTTAATTTTGCAGAATTACAGCTCCTAGGTCTCTTCTCCTTTCTTGCCTCTTTTCTCCCTTTTTCTTCAGAAACGTACGTACTGAGTTTTCTCTTAACCTAATTCCTTATTTATACTCCCAACAAATCTTATCTTATTTACTCTTTCTCCCCCATAACTCTCTAAAATCTCAAAATTACCCCACATCTCTATATTTATTTTATTTTCAAATCTTATTTTATTAAACAATAAAATAAGCCACCACATCACATAAAAATCACTAAAATCACATAAATCTTATCTCTTCACATCTCATATATTATATATAAATATATCTAGACTCTTCAAATAATTCAATAATTAAAATAATCTAAAGTGGGCGTTACAAGGTTGTTCCTGACTTGAATAAGCCTATTGAGCTCCTGAAATATACTATCGAATACATTTGTAAGAATAGTTGAATTAAGGAATAAGGTGGGTGGAGAAGGGACATTTGTTTTGGCTGGGGCTACAGGTTGTATAGCTAGGTTAGATGATGAGGGTTGGTCATTTGTGAGGGTCTCAGGTTCCTGAAAGTTGGTTGTTGTTGACTGGCTTTCTGTGGTTAGTTCAAATGCGTTCTGTTCAGAAGCAATCTGTTCAGAAGCACTCTGTTCAGAAGCATTTTGTTCAGGAACGGTTAGTTCAAGAACAAGTATTTCATTTGTAGGAACAAATTCATTATTGATTGATGGTGTCATATTTGAGTTTGGTGTATGCTGTGGAGGACATTCTGTCATAACTTCATCAGAAGCTATGTCAGAGGCTATTTGTGAGTTAGATATGTATTCAGGCAGTTCACCTGAATAGTGGCTTTCTAAGTTTGATAAAATTGAGGATTCAGAAATATCAATGTTTTGGGTGGTGGTGAGTTTGGTTTAGATGATACAATTGTTTCAGATGCAAGATATGTCCCTACATGATCACTTTCACCTTCTGCAGCAGCAGGTATAAATTGAATGGGATCAATTACAGGTTGTTGCAATGGGTGATCTGCAGGTAGATGCTTGCATGCATCAATCCTCCTTTGTTGCATACTAATTAGTCTCTCCTCAACAGAGGGATACATAGGCACAAAGATATCATCTGACTTTTGAGTGGTTTTGGTTGAAGTTGATGGGGATAGAGTTTTGTTGAGAAAAGAATATGCTTTTCTAAGTAGCATATCATTTGATGATGTGGTTGATGATGAAGAAGATGGTGAGTTTGACCTAGTGTCAGATGAACTAGATCCTAATTCAACTATTTCTACATCAGTATGTAAAGTATCAGACATACCTTAGGAGCTTTTGGACTAACAGGAGCTTCTGATGTACCAACATTTCCTTCCTCAGCTTCAGATCCCACCAAATCTAGAACTTCAGCTTCGGCTGCTGCAAGCTCTTGCACCACTTCAGCAGCTTTAATCACTTGTTGAGCAGCTTCTGCAGCATCTTCCCTTGCTATGCTGGAAGCAGGAACTTCAATCTGTCTTGCCAGTTCCACAGCTCTTTGCACAACATCATCATTGACTTTCTTCCTTCTAACCTCCCTTGTTACAAGTTGTGTAGCTTCTTCAACTTGTTCTTCTTCAACATACTTTGACTCCTTCAACTTCCTAACAACATGCTTTCTCTTCCTCTTTGGAATAGAAGGCTGTTCAGGAGCAGTCATAGAAGTAGTTGCAGCCTTACCACTTCTGGTTCTTTCAAGTAGGATCTTGTCAGCTTCAAGATCTTCAACCTCTTCTTGAATAGATGCAACTCCAGAACCGGTTGCATCTGAAGCTTTGTGTTTCTTGACCTTCTTTGCCTTCCTGGCAGGTTGTTTAGAAGCACCTTCCAAGTACTCAACTTCTGACACTGGCTTTCTCTTGGTCTTCCTACTCTTGGCTACCTTGACATTGCCACCATACATGGTTTCTGGGATGTCTTCCAAGCGAATTTCTTCTCACGTGCTTTGCAGATGATCATGAATGTAGAATAACTGAACGTCCAAAGGATCTTGCTTGCAAATTGGGGGGAAACCTTCCATCATGTTTGAGGAAATTCTGGACTCCTTTAGATCTGATTCAAGCTTAATGATAGCTTCTGGCTTGATCAGCTTCATGTTTGCTAGAGTTCCTCCATTGATGATCTTGCTAGTGACAGTGCCTAACATATCATTTGTGAAACCTCTTGTTTCACTTAATCCTCTTAGCAGACCTCCTTGGTTGAAGATTTCTGAGATTAACCATCCATAGGGAATCCAAGCCCTATTGTTTAGCTGACTTTCATTTAAGGTTTTGATCATGTGCTTGAATATGAATTTTGGCACATTAGCTTTCTCCTTTTTGTGGAAGAAATGCAGAAACACTCTGTGCTCCAATGAGGGTTGATCAGAACCTCCTCCCTTGGGCAACAAATTTTCGTTCTTAATCTTCAACATCATTTTCTTTTCCATAGAAAGGTTGCTGTAAGAACCTTTCTTCTTGCTGTTGAACATTGTTTCATTCACCACGTCATTCCAAGGGCTCTTCTTGTTGTTGTCTAGCCCATCCTTGTAGTTTCCTTCAGAAGCCCTCCCAATCACGTAAGCTATGATTTCTTGATTGATGAAGACTGGAACACCCATTATACTGGACCTGATCTCAGTGGCCACAAATGGTTCCAATCCCATCTCTTCTCTTGTCTTGCCTTCTAGAGAGGGATCAATCAAGACTTTCTGAGCTTCTTCCAACTTAGCAGCATGTTTGTCATAAACAGAGGCTGTTACCCATAAATGCTTTACTAAGCTCTCATAGGTCAGACCGTTGAGCATACTAAAGTAATGACCGAGGTTCTGAGCTTCATAGTATTCCACGATGTCAGAGCCATGATGAAATAAAGAAGCAAAATCAACAGGTCTTTCCACTTGAACCGTTAAATCCCATTCTTCAAAAGACATAGTTCTGCCCTTGATCTCATAAGCCAGAGCTTCTTGTTGAGAAGATGTTCCTTCAGCTATTTCTTGAATAGCTAAGCTTGAGGATGCTATTGATGATGATGATGAAATTTTAGGGTTCTTAAGTTTGAATTTGGGGAAAAGAGAGTTTCACTTCGCAGAGAGTGTTTGAAAAAAGAAAGTGTAGGTAGTGAAGTGAGAAGTGTGTGATTGTCTAAGTGTTTTGAGTAAAAACGATTGCAATGACAGAGGGGACAAACAAACACAACATTAATGACAGTTGGGGGCGCGAGAATAATACATTCAAAGCATAAACATCATCATTGCCCTTTAAGTTACACACCAATACAAATAAGCTACGTTGGCAAACTTCAGATGCGCTGTCTAGTTAGTGGGACAGGTCTTACCAAAAGCAACTCTAGTAATTCCACTAACTTCTGCTATTCAGAAGCACAAAGTCCAGCTACTGAAGTTAAGATGCTGACGTCATCTTCATAAGCACATTTTTCTCAGAATCTCAGTTAAGAGCTTATGATGGACCATAACTTCTGAACTAACTTCAGAACCTAACTTCTAGTTCAGGAGCAAGCAATTTCAATCAGACACAAAATGCATGTTCAAATTTTTCTTTATAAAATCAAATCTTTCAACAGTTAAAGGTTTAGTGAATATATCAGCCCACTGTTGTTCAGTATCAATGAATTGTATATCCAGAATTCCTTTTTGAACAAAATCTCTAATAAAATGGTGTTTGATTTCAATGTGTTTGACTCTTGAATGTAGAATTGGATTCTTTGACAAACAAATAGCAGCAGTATTATCACAAAAGATGGGAATACTGTTAGCATTAATCTTATAATCTTCCAACTGATGTTTCATCCAGAGTAGTTGTGTACAACAACTTGCAGCTGAAATGTATTCTGCTTCTGTTGTAGACATTGCATTAGTTGCTTGTCTTTTGGTAGCCCAAGATATCAGTTTCTCTCCCAGGAACTGACAGTTACCACTGGTTGATTTTCTTTCAATCATGTCACCAGCATAATCAGCATCACAGAATCCAATCAACTTGTAATCTAAGGATTTCCTATAAAGGAGTCCAAGATTAGTTGTTCCTTTCAGATACCTAAAGATTCTCTTAACAGCTGTTAAATGAGATTATCTAGGATCTGACTGGAATCTTGCACACAAGCATACACTGAATAAAATATCTGGCCTAGTTGCAGTGAGGTATAACAAAGAACCAATCATACCTCTACACAGCTTCTGATCTACCTTTGATCCAATATCTTCTTTGCTTAAGGTGCATGTTGGATGCATTGGAGTGTTCATCAGTTTATAATCTTCCAGCTTGAACTTCTTCAGAAGTTCCTTTGTGTAGTTTGTTTGATGAACATATACTCCATCTTTACATTGATTGATTTGAATGCCAAGGAAGAACTTCAATTATCCCATCATGCTCATATCAAATTCATCCTGCATTAACTTTGAAAATTCCTTGCAAAGAGATGCATTAGTAGAACCAAATATTATATCATCAACATATATCTACACAACAAGAATGTCTCTTTCAAGGGTCCTTATGAAGAGTGTTGTGTCAACTTGACCTCTTTTAAAATCATTTTTAATCAAGAAATTACTTAGTCTATCATACCAAGCTCTGAGAGCTTGTTTCAAGCCATATAGTGATTTCTTAAGTTTTCAAACATGGTCAGGATGCTTAAGATCCTCAAAACCAGGAGGTTTCTTGACATACACTTCTTCTTCTATGACACCATTAAGAAATGCACTCTTGACATCCATTTGATATAATATTATGCCATGATTAACTGCATAGGAAAGAAGTAACCTGATTGCTTCCAATCTTGCAACTGGAGCAAATGTTTCAGTGTAATCAATGCCTTCTTGTTGACTGTAACCTTGTGCAACAAATCTAGCTTTGTTTCTGGTTACTTCACCTTGTTCATTCAGCTTGTTTATGAATACCCATTTTGTTCCAATAATGTTCTCCTAAGGTGGTTTGGGTACCAGATCCCACACATCATTTCTTTGAAACTGATTAAGCTCTTCTTGCATAGCTAATATCCATCCATCATCTGAAAGTGCTTCATCAACTGTAGTAGGTTGAATCACTAATAACAATCCTATCATAGACTCTTCTTGTCTGAAGTATGATGTTGTTCTTCTAGGACTGTCTTTGTTTCCAATTATTTGATCCTCAGGATGTGAAGACTTGTGCTTGAACATATTCTTGGATTGATTTGCTTGCTGAGAGCCATTTTGAGCTTCATCAGAAGCTACTTCTTCTTGAGCTTTTGAGGTTGGTTCAACTTCTGGAATTACTTCAGAATCACTAGTCTGATCAGGTTCTGGAGTATCTTCAGTAACCTGTACATCTGTACAACTTTCATCTTTCTCTAGAGTCTCAGTTCCAGGCTCTTTGTCATCAAATTTAACGTGCATAGATTCTTCAACATAGAGTGTCTCTGAATTATACACTCTGTATGCCTTTGACATTTCAGAGTAACCTAAAAAGATTCCTCTTTGGGCCTTGGCATCAAATTTCTTTAGGTAGAGCTTGTTATTTAGAATGTAACATGTACATCCAAATTGATGAAAGTAAGATATATTGGGTTTTCTTCCTGTAAAGAGTTCATATGCAGTTTTCTCCAATTTAGGTCTGATATAGATCCTATTTTTAACATAACATGTTGTATTCACTGCTTCTGCCCAGAAATGTTTAGCTAAATTGTTTTAATGAATCATGGTTCTAGCCATTTCTTGTAAAGTTATATTCTTTCTCTCTACAACCCCATTTTGTTGTGGAGTTCTACGAGAAGAGAATTCATGGACAATTCCATGTTTTTCACAAAAAATATTAAATGGCTCATTTTCAAATTCTTCACCATGATCACTTCTGATTTTCAAAATTTTCATTTCTTTTTCAGATTATATTTGAGTGCAGAAGTTACTGAATACATCATATGCACTATCTTTACTTTTCAAGAATTTTACCCAAGTCCATCTATTGTAATCATCAACAATGACTAGTCCATAGTAGCTTCCATATAAAGATGCAGTGTTAACTGGTCCGAATAAATCAATATGAAGCAGTTCTAAAGGTCTGGTGGTTGAGACAATGTCTTTAGCTTTAAAAGATGATTTCACAATTTTTCCTCTTTGGCATGCACCACAAAGTGTATCTGAATGATAGTCAATGTTAGGTAGGCCTTAGACAAGTTGTAACTTACTAAGCTTAGAGATTAACCTCCAGTTAGCATGTCCCAACCCTCTGTACCACACCCACTTCTTATCATTCATTGACAGAAGACATCAACTAGTTCAGAGAAATTGATTTTATAGACATTCTCTACTCTCTTTCCTTTGAACACTATGGACTTGTTATCTTTGTTGATTACCGTGCAGTTGGTCTTTTTAAATATCACATCATAACCATTGTCACAAAACTGACTGATACTCAGAAGGTTATGTTTAAGACCATCTACCAACCACACATTATTAATTGAGATAGAGGAATTACCAATAGTTCATGTACCAATGATCTTCCCAGACTGGTTGCCTCCAAACTTCACATTTCCTCCTTCTTTCATTGTGAGGGTGAGGAACATTGACTTCTCTCCAGTCATGTGCCTTGAGCAACCGTTGTCCAGATCCCATGAGTTTTGCTTTTACTTTGCTCTTAGGCATATCTGCAGAATTGACAATTTCAGATTTAGGTACTCATTATTTTATGGGTCCTTTGGGGTTAGTGCTGGAAGTTTTACTCTTCACTTCATGTACCTTGAGATATGGTTTAGGTAGCTTCTGATTAACCATTACCTAAGGTTTATCACCTTTTGGTTTTGATTCCTCAGAAGCAGCAACTGTTTTGTTCTTCTGAACCTTAGACTTCGAGACATCAGATTCTGGCTTCAACAGACTCTAAGGAACGGGTTCTGATCTCTTCAGAATCTTGATCTTTGAGGTCTTAGAATCAGAATTTGTCATAACCTTAGACTTAGAGTTCTTTGGCTTTGAAGTAATCTTAGCCTTAGAGCTGGAAGCTTCAGGTTCTGACCAAACCACAGTTTCAATTTTAACACCTTCAGGTACAAAGAAGGTTTTCAATCCTTCCTTAATACATTCACAATATGCTTTGAGATTGGTTTCATTAGATTTTCCTTCTGAGAATCCAATCTCTTTGCCATTGTTCTTGTAAATGTTATAAATCATAGAAGCAACTCTGATTCTGTCAATACCAGACATAATAAAATCTTCAAGAGCAATTTCATGGTTGCTTAAAGGTTTTCCATTACACTTTTCTTGTAGCTTCTGACATAAGAACTTGAGATTGTCTTCATAGGTTTAACAAATGAAGTCAAAACCTCTATGTCCTTCTTCAGAAACTTTCAGATCCAATAGAGTTGATTCTTGTTGTTTCATTAAATCAACATATTTTTCTTTTACATCTTTCAACTCATTGGTTCTTCAGGATCTCCATTGAACTTTAGAGCTTTTCTTGAGTCAGTTTTCATGTCATTGTAATCATAAGGTACAACATTATGATTACCACCAAAACCAGAACCAGAAACAAATGATTTAGCAGACATGTTTTTCTCAGATCTTGGACTGTTACACTGTTAAGTGTTATCAACAGAACCAAGGCTCTAGATACCAATTGAAGGTGAGAAAAACATAAGAAGGGGGGGGGGGGGGGGTTGAATTGTGTTAGCTTTTTCTTCGTTTTCTCTTAAGCTGAAATGCACAAACGAGAAGCAGTTCAAGAACAGCTTCTGAAGTGATGTTCAGAACAAGGTTGCTGTAACGCCCGTTTTGAACTATTTTATTTATTTAATTATTTGATTGAGTTTAGAGTCTTTTTAAATAATTTATTTGATTTATGGTGATGTGTGTTATTTTTGTGTTATGTGTTGGTGTTTTAGTAGCATATTATATTATAATATATATGTTATTTTGTGTAAAAATATATGTGTTATTTGGTGTAGAAATATATATGTTATTTTGTGTAGAAATATTATGTTATTTGTTATAGAAATATATTTGTTATGTGGTGTAAAGATATATTTGTTATAGAAATATGTTTGTTATGTAGAGATATATTTGTTATAGAAATATGTTTGTTATGTAGAGATATATTTGTTATAGAAATATATTTGTTATTTAGTTTGAAAATATATTTGTTATTTTGTGTGGATATATATATGTTATCTAGTATATAAATATATTTTATTATTTGGTGTATTATTATTATTAAGTGGGGGAGAGATATATTTAATTTAGAAATAAATAAGATAGAGGAGAAGAGATATATAAATAGGAGAAGCTAGGTTAGAATAGTTGGAACGTAAAAACAATTTTTTGTGAGAAAAGTAGCCACCAAAGAGAAGAGAGAAAGCAATTCCCGTTTTTCTGAAATTGGCCTCAGTAAAACAGCGATTTCTCACTCGTTAACCGTTGGATCGGGACGAATTTTGGACACAAGGTTCACAACACCTGGGTCTACCATTTCACCGTTCGGATCGTCGAAAAAAGGTCGGAGTTAAGAGAAAACTGTCGCGCACTGAAGCAGTATATTTGGGTGTTTTCATCACTTTTGTTCTCTTCGTAAGCTTTGTTCATCTGAATTAAGGTAAGGGTGAGACTAACTCTCATTAAAATTAAGTGTATGATCTCTGAAATTACATCTAACATGTTAGGGATTAGTTTTGAGAGTTTTTGAGAATTAGGGTTATGAGAGAATTTAATGGTTTAATGATGTTTAACGGTTTAAGTGATGCAAAATTGATGCACATACCTTAGATAATTCATAAGATGATAATCGAAATTAGTTTTAAGGTTAGAACCATGAGATTAGGCTGTTCCAGATTTTCTAAGTTGTTTACTTGTGCTGTTTTGAATTGTTTTGATTATGATTTGAGTTTTGATATGAATATGTGATTTGCTGGTAATTGAATTATCATTTCAGTACTTGTAATTTGATATGCAATTCTTTCTTTAATTGATTGTGCATGAGTTATATGATGAAGTTGTTTATGATTAATGAATCTTTTATGGTTGATTTAATATTGAATTATGAAGTTGTTGTTGTGGTATTGAGATGGTGTCGTTGTATTTGAGTCGTGTCGTTGCATTGAGTCGTGTCGTTGCATTGAGTCGTGTTGTTGCATAGCATAGTCAGCGATGGGGGCTTGATGCCTGACAGGTCCTTTTACGACCTTAGCGATGGGGGCTTGATGCCTGACAGGTCCTATTTGACCTTTAACGATGGGGGCTTAATGCCTGACAGGTCCTATTTGACCTTTAGCGATGGGGGCTTAATGCCTGACAGGTCATATTTGACCTTTAGCGATGGGGGCTTATGCCCCGGATGGTACCACATGCATATAAGTTGTTAAGATGTCAAGATGTTAAGAAGTTGCATAGTCGTGTTGAGTTCTCTAAGATGTTGAGTTGTTGAAGAAGAGTCTTGATGAAATAATTATTAATGCATTTGTTGTTTAACATGATGAACTTGATGATGCGATGATGTTTCCTATATGATGAATTTTGATGATGTTTTCTATATGATGAATTTTGATGATGTTTTCTATATGATGAATTTTGATGATGTTTCTATACATGATTATGATGAGTTGTTTGAGATTATATCTGTTGATGAATATGATGAACTATGATGTGTTGCTTTATGATTGTACTTGTTGAAGATTATGTGATTAATTGATGTTTTAAGTTGTTAGTTGTAAATTGATGAATTATATGCTTAAGTTTAATGTTTGTGAAATCTCACCCCTTCTGTTGGAATTGCCGCCTTGTCGGCAAGTGTAGATTTCCAGGACTAGCTGTTGATGTGAGTGGACTCCTCACGTGTCTAGGTGCTCTGATACGTAACGAGATGGGGAACTTTGCTTATGTTTTCTATTCTTTACGTATTAAACTATGAGATTTTATGAACATGATATTAAAGAATTTGATGAGATTTTACGTTGAGGCCTTCGTGCCAAAGTTGTTTTTAAGATTTTTGAAATAGATTCCGCTGCGAAGTGATTTAAGATTTGATTGAAATATTTTGAAGGATAAATTATTATTTATTCCATTGTGATTTTTAAGAAATGTAGCATTCCGTTTAAGTTGTGAAACTCTGATTATTATTTTGAGAAATTTTTATGCTGGGAAAACGGGGTGTTACAGTTGCAGCGGATAAAAACACAGAGAGAGAAGGAAGAAAGACACAAAGCAATTATACAGGTTCCTTCCACAAACCGGAAGTAGTCCTGTCCCTATCGCACTTCCAAGGAGAGTTCACTAAAAATGTAATATCTGATTACAAATGCTTACTGCTAAACTTAGCAAGAGACTTCAAATGCTCAAGCACAACTGCAAGAGACTTACAATGCTCAAGAACACAATCAAGAGACTTCTATGCTCAAGCACACAAGCAAGAGACTTCTAATCAAACAGAATTACAAAGAAAAATGTTTGACATTGAACACTTGATATACAATCAGAGGTGCTCACAATACAAATCAGATACATACTCTTTAAGACTCTAGAATTTCTAAGATATGACCTTTGAAAAGAAATTCTAAGTGAAGTTTTGGATGCTGAACAATTTTGACAGAGTTTTGGCGCTTTCAAATTGTTGTTAAGTCTTGTTGTTCTTGAAGTCTTCACTCCTTTATATAGAGGTGTGAAATGACCGTTGAGTTGCCAGCACATCCAAAAAGAGTCGTTTGAAGCTTTGATCAATCACCAATGATTCATTGCCTGATATGGTTATTGTCCTATGAAGGATTGATGACATGTTGTCATTACGTATTTTTTAGGACTTATTTTGACATTTTGATAGAGTTTTGAGGCAATATGAGGTAACCAGGGGTGTGAAAAGCAAAAATTCTGAAGTGCTGGAAATTGGAAATCGTGGCGCGATTTTGAGTGGCGTGGCGCGATTTTGTGACCAGAATGAAGGTTTGGTTCTGCCACTGAAATCGTGGTACGATTTCTGGTGGCGTGGCGCGATTTTGCTTGTGGCGTGGCGCGATTTCTACAACCGTGGCGCGATTTTGGGCGCAGTCAGACTTGCCTATTTAAGCTGAAATCAGTTCCAAACATGGGGGTTACGAATCTTGGAGAGCAAAGTGCGATTTTGACATCAAGGCGACTGCAAGGAGGACGATTTCTTCATCCTTTTACCAGTTACATGTATGTTTTAATGATTCAATTGATTATGCTATTTGTAAACATTGTTATGAGTAGCTAAATCTCTTAGAGATTGGATCCGAGATGATTCTGTGTAAACCCTAGTTGATCTTATGTTGCTGTGATGAAACTCTATTCCATATTAATGATTATTTAAGTCTTTATTCAATTCAATTGTTCTTAATGCTTTTTATATCCTGATCAAATATAAATATGTTTTCGTGAGAATGGATGACTACTGACCCTAGCTTTCAACTTAGAATTAATTGAATTGTTCTAATAAACATGGTTAGTCTAGGAATGGATAATCGTTTATTAGTGATATTAGGTTAACGTGTTTAATCCTTCAAGAATTATTAGACCACCTAAGGAATTAGGGGCTGTAGTTTAAGAAGAGGGTCCTAACTCAAGGGATTGATTAGGGCTATTTTGTTAACTATCGTAGGGCTAGCAAATCATTGAATGGAATAGAGTACAGTAACCAATTAGGGGAAACATAGAGGATTCGACGATCTGATCTCATCTCTCTCTATATTTTCTAACCAAATCTTTATTTTCTGTTATTTATTTTTACGCAATCAAACCAAATATACTTTTACAAGATAATTTATACATCCTAAATATTTACTTTATTGCCAAATTGAGATTAACACAGTCCTCGTGGATACAAACTTATTTTATTACTTCGATGCATTTTTAGTACACTTGCTAAAAGTCTATCAAGGATCAATTTCAAATGCATTCCATGTATGAAGGAACATTGTTGCAGGAAGAGTTGTTATCCTTGTCTTGTAGCAGAGACAAACTCTGTGTCGTGGAGGTAGTGGTTGTACACTTCGTACAATTGTACTTTGTCAATGCTTAACAAAAGAACAAACATCCAATGCTTTTGAATCTTTTTGAATTAGCCGTTGTTCTTCTTTTCCACTCTTTCGCAATATTTAGACGACATTGAATCCATTGAACAACTTTTGAATCTTTAAGTTTGCATCTCCTGATGAACGTTAGCTTATGATGATATTCAGCTTCTGATGAACTTGCTTCTGATGACGTCATCACTTCAGGAGCGCTATGTCTTCAGGAGCACTTTTGACTTCAGGAGCAGTTCTTCTTCAGATGCTTTTAAGCTTCCTTTTTGTTTAATTCTTTGCTCTCTTTTGTTCATCCAAAACCTATAAATGATCTCAAATTTTTTGTCTATGGTCCTGTACACTTGAACAAATATTAGCATATCCAATTAACAATTTTTTTAGTACCTTGTTATCAATCAAAACTTTTAAGGGTAATGTTAAATACATTTTGTTCCAACAATTTTTGCATCTAATGACTCAGTACATGCGCTGCCAACATTGCAAGAATGTGTTGATTTCTTCTTTTTATGCTTCTTGAGCATTCTAAGCAAAGCTTGACGATCTTTGAGCGGCATACGAGCAACACGTCGCATACTAATAAGAGAAGGATTTTGAATAAGAGAATTAGCTTTTGAGGAGCCCTTATGATGTTTCTGTTTATCATTCACCTTTTTCTTTCTTTTATGCGAGAAAATAACACCAACATCACCCAAATGGTGGTCCTTAATCCATTCAAAACTCCAGGGGCCCGAGATTGATGGATGTTTGCGTGAAGTAGAGTAAGAGGCTGCCTTGGTTGGATTCACTTTACTTGAAGTAACATTCAGTCCGTGATTTGGAGAGTCAATAGATGAAGCTGAATGGTGTACAGTGGCTTCCAGTAATAAAGGAACTGTGGGTGAACAAACAGGTTGCTGTTTTACTTCGAAAGTTGCAGAAACATGGCTGTTACCGTCTTGTGCATCGCTATTGTAATCTGCCACATCATCTGTTGTATTTTTAGATGCTGAATTCTCCCAAACCTCCTTGAGGTCGTGGACAAGGGCCTCAACAATTGGCTCGTTATTATCAAAATCACCAAGCTGTTCGGAAAACATAAGAGGTAGAATCTAAAGCTTTATCATCAAAACAGACATCATAGCCAAAACCATATTCAGTTCCCTCCACAATTTTGATACTATAATTTTTATCATCAATCAAAATATTCTCCACAACATTAATAGTATCTAGCAGTTCAGTACTAATAAGAATACGAGCAAAGTCAAGGCTCTCTAAGTTAGAAGTGCAAGAATCAACTTTAATAAATCTGCCAAGAGAGAAAATATGAAACTCAAGGAATTTAATGTGCCAAACATAAAGAGGAACCCCATAAATCCGAAGCCAAACCCCTCTTTCATACATAATATCCTCCGAAAGAGACCAAGCACATATATTAGTAAATAAGCAATTGAAAAAATTTGTTGCATCACGATAAACTGACATCATATCGTCTTTTCCTGGGCAAAATAAAACCACGTTACTCCCCCCTCTAGGCAGCACTCGGACATTATCATACCCGACATCAATAATTTTTTGTTGCACAAAAGGTATAAATTCTCCATTCAACATTCTTGCCAACACACCTTGACTTGCCTAAACAATATCATCATTATCAGAAGTAAATTTGCGCATAACATTCGCAACAGAATTCCCCTTAGTTGTACCACTATCATGACTACTCTTTTTCCCTTTAAATAATTTAGCATAAGAAACTTCACCACCAACAACATTCATTGTTTGTTTTTCTCGTTCCTCTTCACTACCTATTGTAGTCAACTTAACCTCCTCTAAAATTTGTTCTCTAGCCAAAGGCAGTTTGCAATTCTCCACTTCTTTCCTTCCTCCCTCATCAATATCAGCTCCCTCATTATTATTTTTTCCTCTCACAGTAATTTTTTCCCCATCAATATTATTTTTCGACTTATTTTTTCCTCCATCTTCAACCGACTTCCTACCTTCCTCCTGCTCCTGTAACAATTCTTTTTTAACTTCCCCAAACCTATCAAAACGTGCAACATTTGCCCACACTATATTCTGACCAATAAAGACATTATTCAAGGCTTTCTGAAGTTTAGTAGTAAAACGCACGAAACCGTAAACTTGGCCGCATGTATTTCTATTTTTAGAGACATAAACGTCTGATAAAATTCCACAGACCTCAAATGCCTTACGTAACTCAACGTAATGCACGTATTCCGGTAAATTTGTGATGTAGAAGGAAGCCCTAGGAACAGATAAGTTACCTTGAGGTGTTGATTAATACGATGCAGAAACATGAATGGAAGGAGGAGGACGTCTGAAGCGTGATCTTCCTCTTTCGGTTCTGGAATGGCCACGCATATAGTGTGCTGGCCGAGAGTAGTGTTTGTTGCGTGATGATGATGCATGAATTCATGCGTGATGGTACTGTCTGTTGTTGTTAGAAGGAAACCCTAAATTTCCATGATAGCATGACTCACGTGAATGATCCATGTACTGTCTTCCTGAAGAGCGAACCCTATCCTCCCTGTAACCGCTTTCCTCCCTGAAGCCTCCTTGCCGCAAAGAATTCCGTAGCCTGTTCTGTCCTCAATCACTCGTCTAATCGCTTTCCGACGTCTGCAGCTCACCGTAGTCCAATCCCCTAGATCCCCACCCTTTTGTGCCACCCTGACAGGCGTCCCTTCCCTCTAACATGCCGGCGAGTGGTGCCGGCGCGGTTGCCTAAGGTTTCCCCCACGGCTGCCGCTCCTCTCTCTCACAATCGCGGTCTCACTCCTCATGTTTTTTTATTCCAAAATTTTAATCTGCCATTACAATGCTAGATGATTGAACATTGGTGACTTCCGATGCATTATTGTTGTTGTTGTTGTTATTATTCCAATCTTGACTTTGCATTGAGGAAGAAGGTATAACACCGTAAATAAAAAAATATATTTACTTGAATAGGTGCTACATATACTTCACAATTTTCCTTTTCATAAATCAAAAATCATAATTTAAGGAGAGGATTGGTTCATTAACTTCAATTAAAATAATTTTCGGTCTCAACACCGCAACAAAATAAAATCATAGTTTAAAAAATCAATTCCAAGAAAGATAATAAATAACAAAACACCCCAACCTTAGTGTTATTGAATCAGGGCAACGTAATCGTCTACATAGTTTTTAGAAATAAATAAAGACGAAAGAAAACTTCCAACGCCACCATCCCAATACCTCGCAGCTAAAGCTCCTCAACCTGAGTGTCTGTACTTCCACGAGTACAAACACCACAAACACTCAACAACAAAACAGGGATGAGAATACATTCATTAAAATATATATGGTATATCTAAGCAACATTATATAATAATAAAATTTCCAATCATATATATATATATATATATATATATATATATATAATATAAAATCAATCACCACTTCAAACATCGACATTCGCACACCATTCACACCACTCACCATTTCAAACATCAACATTCACAACAAACACCATTTTCAAACATCAACATTTATATGCAAAATGCACTTTATTCCTATCACCTATATGCATGTGGTACCAATTCTACTCACCAATTTTGTATGTCAGAGTTGTGTTACTGAACATACACTCACCAATGTCACCAATTTTCCTAATAATGATATGATGCATGAGAAAAACTCACCAATACAAATACTCAACAAAATCGTCACCAGTAATCAACACCATAATAAGATTTGTCTCACCAATATCAACAAAATGAATAAAATTTGTCTCACAAATATTAACACCATAAATAAGATTTGTCCCACCAAAATTAAATGTCATAAATAAGAATTATCTTACCAAAATCAACAACTTAGACAATGTTTAACTCGTCAATAGCATCACCATAAACAATATTCACTAACTAACGACACCACGAGAAAACATTATCTTCACCAATTACCAACATCATTATCTCGTTTATTTATCTCATCAAAACAATATTATAAAATATTATTTCATCTCATTAATAATAACGTTATAACTTAAGGTTTTATTCTCACCGTTCTCATCATACGTTGTCATCACGATTTTTGGGTGTCAAGTCATTAATTAGGCTTGAACCTTTCAATCATTGATGTCTCTATTTTTTTTTTGGGGAAGGGTAAAATTGAGAAAACCCTTAGAAATCCTAAGTTCGGGGCAATTTTCACTACGGGAAGGTGTTAGGCACCGGTAATGACTATAGTACTCTATAGGAGCCGTTTTTCTAGATTTATCTTTTACGCTTTATTTTAAATGCTATTTTTTGAAAAGGTTGTTTTTAAGAATGGGGGGAAAGAAGTGTTTGGGATTTATTGTTATTGGACTTGGAGAGGTTTTGACCTCTTGCCTACATACCCTTTTAAGGGATCAAACTCCATGTAGTTCTCTCTCGAAAAGCTTTGTGAGTTTTGATTCATTTTAGTTTAGTTTTTTTTTTTAGCAAAAAAGGTTTTGAAGAAGAGGAAGAGGCCGTAAAGGCTTGAGAAAATAAAACGGTGAGGTTGGTCGATTATTTACAAAAAAAGTCTAAGTATGGATTATTTTCATTTGGGTTTGATTAAGAAAAAGAAAAGAAAATACAATGGAGTTTTGACTCCAAGGTTTATTGAAAAAGGTTTTCAAGTGATAGAATTGTTAACACTTTTTGGAAAATGATTTTTTTCTAAGTCTCGCGCTTCCTAAACATACACCTAGCGTTAGATCATACAACGTGTGTGCGTGTCGGTGCTTGTGTCGGTGTACATCATTATGGTGTCCATTGTCCTTTACATTGGCCCTAGTTTACATTCTATGGTCTTGCAAGAAATTAAAATAAAGAAACTACCTAAGAATTGGAAAAATTGAATAAAACCTAAACTTAAAGGAATGGAGATGGAATTGAGTGCTCAATGTGCATGAAACATAGAATGGTTAGTGAGACAATATGAAGTGATAGTAAAAGATGTTAAACAAGGTATGAAAAAAAAATGGGAAGAAAAATGCATGCAAACTAACGTTACTTACAAAGCAAGAAACTAAAGAAATAAACTTTACAAAATTTGGAAGCTAACATGTAAACTTGCAAGACAAGAGCTAATCAATTAAACTAACAAGATTGAAAATATTGCAAAATTGTAAATAAAGATCAAACTTAACAAGAATTGAAAATATTGCCAAAATCCTAAACAAAAGAAAAAGGAAATCAACTAACACAATTGAACATATTGCAAAAATTGTAAACGAAAATCAACTAACACAATTGAACATATTGCAAGAATTGTAAACAAAAATCAACTAACACAATTGAACATATTGCAAAAATTGTAAACAAAAATTAACTAACACAATTGAACATATTGCAAAAATTGTAAACAAAAATCAACTAACACAATTGAATGAACTAGCACAAAATCAGAGGTAAATTCATCATAAAATTAAGTGCCAAACATCAACATCACGTGACAAATTTCGGATCAAAAATCATACGAGAAAATTCACACGAAAACACACAAAATGTACGAATCAAAAGAGAAATTAACACATATTATTTCCATCAATCTTGAACATGTAAAAATATCACAAAACAGTCAAAAACATATCAAGAACACATAGTAATTTTTTTGAGATTTTTGTGAAGAAATTAAAACACACAGGTGGTCCAAATAGCAAGAACAGGGGTGCACATAGCAAGAAAGTCAAGAAACTGAAAAGAAAGCAAAAAGCCTAGGGTACCCGGCCCAAACCCACGCAGGTGGATGGATCCAGATCTCCAGGACGCCTCTGGGGCTATGGATTGATCCGGATCCATTAGGATCTAGATCTAAGGGTCCAAAGCGTGGGGCGCTGGATCGGGTCAGAACCCACCCAGTCCAGCGCCTTATATAAAAGGCTCCAACCCAGTTTCTTTCATTTTTTTGCAACGTTTCTCTTTCTTCTCTTTTCTCTCTTCTCTATTCTCTCTTCTTCTCAAATCCGCGCCTCTGTGATCGCATTAGGGTTTGTTGCTTTCTGCGACGAATCTGATGCTTGAATTGCAGAGGACAAGGCTCAATGACGAAGATTCGATTGAATCTCTGAGAGCTACACAAACTCCATTGATTTTGGCTTGAATTGCTTCTGGAAAATTGTTAGGGTTCTCGAAAATGTTCTTCAGTTTCTTGAGTTTGTTATGATTTTGATCCAACTGAATGGAGAGAGAAATTTGTGAGTTGTTTGTGATGTGGCACTGATTCTGTGGACCTCTCTCTGACTTGCACAGTGCGTGGCCTTATATAGGCTGCCATGTGGCCTCTGACCCTATGAAATTTTGACACCTGGACTGAGTTGCTTGCGTGGCATTCTTGGACCAAACTGCAAAAAGACTCAAGGACTAATTCTGCAATTAAAAAAAAGTTAAGGACTGGACTGCAATTTAGAAAGAAACAAGGACTGTTTTGAAAATAATAAAAACTGAAATTGGACTGTTTTGAAGTTAAAATTGGACTCATTTGCAATTAAAATAAAATTTGGACTTATTTGTAAAAAAACAAAATAAAATTGGTAAAAAATGTAGTTTGAAAAAAAAACGTAAAGTGAAACAGTTAAAAATGACAAAACGGACTAAAACGGACAAACTACCAAAATGAGGTATTTCAAAATACCTCTCTGTCAAAAAATTGTTTGATGTGAAAAGACGAAAATGCCCCTAAGGACTACAAACGACTCAGACTGACTCAGATGCGAAACTAAAATGATTTTCAGATAAAATTTGATTAATGACTCATGCAGGCAAGTTGGAAAGACTCAGGGACAAATTGTAGGGACTAAAATGGGTTCCTTTGTAGGAAATGACCAAATTACCCTTTTGTATGATTTTATGCAGAATTTGGAACAAAATGCAGGAAAATATGCAACGGTTTTAGAAGCTTTCTTAAATGACTTGTAATGCGAACAAACATTTTGGATGGTTTTATATGCAAGAAAATTTAGAGACAGAGACAGTACAATGTGCGTTTGAAGCACAGTAGAAAACTGTAACATATACATAGTGAATTTGAAATAATCAGAAACAGAAAGGAAATTTGAACGAGTATTTTTAGGTCCAAAATGAGGGTATGGCATACGTAATCAATTTTCATAGCAACAACTCCATTATATTTAAATGTTTTATCTCCCCATGATCATAATCTTTAGCATCATCAATTATCATAATCAATAGCACCATAAATTCAATTATATTAACCTTATATTCCTCTATCTAACAATTGCCTTAGACTCATCATTACCTGAAGAGAATGACCTTTAAAACACCTAAACACACTTTCTTCGTCTAAGTACAATGCTACTGGACCAAGATTTGTACTTTCGAGACTCATTTTAAGAAGAAAAGGAAGGTTTCCCAATGCTCGGAAAAGTACATGCTCATGCGCCTTAGAGTGCACGATCGTGCGTTTTGCAACGCACGAAAGATAAAAATGGTAGAAAGAAACCCACGAGCCATGTGTTTTAAACCCACAGGCCATGGGTTTTAAACGCACGGTCGTGCGTTTTTTCCAGGCAGTGCAAAATCGTTGTTTTTCTGCGATTTTCCCCATAGGAGCTCTCCCAAGCTCCGATTTTGACCCCAAACTCACCAAATTCGTCCCTAAACATCACCATAAGGTTACCCCAATATCCAAACACTAATTTCCACATAATCCACCTAATTACAACAATCTTTTACATGTATAATTCATTACTAAAAAACCCTAGTTATTTCAATTTTTCTTTTTCAACATTTACTCAACAACACCACTCCTCACACCATTCATCACCAATTCTTTCTACTTATCTTCTATGATCATAGTAATCATTATAAGACTGATAACAACTCTAAAAGAATTAATAGAAACCACAAGATGAGGGTCTGTGAACCCTTTTTCTCCCCTTTTTAAAATTAAAAACCCAAAGGTGAAGCTTTCTCCCCCTAACCTCGAATTGACGGAAGATTGCAGCTTTTTGCTTGATTCTCTAGATGAGGCCTTTCTCTTTCCCTCTCCTCCTTTGCCTCTTTAACCCTAGTTCTTCCTTTGCTTTTCTCAATTTCTTTCTTTTTCTCTGTAACACTAATTCTCCAATGTTCTTCTCTATTTATAGCCAATACTTGGGCTTAGTCTCTCTCACATAATTCTTAGGTAGAATTGCTATCTACACCCCAGTCTGGTTACTATTCTTTTAGTAACTATTCAACCTTGTTGTTTACACCACCCGCTGTCTAAAGCACTAAACACTACATAACTTACTACTTACACCCCTTTAATACCTAGTTATGCTAATGCCCCTATGCTTGCACTCTACTTTCTGATTCTTGCTAAAAATACTATTTTCTTCCTAAATTTGTTTTCTCCCTTTATTTAACCGACTAGTTAACTCCTCTACTTCCTCATTAATCATAACATCTATAACTACGAATAATTTAATTTAATATTATCGAGCAATTAATACTAACAATAAAAATAATACTAATATCATCCAATAATAATACTAATATTATCCATTATTAATACTAACAAATTAATATTAAAAATCAGATAAAACTCCCGCACTTAAAAGAATTTTCGCCCTAAAAAATTATATGAGGAAAACAATCCCAGATAAAACTCCCTCACCCAACTCTCCAGCCTCACACTATACTTTTCCTCAACATACAATTGTTATCTATTATATATCTATCATTCAACATTTATTCGTCTCTATAATAATTCACCTTTGGTCTTATCATAACACGTTCCAATAACCCCTATGCAACACATTTAATCCTTCATGTGGACATCTTTGTCTGAATCAAACTCGCCACCTATCATTAATAATCTATAGGAAAACTTAAAATATGATGCAAGGTCGACTACACAACATTTCTAATCAATAAACTAGGATAGTCGAAATTGATCAAAACTCATATGACCTAACTGTAAGTGAATCATATCTAATCTAGAACATATTCCACCAAATGATTATCATCCTAGCTCATAACTAATCTAAACCTTATCCATAATTTTGATATAATTCACTTACTCACAACTAAGCTTACAATATCAAACTGACAACCCCCAAACCATAGTATCATCCTAGCTTGTTGAGCACCAATACCATAATTCATGCTTATTAATCCTTTAACTAATAACTAGCACCAATCTAATTCAAAATATTGTTATTACAACATTTAATTTCTCATTTTCAAGGACTAAAACTTTCCTTCCCCAAAAAAGTCATAAGATGAATCAAAATTTATCTATCTGTCTAATAATTCTTAACACAACAATTTAATTCAAAACTTTGAATTTTTACTCCTCACTTCACAATCATACAAGGAGACGCCAACACAATTCAACCAACACAAACAGTCAAAGGAACATCATCAATAAAACATGGACAGTGAACCAAGTTACCTGAGTTTGGTACGTTCACCCCACTCAAAGTAAACACCTTTCCACCGGATTATGTCTTCTTCAGCTTGTGACACTAAGCACTGATAAGACCGGGTTCACAACAGATGTAGCAAGTCGAAAAAATACTCTTACACTCTGCAACATTTTGACCTTGTCCTCCACACTTAATACACTTCAACCCCGTGCCCTTGCACTCCGTGACACGATGACTTGCAACACCACATGTGAAACATCTCAGAGCGTAGGGGTGTCTCCCCCACTTGTTTTTTTCTCACTCGCAGTCTCGTGTTGGAATTTCTGCTAGAACCTTATAAGGTTTACCACGATCCTGATGCTTAATCTTCTTATCACTAGCAATCTTGTAGTGAGCAGACCTCGCTCGACTATCCTCTTTATAAATCTAACATTTGTTGATTAGCACCGAAAACTGATGAATATCCCGATAACCAATGAACTGCTTAATTTCGGGATGTAGTCCATTCTCAAACTTCACGCACTTAGAAATTGATGGTCCGATTTAGGCAAGTGTACCAGTTCGTTTACCAAGTAATAAAGTGATAAGTAAAGTATCTTATCCACGAAGATTGTCGTATCAATAAAAAAATTCGCATTTGTTATTTGGGAACAATAAAATAAATAAAAGATAAGGGTTTAAAGTTTTGCAATTTAATCTGTTTGCAACAGAGCAAAGTTTACATGTTTTGATTGCAGAATGTTAGCGGAAATTAGGATTCTTCCAATCCCGTCTATTTAATTGTTGGAATTACATAACAGCCAAGTCTTATTCATATTATTAATCGTTATCTATCTAAGTGATGAGTTCGTGGGGTCTTACTACCTATCAGCTGTCAAGTTGCACCTGCTGATCACATAGTAAGGTGTGTGTGGGGCCGTACTTTCTCAGAGATACAAGCTTAGTCCCCTCCAACTGTTGAGTTGCACCTGCTGATCACATGGGTAGGCACGCGTAGGGTCTTACTCTGTCAGATGTAATTGAAATATAAACTTAAATTAGCTTTCCTAAATTCCCATACTGTAGTCCCAATCTTCTTAAAGGTTTGTTCATCTATGAATCTTAGAAGCACATAACACACTCTCCCTCTCAGTAGTTCTACAAACGGGCAACCCTATTAGCGTCTACCTTACCAAAGTTCAAGGAGAATGGAGTTACTAGGCTGATTTAAGTCGTGAAGTCACCTGTTTCCTTCATTACTAACAAGTTACTTCCTGATTCTGGGAGATATGCATCAATATTAGGTATGTCATCACCCTAAGTAACTTTCTCTCAAGGTTCTTCTCTCTTTCGTTGTGTTTTCCTAGTTACTGATTAATTACTTCCTAATTAGACAAATATACATCAATATTATGTAATGTCACCTCCCTAAGTGCCTAAGTCAGGGTTATGCTTTAGAGGAGACAAATCTTACGCATGATAGTAAAACTAAAAAGCATAAAGAGAAATAACTAAATAAATACTTTAAATTAAATAAATTATCCAACAACCATAATAAAGGTTCATCTTAGAATCCTAGCCTAAAAAAGATATAGTTACACAGGCTAACTAAAGACAAATTACAAAAGAAATAAAACATACCCTAAAAATACTTGGAGTGAGGAGAGAAACTCCTCCCTTGAAGCTCCTAGTGCTTCCCTTCCTCTTTAACCACTTCGTTCTCAATGAGAAATTGTGAATGAGCAGAGTTGTATCTATAGGGAGAGTTTTCACCTAAATTAGGGCCAAACTACCGGGCTTTTTCACCAAAAAGTCACAAAATAGCATCTTGACCCGCAAGGAACAGGTGCTAGGCGTCTGGAACCATTCACCATGCGCGTGTGAGTGATGTTTCAGGTGCTAGACACCTAGATTCAATCACCAGGCACCTGTATGTAGTGTTTATGGCGCCAGGCGCCCCAATCAGTGCGTTGTGCAGTCTGAATGTTGGAAACACCTGTTTCTTTGTTTTGTTAGGTGTTTTCTTCCGTATAAGATGTTTGTTGAGGCAAAATGCCTAAATTAATTTTAAAGATAATAAACCTTTATGATTAAAGAATTAATGGACTTTGATTAATTCCTTGGTATTTAACTTGTGCTCTTGAGTGTATTAACTAAATTAGGAACAAGGTTTAAATCATGCCAAGATACAAAGAAATCAAAGGACATTTGGATTCATGAACTAATTATGAGGTCAAAAAGTAAGTTCAGAATGTTGCTCAGAAGGTTGAGTAGAATGTTCAAGAAGAGTTCAAAAGGTTGCTCTTATGCAAACCCATAAATTCAAGAACATTATCAAGAACAACATGCAGAACACACGTGAAATGAATATATGTCCAGGAAAGTACACCTGCATGGATGAATCAAGCAATAAAGGAATTTACAATGATTATGTCTAAAAGGATATTCAATGTTCATTTAAGACTATGGACATTGAAGTACTAGGAATATTTCAATGAGAATATCTTCCTAGATGTTGCAATAACTGCACTTCAGTTTTGTTTTCACTATTAAGATTGATTACATCAAGTACAAGTCTTACAAATCATCATAAGAGAAACAATTGGAACATTCTGATGGTCAGAATGTTTAACTCAGTTCATGCTTCACTTTATGAACAATAAAGTGGTTCAAAAGCAAAAGGAGATCTTGTCCTCATCAATCAGAGATGGACACGTTTTGGATTTGGTACTGTTCAGTATCAAGCAAATCTCCTAGAAGCATGAACCTGAAGATGTAGAATCCACTTTATCTCTCCTGCACAGGTTTCAAGGCAAATCTGGGAAAGCTTTTATCAGCAACATTCTGATGAATGTAGACAAGTCAATACTCATGAATATTGCCCAAAAATTCATATGAAACACATATGACAAGCCCAACAACATTCTGATGAATGTAGAAAAGCCAATACTCATGAACCCAGATGAATGTCATGATGAACATCAACATTCTGATGAAGAACACAACAACATTCTGAAGTTCATCCTGAAGAACACAACAACAATATGAAGTTCATAATGTTTACACAGAATTTCAAGCAAAAGTCAGTGGGGCCCAAGACACATTGCATAACACCATTGGTCACCTTACAATGGCTATATGAGCCAAAAAAACTCTATAAATAGAGATCAAAGGCTCATCATTATTTGCATCATTGCAAAGCATACAAGAAAAAATTTGAAATGTGTTTGAAGCTATTGCAATTTGAATTGATCATCACTGTGATTCTTATATCTTCTTGTAGTGTAAATCAACTTTGTTAAAAGTAATTTCTCCTTCCATTCTTCTCTTGTTTGTTTTTCAAACATCGAAACTCTGACAAATTGTAATCAAAGTCTCATCTAGCTTTAAGGGTACTAAAGTGTTAGTTTCAGCAAAGGTTGTAAAAGTCTAAGTAGGTAACTTAGCAAGAAGGTGCAAGCCTGCTGAGGCTTAGAGAATACAGTTCTTGGAATTGTTCAGGTGAACAAAGTTGTAAAGTGCAGGATTGAGAGGTTATCTCAAGCATAGTGGAAACTCTCACAAAAAATGAGGAGTGGACTAACCTACATTGGGGGAATCGCTATAAACCTTTGTGTGTTTTTCTTCCTTCCTTCTACTCTTTAAATTCAGTATACACTACACACACATACACATTTATTTCATTAAGCAGCTTTTGCATAAGAACTTCAAAACGTTCTGAAGTCATTTCAACTAACTTAAATATTTCAAGTAAACAACTTGAGAATTAGTTTTAATTTGTAGGATAATTTTTAAAGGGTCACAATTCAACACCCTCCCCCCCCCCCACTTGTGACTATTTTATCTACTTCAATGTGTTGGAACATAATTCCACCATTTGTAAATTCTTCTGATGCCTATTGAATCTTTACTCTTCATCTTCCCAAGTTCTTCGCAAATCTTCAGATGTCTTGCTTTATCGATTTGCATGATTTCTTCGTGAGTTACATCAAAACACCCTAAAAATTGCTCTGTTTCAGGAAGAATAAAATTACAGATTCAAATATAAATTACATTTTTCCATAAATTTTCCTCATTTTCTTCCCACTTCTCTCTCTCTCTCCACTTCTTCTTATTCTTTCTACTCTCTCTATTTTCTTTGAAATTCTAGAAACACTTATGAACACAGATGAATCTCATAGCTCTGGCGCGATGGCCGGCAAGCCCAAAGGGTTGCGCCGTAGCAAATTTTTTTTTCCCCTTTCGAAAATCTTTTTAAAACCAAAATCTTACCCTCTTCCTTCTCTTTTCGTTTTTTAGAGTATTTTTCAAAACAAGTTTAGGAAAAACCCTAGATATAAATCTTAAGTTGCGAAACAAAAACTAGTACCTTCTTCTCCTTTTATTCTGTTTTGGTTTCGTTTAAAAAATGGTTTGAGATGTGGTGAAGATTCAGTTTCTTGGTGAATGGTTTGTTGGTTTCGAATTTCATGAGGTTTGTTGTGTATGTTTCGGCTGTGTGTTTGTGTATGGTGGTAAAGCTGTGTGTTGGCCGAAAAAGAGAAGGAAGTCTTTGTGAGTATTGTATTTGAAAACAAATTTGTTGTTGATTTGTGATTTGATCTGAAAAAATGTTGGTGATTTGTGTTATGTAGTTGATATATTAAGGCTGTTGTGTAAAGACAGTGTTGGGTTTGTTTGTGTTTTGTGATTTTTAAATCAGGGTTGTTTTTTTGTGTGAAAATTCCTTCCCTTGCCTTTGTGATTTTCGATCTGTTATATGATGGAAATGTTGGATAAATGTGGATTGGAAAATAGTACTGAAATTAGGTTTAGTAATGATGAACAAATCTAGAAATTTTTTAGTACAAAAAGGCGCTGGACGAAATTGCCCGTGAAAGGGGATCCTATGCTTTGGTCATTTTGGACTGAAATTATATATATATATATATATATATATATATATAAACAATATTTAACTCACCAATAGCACCACCATAAATAATAATTAACTTACCGATAACACCACCACAAACAATATTTATTTCATCAAATAACGACACCACCCCACAATATTATTCTTCACCAATTAACGACATTATTATCATATTTATTCATCTCATCAAAACAACATTATAACATATTATTTCATCTTTTTTTTTTGTTACAAAGCTAATTAAAGACAAAAGAAAAGAGCACAAAAAAGAAAGAAAAGAGAGAGAACTAGGTCATAAGGAAGAAGACTCCCAAGAGGTCACTCCGAATCAGGTGAAGGAGGTTTTCTTGAGGAGCCGAGTGGATAACGAAACCAACATCAGAAGCAGAGCCCATCTTTGCCAATGTGGTTAATATATTAATTCATCTCATCAATAATGACTTTATACCATATTATTTCATCTCATTAAAAATAACATTATAACAACAATATTTCATCTCATCAATAATAACATTGTAACATATTATTTCATCTCATCTTTAATAACACTATTAACATAATCATTATTCTCAATAATAATAACACCAATTTCAAATCTTATACAACCCTACACGACATCGACAACTACTCATTATTATTATTATTATTATTATTATTATTATTATTATTATTATATAATAATAATAACTTTTAAAACCCCCAAACACATTCTCCTTGCCTAAATATTTTATTATGAGACCTTAGTTTTCATTTTCGGAACTCATTTATAAAGAAAAATGGTAATTTTCAAATGCTGTCAAAAGAGTACGACCGCACATTTTAACATGCACGACATTTCATTTTGTTCAGTAAAAGGGCAGAGAAAAGAGCACGACCCATACGTTTTTAAGCATGACCGTGCCTTTTTGCAGACTGTGCAGAAACACAATTTTTTCTACAATTTCCACCATGGGAGTTTCCCCAAGCTTTGATTTTGATCCCAAACACCCCTAAATCACCCCTAAACATCACCCTATGGTTACCCTAACATTTAAACACCAATTTTTACACAATTTACCATTAAGAAATACCTCTTTCATAGAATTAATTCATCATTAACAATTAAGCAAATTCTCACCAATCCAATCTCCACTCACAACCTATGCACATCATCATACATCCATCACCACAACACCAATTCTAATCAATTTCACTCCACTAATCTCACAATAATCACACAACATTTAAAGGATTTCTAGGGACTTCAAAATTGGGGATGAAAGAACACAACAATGGTCAGGGTTCAAGAACCCTCCTTTTCCCCTTTACAAAAATTAATCCCCAAGTTGAATAGTTTCTCTCCCGTACCTCGAATTCATCAAAGATTGTAGTTCTTAGCTTGATTCCATAGCTAGTTCTCTTCTATTTCATCTCCTCCTTTCTCCTAGGTTTTCACGTTCTGTTCTTTTTTTGTAACCCTAATTCTCCAATGCTCTTCTCTATTTTTTAGCAACTATTTGGGCTTAGTTTTTCTCACATAATTCTTAGGCATATTTGATGTTCGCACCCCTAGTCTAGTTACTATTGTAACGCCCTACTTCTATTAAAGCGATAAAACACGCGAATATAATAAATATTCAAGAAATAGACGTCACGTCTACAAACAATACTCAGTTGACATGCATAAAAATCTCAACAATAGAACATCACAGCGGAAATATAGCATACACCTCAAGTAGCCATGTCATCAACTCATAAATACATCCATAAAATATAATATTCGAAAACTCGATATATGGGCAAAATCTCTACAACAAAAACAAATCCAGAAATCAAAACGACAGACACCTAATCAGAGCCTAATCTAAGACTCTAACTAAAAAACAGAGGAAGCTCCTGCTATCCTCAAGCAACTCACCAAGCAAGCAATCAAGCTAGTCCTGCATGCTGTCTACCCATTCATACAAATAGGTAGGCGGTCAACCGAACGACCACTGGGGGTTAGCTTCACATCAAACATAATCAAAATACATATACTGGAATAATCAATCAACATAATATTTCATGTTTCATAATAAACACGAACATATGCACATCTTCACATGATCACCAAATTGTCATCAACAATTTTCAACAAGTAAATGATTCATCAATCACAAACATTCACCAAGTACACAACAACATCAAACACGTAATTTACACCAAATTCACAAGAAGTACTTAAATATTTATGACTCATCAACTCTATGCAATGCACCTAAACACGACACCTATATGCATGTGGTACCAAATCACCTCCGAGGTCGTCGCCTCATGATGCAACAAACACATCATAATCGTCGTCAATATGGATATATAATTCGTCACCATCAGTCATGAATACATGTACATATGACACAATCGACAACAAAATTAACACCAACATATTTTAATACATGCTTACACCATCAAATCGTCGCCAATAGCATGTAAGAAAATTCACCAACAACATATATGCACTTATACACATATAATCACCAACAACATATATGCACTTATACACATATAATCACCAACAACATCACCATAATAATTCAACAATTCCATAAAATTCTCACAATTCAAGTAAGGAGAAAAATACAACACATTATGATGGACATCATATTCAACACCTATCAATCATTCACATATCTCCACATAGTCTTATCAAACTATCCACAAAAGGTTTGCCAAGTATTTGGTCTTAAAGATTACTTCTGACAAGTTCGTATCGTTTTACCATATTCCAAGTTATACGTCAACACAAAGCAAATACACTTAAGAACCTCAACTAAGTATATACACAAATCACATATGAGTGCAGTAGTGTATACATCAACATATCATAGGCCAAATCACTTAAATTCCAAGTTTTGCAAAGTTCGTCTCATATCACCGTTTTTCACACAATTTAATTTCTAAAAGAAAGACCAAGCTAAGGTTCATGATTTTCGTCCAAGACATCTTTAGAAGTCATATGGTGAATAAACAACCTTAACCCTACCCTTTTCCTTTGAGAAGAATGAGTTTCGAAAAAATCGGCGTTATTGATCGTTTTTCAAAAGTTAAGTTCAAGTTCACAAAATCAAGTCCAATTTAAACCATAAGGTGTTCCAGTAGGTTTAAGAGTGTAAATAGTAGTTAAACATGTTGAAGGAAACATTTTTGAAAGCTCGGGACATCCCCCAAACGCCCGGAACGCAAAACAAAAAGTGCTGAAACTGGGCACATTTCGCTTAAGCGAAGACCTGCTCGCTTAAGCGAAATTTTGGCAGTAGCCACTTGTGACATTTCGCTTGGCGTTCGCTTGCGGTTCGCTTAAGCGAATTGTCATCAGTTCTGCAGAAAATGTTACGGGTTCCAACCCTTTTTCACCCAAAAACCCAAATTTTGTACTCCCATATGTCCAAACTCTTCCCAAAGGTTGTTTACAGGCATATGTACATCTAAAGGCACTCAAAGTTACACAAAACTTGAAATCAAAACATCATTTCAACATAATTCAACAAACCAAAAAAGTTTCACAAAAATTCTCAACAACAACCCAATTCACATCACCAATCCATAATTGTGAAAACCCATGGCATCAATTCATCAACAACACACTCCATAACAACAACAACAACAACAACAACAACAACAATTAATCATGAAATCACCCATGAACTAATAACAACAACATTCTTCATCAATTTTGTACAAACACAAAGTATACCCTTATATACATTTCAAGCATGTAAATTTAACATCAACCACACAGTTATCATGTAATTCACATACTTAAACATGACATCAAAATTAAAGCACGAATTTCCACAACTAAGCTCAAATAATCACTTATTCAATTAAGCACTTAAGCATAGAATTGGGGAAGAAATTAAACTAAGAGATTATGATTGAATTCTAACCCCCTTACCTTAATTCTCCAAATCTAAGCTTTTGCCTCAATTTAGCTCCAACCCTTGAGATTCTACCTTTCTCTTGCTTCCCAAAAATATTATGTGAAATGAACAAATGACATTAGGTGACCTAATTTCCTCAGAGAATAAGGTTTAAATAGGCTCCCCTCTATTGGGCTTAACCTGTTATGTCTTAATTGGCTCAATTCACTTATTCATTATACCGCAATTAATTACACGCCTACAGTTAAAGTTATTGAAACTTAACGGTCCAACTAATTTCTACACTAGTAACTTAGTAAAAATAATACCTCACACTAACACTAAAAATAACCTTCACTATGAAATTACTAAATCACCCTTGCTCACAAAATGACGAAAATACCCTTCTAACATAAAAACTCACGAAATTACACCCAAGGATAAATAATCACACACAAGCACATATAAACACATATTAAACAATCAAAAATAAAACTAGCGAAAAATCGGGCTGTTACAACTATTCTTTCTGTAATTACACAACCTTGTTGTTTATGGCTCCCTCGGTATAAACCACTAAGGTTGTGTTTGGTAACACAAATAAGCTAGCTTATAGCTTGTTGGACTAGCTTATAAGCTTGTTTTTGTAGAATGAGTTGTGTTTGGTAAAAAGCTTTTTTCGTTAGCTTATAGCGTTTTTTGATAAGCTGATTCAAGTAGCTTTTGAGCTTATAGATTTTAGTTTTTTATATTTTCTTCCAATTTTAACCTTTTATTATTTTAGTTTAATTTAATTTTAATTAAAAAAACTACCCATAACTTCCCACGTTTTGCATCATGTTAGCATCATGTTATGGCTTTTCAAATTTTCTTGTTCACATTCCTTTTTACATGCTCTTAATTCAATATGATAAATAATTTTATATGAAATTTACAATAAATAGTGATGCAAGTTTAGTTTAAGTAAAATTCATGAAAAGAAAGTTTTGTTAAATAAAAATTGTCAATTGAATTAATAAATAATTTTTTTTAAGAAGAATTAATAAATACATTTATCATATGGGAGATGAAAATATTTTGAAATAAATTTAAACATTGAAAAAGAAATACATTAAGTAATTAAAATTGTATATATGATTTATAATGAAAAACACAAACATGCCCTTTTACGTCATTTTATATTTATCAGACACTTTTTATTGTAATCAACTAACTTTTCAGCTATAAGCTATCAGCTACCAGCCATTAGCTATAAGCTAGCTTTTCAACTATCAACTAGTTTATCAGCTATCAGCTAGCTTATAACTTCTTTTTACCAAACATGCTCTAAAATGCTACACATCTTTGTACACCCCTTTTCTATTCATTTTTACTAATGCACCTCTGTTTGCACTCTTCTTTCTGATTCTTACTAAAAACGTTATTTTCTTCCTAAAAACTATTTTCCCCCATTCTTTAACCAATCAGATAATTCCCCCATTCTTTAACAAAAATGAATATGTGCAAAATTGCTTAAAACGATAAAATAGTCGTGATGTCTATGATATCTAATCGCCAGTCCCCGGCAACGACGCTATTTTGATGAAGTATTTTTCTATCAATCAAAAGTTAAGTATTTGTAATCGTCTCCTCAAGGACTAGTGCGATATCACAGACCGTTCAGCATAAATTATCATTCTAAGTGCAGGTTTCAATTGGTTGTTTGTTTAAGCTATGAGAACTAATTATTTGTGAGAAAAAAAGTTGAGATTAATAAGGCGTAAAATTTGTTAGGATTAGAGTTCCTTGATCAAGCATCACACATAACCTAAAAATCGTACATGGATTCTATCTTTTCTTTGATATTATCACGTATCCTTCGACAATATTATTCATGTCCAAATAATATTGTGAAGTCAATTGTATCGTTTAATTGTTGATGTCTCAAACTATTAAACGATCCAAGAATCGATCGTATCGTTTAATCAACGATTTCTCCATATATTAAACGTTCTGAAAGCATTAAGTTTAGATACAAAGAGTGATTATCAAAACATCAATTCCATGTCTAGAATTCATGTTTGAATAGATGATTATTCTAAACCTAGATTCAAAAGTATTTTTCAATAGCAATTAAATCAAACATTAACAATATCAAATCAAATGCTAGAACCATATATTTAAAGATCAACAATAAAGTACCTATAATCCCAACAATGGAGATTTAGCTACTCATTTTCATGGAAGCTTTGCAAGAATGAATTGAAATAGTAGGATTCATTACAAGCTTGTGATCTCTCAACAAATGAGGAAGAATCCACCTTCTACCACTCTCACCCTATGAAGAACAAGCCCTATCTCTCTCTAAAGCTATTACACAATATATTATGTGATTATAAGATGTTCGAAATGAATGGATGAAGTGGGCTTTTATAGACTTTCTGATTCTGCATCAACACGCCTCGCGAGTAACTTCATTCGCCATGGCGAGTTGAGGTTTCTTCACCAGTGGGTTTGTGCTACGTCACCTCCGAGGAGTTTTAGCCGCCCTAACTCGCCTCACGAGTAAATGCATTCGCCTAGCGAGTAAATGCACTCGCCATTGCGAGTTGCTCGCCTTCCATTTGCCATTGTGAGTTGCGGGCATGTGAAAACTAGTGCTCTATGAAACTTGCTCGTCTTTGGGCTCGCCGTTGCGAGTTGATGGCGAGTGAATTGTCCTGCTCGCTTTTTAGCACTCGTCGTTGCGAGTTGATGGCGAGCAAACTGGTGCTTCTGCCTATTTTGTACTTTTCTTTGTTTTTCATCTTTTCTTTGTGTCTTGAGTTCAATTCCTACACAAATGGGAAAGTAAGACAAATAAAGCGTAATAGGGTAATTATCACTTATCTCTCGACTTTTCCCTCAATAACTTGTGAAACAAGTAATGAAAGTGCCTTAAATATACAATTCAAATAGTACTTTCTGGCACTTATCAGGAAGTTAGAGGATGCCCATCATATGACGACTATGACTTCGAGGAGGAGGACGAAATCAAGGTGCTTGAAGGACAAGTGCTCCTAAGCACAAGTTAGACATAACTGTCAGGCTCGGGACGCTAAACAAGCGCTGAATAGGTGGCAACCTATTTCGCCAAGCTAATGACTCAAAAGAAGTGCTGGATAGGAGGCAACATATTGGTTATCGTGACGGAGACGCTAACCACACGCTGAATGGGAGGCAACCCATTATCTTTATTTTCTGCATTTTTATTTTTGCTAAGCTGAGATAATCTAACTAGTCAATTTCTTTTCTTTTTATGTTGCTAATCTTCAACTATTATCAAATAGAATTGTATTTCTTTTGCGTTTACATCTACAACCCTTCCTTTTATGTTTAAATTTGTTTTAGTCTTCGGTATTCATTTCAAAGTATTTAAGGTGGAGGTTAGTTTACTCTTACATTCAAGAACACGATACTTTATGGGGCTTCCTAGTGAAGGTACTTATAGGATCACCATCTCTTTTTCGAATAGCATAACCAGTGAGATTCAGAGCCAAATATTTCCATATCTATTCTAAGTTGTTAGATACTTAAATACTTCCAATATATTATGAGTGGTCCATATGAATACTTTTTTTCTTGAATTTGAGGTCATTCTTTACGGACGATCGGTTAGGTTATATTACACACGAGGCAATTTTTCTTTGGTACCTTGAGCCTTTCAAGACACCCTTTATATATTCTTATTATCCTTTGTGAAACCACTTTGAGCCTCCAGATGATTTTTTTTTTCTTTATTACGAATCATGTCACCGTCCTACACTTTAAATGCACCCTTTTTTATTTCACTTGGAGTTAGATAGGTATTACTATGACTGCACATATCTTGAAACTAAGTTTAGGGTTGCTCTTTGGAATTAACAACATATTAAGTTTGGGGTGGGGTAACAGTAGAGCACATTTGTCAGAAAAAGAAAAAATGAAAAAATAGTTCTACTGTTTCACTTCTCTTGTTTGAATCAAGGAAGGAATGATGCCAATTCATTACTGTTTAGCAGGAATCCCTAGGTTAGTAAACTAACTCCAAGTTCATTGTTAGCCTACTTTCGCAAAATATATCCGCCCTTAACCTAAGCAAAGTTATAACCCTCAAAGTCCTTTAAATGTGTGAATAACTTTAACTTGATTGTCTGTTTAGAATTGTTTCAAATTTATAACAAGGTACATTCATGTGATGACTAGGCTGGGGAAATGTCATGACCAACCCTACTGACTTTAGGAGGTACATACGTGTATCATAAAAAAGAGTATGGCTGAGAATATACGTTACTTTCGCCGAGCCGAACCAGCTTGAATGTACTGTGGTAAGTTAGTTGCTGCTCTACTATAAAGTGATGAATGATTCCTAAGCACAACTCCAAGAAAGGTATGTTTTTCCTAAAAAAAATACAAAGAATAAAATATGTTTTTCTTTCGTTACTTGAGGACAAACAGTGATACACATACTCAACAATTCACCTTTTGATAAATCAAAAATCAAAATTTAAGCAGCGGAATGATTCGTCAACTTCTATTGAAATAATTTAAGGTCTCAACACCGTAATAAAATAAAATCATAGTTTCAAAAATCAATTCCAAAAAACATAATAAACAACGAAACACCCGAACTCTAGCATTACAGAATTAGAGCAACGTAATTGTCTACACAGTTTTCAGAAATAAATAAAGACAGAAGAATACTTCCAACACCACCATCCCGATACCTCGCAGCTAAAGCCCCTCAACCTGAGTATATGTACTTCCAAGAGTAGAGACAACACAAACACAACAACAAATCAAGGCTGAGAATACATTCATTAAAATATATATGGTATATCTCTCTCTCTCTCTCACACACACACACACACATATATATATATATATATATATTTCACAATCACCACTTCAAACATCAACATTCACACACCATTTCAAACATTAACATTCACACATCATTCACAACACACACAATTTTCAAACATCAACATTTATATGCAAAAGGCACTTCATTCATATCACCTATATGCATGTGGTACCAATTCTATTCACCAACCTCCCCAGCTTTCCTAATAATTATATGATGCATGAGGAAAATTCACTAATACAGATACATAACAAAATCATCACTGGTAATCAACACTAAAATAAGATTTATTTTACCAATATTCAACACCATAAATAAGATTTATCTCACCAATATTCAACACCATAAATAAGAAATATCTCACCAAAATTCAACATCATAAATAAGAATTATCTCACCAAAATAAACACCATATACAATATTTAACTCCCCGATAGCATCACCATAAATAATATTTATCTCACTAATTAGCGACACCACGACACGACATTATCCTCACCAATTAACGACACCATTATCTCCTTTATTAATCTCATCAAAATTAGATTATAACATATTATTTCATCTCAGCAGTAACAACATTATGACATATTATTTCATCTCATTAATAATAACTTTTTAACTTAAGATTTTATTCTCACCGCTTTCATCCCTTCCAACGTCATCAATTTTCCTAGCAACAACTCCATAATAACTTAATGTTTTATCTCCCCATTATCTTCATCTTTAACATCATCAATCATCATAATTAATAGCATCATAACTTCAATTATATTAATCTTATACTCCTCTATCTAACAAATACCTAAGACTCTTCATCATTACCTTAAGAGAATCACCTTTAAAACAACTGAACAAACTTTCCTCGTCTAAGTACAATGCTACAAGACCTTGATTTTTTACTTTCGGGACTCATTTTAAGAAGAAAAGAAAAATGCAGCAAGAAAGAGTGCACGACCTCAGAGTGCACGACCGTGTGTTTTGCAACGCATGAGAGAGAAAAATTGGCAGCAAGAAATGTACGAGCCGTGTGTTTTAAACGCACGGTCGTGCATTTTTCCTATGCGGTGCAGAATCATAGTTTTTCTGTGACTTTCCCCATGGGAGCTCCCCCATGCTCTGATTTTGTTCTCAAACTCACCAAATTCGTCCCTAAACATCACCCTAAGGTTACCCCAACATCCAAACACTAATTTCCACATAATTCACCTAATTACAACAATCTTTTACATGTTTAATTCATTTTTCAAAAATCCTAGTTAATAGACACCACAAAATGAGGGTATGTGAGCCCTTTTTCTCCCCATTTTAAAATTAAAAACCCAAAGACGAAGGATTCTCCCCTTACCTCGAATTCACGGAAGATTGCAGCTTTTTTCTTGATTTCCTAGATGATGCATTTCTATCTTCTTCTTTTCCTTTGCCTCCTTAACCCTAATTCTTCCTTTGCTCCTCTCAATTTCTTTCTTTTCTCCGTAACCCTAATTCTCTAATGTTACTCTCTATATATAGGCACTACTTGAGCTTAGTCTCTCACATAATTATTTTACATGATTGCAATATGCACCCCAAGTTTTGGTCCCCCAAGTTTCATAAACTTGCGATTTTGATCCCCCAAGTTTAAAAATAGCACTTTTGGTCCCTTAAGTTTTACCCACTTTGCAAATCCATAGTCCCCCTTGATTTTAACTCAGTCAAAGCTAACATGGCGCTTTTTTTAAAAAACAAGTTGAGACATAAGCAAATGACCTGTAAAAAAATAATCTCACATGACTCTTTCTATGCAACAGATCTATTTCTCATATTTCTTATCTTCTTCTCCATAATTACCCAAAAACCTCCATTGCTCTTTTTCTACCACACCGAAATCTCCTTTATTATTCTTTCTTCTTCTCCATAAACAATCAATGTTTCCAGTTTTGAAACAATTACTTGTATTTGTTTAACAATGAATGAAAATTAATGAATTAAGTATAATAACAGTGTTTAACAATGACTTTATTTAGAAAAATAAACCAATCTTCCAACCTTTGTATTGTAAAAAAAATCACCTTACAACCTGTAAAATTATGCAAGTCCAATTTTGGTACCTCCACATGGTCAAAACATAAACACAATCCACACCAAAAACGATGAAATAGTTTTTAATATAAATTGCAATTAAATAGAATTTTGAGTTCTCTACGTTTTTACTTTCGAATTCTCATTGTTTTATGCTTTTTTCTTTTATTATAAATTGCAATTATCATAGCTAGATTTAATTTATTTTTTAATAATATCCATATCAACAAATAAAATTAAAAAATAGCCCTATGTCAACTTTGACTGAGTCAAAATCAAAGGGGACCATGGATTTGCAAAGGGGGTAAAACTTAGAGGACCAAAAGTGCTATTTTTAAACTTGGAGGACCAAAATCGCAAGTTTGTAAAACATGGAGGCCCAAAAGTGCATTTTAGCCTTTAAATTAATATTATCGAGCAATTAATACTAACAATAAAAATAATACTAATATCATCCAATAATAATAATAATAATAATAATAATAATAATAATAATAATAATAATAATAATAATAATATCCATTAATAATATTAACAAATTAATAATAAAAATCGGGGTGTTAAAGAAGGCAACATGGTTATCATTGTTGACTTGTCGTCGTTCATAAATTTGCTTTGGTCTTATGCTTCTTCCATCTGTAACGCCCTAGTTGCTATTTATTTATTTTAGTTGATTTTTGTGTGTTTTATGTGCTTTAAAATTATCTATGTTGATTTATGTGAATTATTGGTGTTATTATATTTTATTATATAAAAATTAGTAATGATTTTTATTATTTAAGTGAATTAGGAGTATTATAATAATAATTAGAATTAAGGGGGTAATGAGAATTAAATGAAATTAAGGAGGGGAGTAAAGAGGAAAATAGATGTTATGTTTTGGTTGGTAAGGAAATAGGAAGTCAGACAACTTGTACGTATCAGTAAGAAAACAAAGAAAACAAGAGTTTTTGAGGGAAGCCAAGGGAAGAGCTAGGAAGAGAGAACTTGTCCAATTGCTGTAGGAATTTGCTGAATAAAGGTAAGGGTGGGTTTACTTTTCAATTGCTAATGTATATATGTATGATTTCATGAAAATGGATTGAAAATGGTGATTGTTGTATTAGGTTTAAGAAATATGAAAAATGCCATTGTTGATGAATTATGTGTAATGGATGATGTTTCTATGAGATGTTTCTGTTGTTTTGATGTGTAGTGAACCTATAAACATTGTTCTAATTCATTTTGGGTGTTTGGGGGATCAAAATTGGGTTTTTGGATGATTTAGGGCTTAGAAAATCGTAGTTGTAATTCTGCCCAGATGAACTCTCGCTCAAGCGAGCCAGCCGTTGCTCAAGCGAGCGACACCTTTTTGTGCCCAGTTCAGAATTTTGCCCGCTCGCTCAAGCGAACCCCAAGCGAACAAGAATCTAACTTTCGTCATTTGGTTTGCTCAAGCGAAATTCCCGTCGCTCAAGCGAAATCCGCCCAGAACCTGTAGTATGTGAGCGTCGCTCAAGCGAACGCCAAGCGAGCCCCAAGCGAGGAACACCCAGACTTTCGTCATTTGACTCGCTCAAGCGAACCGTGCTTCGCTTAAGCGAAGTTGGTCCTGAACGACCATTTTGTGTAATTTTTCTAAGTGCTCCTAATCCAAACCTAAGCTTCCTATTATGTTTATTGGATTTATTAAGAATTGTTTAGATGATAAAACTTGTATATGAAGATGGTTAAGATGGATTAATGTATGTTTACATTAAAATAATTATATTTTGCTAAATTTGAGTTACTTTTGATGATGTTGAGTGGTGTTATCCAGTTGGGGAGGGTGTCTTAGTTGTTAGACACAGTAGTTGATGTCCTAAGTAGTTGTTGTTGGTTGCATGCTGATATGCACCATTAGATGTTGTTGGGTTGTATGCAGATATACACCATAGAGTCTTTCATACTCATATGCATTTGTTGGGGGCTTATTGCCCTGAAATGTTTATCATTCACCTGTTGGGGGCTTATTGCCCCGGAACGCTTTATCGTTCACCTGTTGGGGGCTTATTGCCCTGGAATGCTTAGCATTCAACGCGCGTAGTATGGTACCACATGCATATTGCATTAGTAGTTGAGGTCTTTGCATAGTCGTTGTTGGTGAGATGTCGCCACAAGGGTTGTTGTTGTTGATGTTAATCAAAGATGAATCAAAATTATAATGTTGAGGTGATATTGTTGATAATGTTGCTGTTGGTTGTTATTATTGGTTGTTGTTTTCAACTTACTTTGATGATTCATATATCTATATATTACTTTTGATTTGTGAACTCACCCCTTCTGCTGGAATTGCCGCCTTGTGGGCAAGTGCAGGTAATGAAGACTAGTTAGATTATTGGCTCTTGTGTCCTAGGCTCTGATACGTAACAGGGATGGGGAATCGTTGTCTTTCTTGCATTCCTTTATGTATCATTTCTTTGAAGAAGATGTTGTTGAAGATTTATTTGTTGAATAATTTTACTATGTTGATGGCCTTTGTGCCAAGGATATGATGTAGTTGTTGAATATGATTCAAATCAAAGATTTTCCGCTGCTGAATTTTAATATGATGAAATTTGTTGATGCTTTTAAATAGTTTTTATATTCTATTTAAATAATTTTGAAAAAGTAGTGTAATACTCCGTTGTTTGTTGGATAACTCTGATTATGATTATTATTACGTGGGTTGTGTTTAGAAGGGAGTTCTTGAGAAGGTACTTTCCGGAGGATGTCCGTGGTAGAAAAGAGATTGAGTTCCTTGAGCTGAAGCAAGGAGATATGTCTATCACAGAGTATGCTGCTAAGTTTGTGGAGCTTGCCAAGTTTTATCCACATTATGCTGCGGAGACTGTTGAGTTCTCCAAATGTATCAAGTTTGAGAATGGCCTGCGAGCTGATATCAAGCGGGCCATTGGTTATCAGAAGATCAGAGACTTTTCTGAGTTGGTGAGCAGTTGTAGGATCTATGAAGAGGACACTAAAGCTCACTACAACGTGATGAGTGACTGTAGAGGTAAGGGGCAGCAGAGTCGCCCGAAGCCTTATAGTGCCCCAGCTGATAAGGGCAAGCAGAGAATGCATGATGAGAGGAGACCTGCACGCAGAGATGCTCCTGCTGAGATTGTATGCTATAAGTGTGGTGTGAAAGGCCACAAGAGTAATGCCTGCAACCGAGATGAGAAGAAGTATTTCCGATGCGGAAAGAAGGGCCATACTGTCACTGAATGCAAGCGTGGGGATATTGTTTGCTTCAAATGTAATGAAGAAGGTCACATTGGTTCTCAGTGTACTAATCCTAAGAAGGCGCAGACTAGTGGAAGAGTGTTTGCTTTGACCGGTACCCAGACCGATAACGAAGATCGCCTTATCAGAGGTACTTGTTTCTTTAAAGGTACTCCTTTAATTGCTATTATAGATACTAGTGCTACGCATTGTTTCATTGCTATTGATTGTGCAAAAAGATTGTGTCTGATTATGTCTGATATGAATGGGGAGATGGTTGTTGAAACTCCAGCTAAGGGTTCAGTAACTACTTCCCTTGTCTGTTTAAGTTGTCCGTTGTCTGTTTTTGGTAGAGATTTTGAAGTTGATCTCGTTTGTTTGCCATTGGTGGGAATGGATGTAATACTAGGAATGAATTGGTTAGAATACAATCATGTCCTGATTAATTGCTTTACCAAGACGGTGCGATTTTCTTCTGCTGAAGAAGAGAGTGGAGCAGAATTTTTATCCACTAAGGAGATGAAGCGGTTAGAACAAGATGGAGTCTTGATGTTTTCCTTGTTGGCGTACTTGTCGGTGGAGAATCAAGCTGTGATTGATGGTTTGCCTGTTGTGAAAGAGTTTCCTGAGGTTTTTCCTGATGAGATTCCAGATGTGCCACCAGAGAGGGAGGTTGAATTTTCGATTGACCTTGTGCCGGGTACGAAGCCTGTGTCGATGGCTCCTTACCATATGTCAGCTTCTGAGTTAGCTGAATTGAAGAAGCAATCGGAAGACTTACTTGACAAGAAGTTTGTGAGACCGAGTGTTTCACCATGGGGAGCGCTGGTGTTGTTGGTAAAGAAGAAGGATGGTAGCATGCGGTTGTGTATTGATTACCGTCAGTTGAACAAAGTGACGATCAAGAACAGGTATCCACTTCCGAGGATTGATGACTTGATGGATCAGTTAGTGGGTGCAAAAGTATTTAGTAAGATTGACTTGAGGTCAGGTTACCATCAGATTAAGGTGAAAGATGAGGATATGCAGAAGACGGCCTTTAGGACGCGATATGGTCATTATGAATATAAGGTGATGCCTTTCGGTGTTACTAATGCGCCTGGTGTGTTTATGGAATACATGAACAGAATTTTTCATGAGTATCTGGATCAGTTCGTGGTGGTCTTTATTGATGATATTTTGATTTATTCTAAGACTGAAGCAGAGCATGCAGAGCATTTGAAGATTGTATTGCAAGTGCTGAAAGAAAAGAAGTTGTATGCCAAGTTATCCAAGTGCGAATTCTGGTTGCAAGAAGTAAGTTTTCTTGGCCACATCATTTCTGGTAATGGTATTGCTGTAGATCCTTCGAAGGTTGATGCTGTGTCGCAGTGGGAGACACCGAAGTCAGTTACCGAGGTTAGAAGTTTTCTTGGTTTGGCTGGTTACTATCGTAGGTTCATTGAAGGATTCTCAAAGTTAGCACTTCCTTTGACGCAGTTGACTTGTAAAGGAAAAGCATTTGTGTGGGATGCTCAATGTGAGAGTAGTTTCAATGAGTTAAAGCAAAGATTGACGACTGCTCCTATTTTGATTTTGCCGAAGCCAAAAGAACCTTTTGTTGTTTATTGTGATGCATCTAAGCTGGGCTTAGGCGGTGTTTTGATGCAAGATAGGAAGGTAGTAGCTTATGCTTCTAGGCAGTTGAGGATCCATGAGAAGAATTATCCTACACATGATTTAGAGTTAGCAGCCGTGGTGTTTGTGTTGAAAATTTGGAGGCACTATTTGTACGGTTCCAGATTTGAAGTATTTAGTGATCATAAGAGTTTAAAATATTTGTTTGATCAGAAGGAGTTGAACATGAGGCAGAGGAGGTGGCTTGAGTTGCTTAAGGATTATAATTTTGGTTTGAATTACCATCCTGGTAAAGCCAATGTAGTTGCGGATGCGTTGAGTAGAAAGACATTGCATATGTCGGCTATGATGGTGAAAGAGTTCGAGTTGCTTGAACAGTTTAGGGATTTGAGTCTTGTTTGTGAAAGGTCGCCTCAGAGTGTGCGGTTGGGCATGTTGAAGATCAATAGTGATTTCTTGAATAGTATCAAGAAGGCGCAAAAGATTGATGTTAAGTTTATGGATTTGATGGCTGCTAGTGATCAAAATGCGGATAGTGATTTCAAGGTTGATAACCAAGGTGTGTTGAGGTTTAGAGGAAGGATTTGTATTCCTGATGATGAGGGTTTGAAGAAGTTGATTTTAGAAGAAAGTCACAAGAGTAGTTTGAGTATTCATCCGGGAGCTACTAAAATGTATCATGACTTGAGGAAATTGTTTTGGTGGTCCGGTTTGAAAAGAGATGTTGCTCAGTTTGTGTATGCATGTTTGACTTGCCAGAAGTCTAAGTTTGAGCATCAAAAGCCTGCAGGGCTGTTGACTCCGTTAGATGTACCTGAGTGGAAGTGGGATAGCATTTCTATGGATTTTGTGACGAGTTTACCGAATACTCCAAGAGGGCATGATGCCATTTGGGTCGTGGTCGACAGGTTGACTAAGTCGGCGCACTTTATTCCGATCAATATTAGTTATCCGGTAGCTCAATTGGCGGAGATCTATATCCGTGATATTGTGAAATTGCATGGTGTTCCGTCTAGTATTGTGTCGGATAGAGATCCGAGGTTCACTTCGAGGTTTTGGAAGAGTTTACAGGATGCTTTAGGTTCGAAATTGAGGTTGAGTTCGGCTTATCATCCGCAGACAGATGGTCAGTCGGAGAGGACTATCCAATCCTTAGAGGATTTGTTGAGGGTGTGTGTACTCGAGCAAGGTGGAGCTTGGGACAGCCACTTACCGTTGATAGAGTTCACATATAACAATAGTTACCATTCGAGTATTGGTATGGCACCGTTCGAAGCTTTGTATGGTCGGAGGTGCAGAACTCCTTTGTGCTGGTTTGAGTCGGGAGAAAGTGTTGTGTTGGGACCAGAGTTGGTTCAGCAGACTACGGAGAAGGTCAAGATGATCAGAGAGCATATGAAAGCATCGCAAGATCGTCAGAAGAGTTACCATGACAAGCGAAGAAAGGCCCTTGAGTTTCAGGAGGGTGATCATGTGTTCTTGAGGGTTACTCCTTTGACGGGTGTAGGACGTGCATTGAAGTCTAAGAAGTTGACTCCAAAGTTCATTGGTCCTTATCAGATTTCAGAGAGAGTTGGAGCCGTGGCATATCGAATTGGATTGCCACCACATCTATCGAACTTGCATGACGTGTTTCATGTGTCGCAGCTAAGGAAGTATGTAGCAGATCCTTCGCATGTTATTCCTAGAGATGATGTGCAAGTTAGGGATAACCTTACCGTTGAGACTTTACCTTTAAGGATTGATGATCGTAAGGTGAAGCAGCTGAGAGGCAAGGAAATACATTTGGTGAGGGTTGTTTGGGGTGGTGTGACTGGTGAAAGTTTGACTTGGGAATTGGAGAGCAAGATGCAAGAATCATATCCTGAGTTGTTTGTTTGAGGTAAGATTTCGAGGACGAAATTCTCTAAGTTGGGGAGAGTTGTAACGCCCTAGTTGCTATTTATTTATTTTAGTTGATTTTTGTGTGTTTTATGTGCTTTAAAATTATCTATGTTGATTTATGTGAATTATTGGTGTTTGCTATTTTATTATATTTTATTATATAAAAATTAGTAATGATTTTTATTATTTAAGTGAATTAGGAGTATTATAATAATAATTAGAATTAAGGGGGTAATGAGAATTAAATGAAATTAAGGAGGGGAGTAAAGAGGAAAATAGATGTTATGTTTTGGTTGGTAAGGAAATAGGAAGTCAGACAACTTGTACGTATCAGTAAGAAAACAAAGAAAACAAGAGTTTTTGAGGGAAGCCAAGGGAAGAGCTAGGAAGAGAGAACTTGTCCAATTGCTGTAGGAATTTGCTGAATAAAGGTAAGGGTGGGTTTACTTTTCAATTGCTAATGTATATATGTATGATTTCATGAAAATGGATTGAAAATGGTGATTGTTGTATTAGGTTTAAGAAATATGAAAAATGCCATTGTTGATGAATTATGTGTAATGGATGATGTTTCTATGAGATGTTTCTGTTGTTTTGATGTGTAGTGAACCTATAAACATTGTTCTAATTCATTTTGGGTGTTTGGGGGATCAAAATTGGGTTTTTGGATGATTTAGGGCTTAGAAAATCGTAGTTGTAATTCTGCCCAGATGAACTCTCGCTCAAGCGAGCCAGCCGTTGCTCAAGCGAGCGACACCTTTTTGTGCCCAGTTCAGAATTTTGCCCGCTCGCTCAAGCGAACCCCAAGCGAACAAGAATCTAACTTTCGTCATTTGGTTTGCTCAAGCGAAATTCCCGTCGCTCAAGCGAAATCCGCCCAGAACCTGTAGTATGTGAGTGTCGCTCAAGCGAACGCCAAGCGAGCCCCAAGCGAGGAACACCCAGACTTTCGTCATTTGACTCGCTCAAGCGAACCGTGCTTCGCTTAAGCGAAGTTGGTCCTGAACGACCATTTTGTGTAATTTTTCTAAGTGCTCCTAATCCAAACCTAAGCTTCCTATTATGTTTATTGGATTTATTAAGAATTGTTTAGATGATAAAACTTGTATATGAAGATGGTTAAGATGGATTAATGTATGTTTACATTAAAATAATTATATTTTGCTAAATTTGAGTTACTTTTGATGATGTTGAGTGGTGTTATCCAGTTGGGGAGGGTGTCTTAGTTGTTAGACACAGTAGTTGATGTCCTAAGTAGTTGTTGTTGGTTGCATGCTGATATGCACCATTAGATGTTGTTGGGTTGTATGCAGATATACACCATAGAGTCTTTCATACTCATATGCATTTGTTGGGGGCTTATTGCCCTGGAATGTTTATCATTCACCTGTTGGGGGCTTATTGCCCTGGAACGCTTTATCGTTCACCTGTTGGGGGCTTATTGCCCTGGGATGCTTTAACCATCCAAACTGTTGGGGGCTTATTGCCCTGGAATGCTTAGCATTCAACGTGCGTAGTATGGTACCACATGCATATTACATTAGTAGTTGAGGTCTTTGCATAGTCGCTGTTGGTGAGATGTCGCCACAAGGGTTGTTGTTGTTGATGTTAATCAAAGATGAATCAAAATTATAATGTTGAGGTGATATTGTTGATAATGTTGCTGTTGGTTGTTATTATTGGTTGTTGTTTTCAACTTACTTTGATGATTCATATATCTATATATTACTTTTGATTTGTGAACTCACCCCTTCTGCTGGAATTGCCGCCTTGTGGGCAAGTGCAGGTAATGAAGACTAGTTAGATTGTTGGCTTTTGTGTCCTAGGCTCTGATACGTAACAGGGATGGGGAATCGTTGTCTTTCTTGCATTCCTTTATGTATCATTTCTTTGAAGAAGATGTTGTTGAAGATTTATTTGTTGAATAATTTTACTATGTTGATGGCCTTTGTGCCAAGGATATGATGTAGTTGTTGAATATGATTCAAATCAAAGATTTTTCGCTGCTGAATTTTAATATGATGAAATTTGTTGATGCTTTTAAATAGTTTTTATATTCTATTTAAATAATTTTGAAAAAGTAGTGTAATACTCCGTTGTTTGTTGGATAACTCTGATTATGATTATTATTAATATTATTATTACGTCATATTGGGAAACGGGGTGTTACACCATCACTTTTTGTCCTACGTATATCAATCAAATGAAATCAGTTATATGTATATAATAATTAAAAAATAAATGTGATTAATTGTAATTATACGTGTAGGTGTTGGACACAAACATGCTTTTAATGAAAAGTGGCAGTTTTACATAGTCTAACACATGTAGCCATTGTAATGAAAAAAATATAATAAATTATTTTCTCCCTTTATTAAAAATGTATTTTTTATTTCAACATATTGAGACTCTACAATCTATTTTCAACTTTTATAATAACTAACTTAATTCTAAAAATCGCAAGTTTGTGAAACATGGGGGACCAAAAGTGCATTTTAGCCTTTAATTTAATATTATCGAGCAATTAATACTAACAATAAAAATAAACTAATATCATCCAATAATAATAATAATAATAATAATAATAATATCCATTAATAATATTGACAAATTAATAATAAATATCGGGATGTTAAAGAAGGCAACATGGTTATCATTGTTGACTTCTCGTCATTCACAAATTTGCTTTGGCCTTATGCTTTTTCCATCACTTTTTGTCCTACGTATATCAATCAAATGAAATCAGTTATATGTATATAATAATTAAAAAATAAAAGTGATTAATTGTAATTATACGTGTAGGTGTTGGACACAAATATGCTTTTAATGAAAAGTGTCAGTTTTACATAGTCTAACACATGTAGCCATTGTAATGAAAACAATATAATAAATTCTTTTCTCCCTTTATTAAAAATGTATTTTCAACTTAGACAATCTATTTTCAACTTTTATAACAACTAACTTAACAACTAACTTTTATAATGAAGATAAATGTTGTGATTGAATGTAGAATCATGTGAATAAATGTATATACATAAATAATGTTATGTTGAACGTGGGGAATTGTTGTGTCACATTAGACAAAGTTGGGGAGTGTGTCATAAATAAATTAGGCACAATTGCTATTGTTGTTGTTGTTGTTGTCGTTGTCGTTGTTGTTGTTGTTGGGTTGTATGCTGATATACACCGTGAGTCTTTTCATACTCGTGCATTGTTGAGGGCTCATGCCCTGGAAAGTTAATCATTCAACCGTTGAGGGCTTATGCCCGGGAATGCTAGTCATTCACTTGTTGGGGGCTTATGCCCTGGGATGCTTTAACCATCCAAATTCATGCCCTGAAATGCCTTGTCATTCAAACGCGTTAAAATGGTACCACATGCATATTGCATTAGTTGTTGTCGTCGGTGCATTGTCGGAGTCGTTGTTGGTGGGTTGTCGGAGTTGTAGTGTTTGTTGGTTAAGTTGATGGTGTTGTAGTTGATGATGTTGTTGTATTTTAAATATGAATTGATGTAGATTATTGTTGCAATTGTTGATGCCATGTGATATAAATATGTGCTAATGATGCTATTTGTTGAGATGTTGTTGTTTTAATTCAAATTGATGAATTATATATATATATATATATATATATATATATATATATATATATATATATATATATATATTATTGTTGTTTGTGAATCTCACCCCTTCTGCTTGAAAATGTTGTTCTTCGTATGGGTAACTTGCAGGTAATGAAGGCTAGGTTGGGGTATGGCTCAAGTGTCTTAGGGCTCTGATACGTAACGGGATGGGAAACGTTGTGGTGTTATTTCATTCCTTTATGTATCATTGTTTAAATAAGTTGTTGGAGAATTTATGATGATTAAATAATGATTTACTGTTGAGGCCTTTGCGCCAAGATTTGTTGAAGTTGGTGATATTATTTTAAAAGAATTTTCCGCTGCTGTTTACGAGATGTTATATTGTTGGAATTAAATAGTTTTATTTTCTATTTAAGAATTTTTGAAAAGCAGTGTAATACTCTGTTGTTAATATACTCTGATTAATTTATTCGAATATTACGTTGTTGGGAGAACGGGGTGTTACAATTGGTATCAGAGCAGGTCGGTCCGTCCGGCCAATTAGTAGAGTCGTGTCGAGCCTAGTAGTGTTGTGTGACAGCTTTACACTGTTTTTTGTTGTCCTGTTTTGTTGTTCTGATTGTTACTTGCGATGTAGAACTTTGAGATGGCTGGAAGGAATGATGCTGCTCTTGCTGCTGCTTTGCAAGCAATGGCTCAAGTTGTGGGACAACAACATAATGCTGGTGGTGGTGAAGGAGTTCGGATGCTAGAAACCTTTTTGAGGAATCATCCACCAACTTTCAAGGGAAGGTATGACCCTGACGGAGCTCAGACTTGGCTGAAGGAGGTCGAGAGGATCTTTCGGGTGATGTAATGCAGTGATGTTCAGATGGTGCGCTTTGGCACGCACATGTTGGCTGAAGAAGCTGATGACTGGTGGGTGAGTACTCAACCAATTCTGCAGAATGAAGGTGCTGTGATTACTTGGGCTGTGTTTCGGAGAGAGTTCCTGAGAAGGTACTTCCCAGAAGATGTTCGCGGGAAGAAAGAAATTGAGTTCCTTGAGCTGAAGCAAGGAGACATGTCCATAACCGAGTATGCTGCCAAGTTTGTGGAGCTTGCCAAGTTCTATCCACATTATGCTGCGGAGACTGTTGAGTTCTCCAAATGTATTAAGTTTGAAAATGGACTGCGAGCTGATATTAAGCGGGCCATTGGTTATCAGAAAATAAGGGATTTCTCCGAGTTCGTAAGCAGTTGTAGGATTTATGAGGAAGATACGAAAGCTCATTACAAGGTGATGAGTGAGCGCAGAGGTAAAGGACAGCAGAGTCGTCCGAAGCCGTATAGTGCTCCAGCTGACAAGGGTAAACAGAGGATGAATGATGAGAGGAGACCTGCGCGTAGAGATGTTCCGGCTGATGTTGTTTGTTATAAGTGTGGAGTTAAAGGCCACAAGAGTAATGCTTGCAACCGTGATGAGAAGAAGTGTTTCCGATGCGGAAAGAAGGGCCATACTATCGCTGAATGCAAGCGTGGTGACATTGTTTGCTTCAATTGTGTGAGGAGAAATAAAAATATTTTCGTTGTTATCTAAGTTGGAGTCGTGAAGAGAGAGGAGAATGATGATGAGTTGGTGTTTGAATAATATAAAGAGAGATATGGAGTGATGATTTAAGATAGTTGATGATGGCAAAGGTAGATCCTGAGGAGTTTAAATCGTTGGATAAATTACTAAAAGACTAAAATGAAATAAAAAGTAGAATGTAACCAATTAAGAAGAATTGACGATGCTAATATAAGTGCTAGTAGAATATAATTGAAACTTGGAAGAGGAGAGTCAAGGTAATAGGTGAGGTTAAAGATAAATGAAAACGGTGAGGCAAAAGTTAAGTAACTTAAATTTTATAAGAAGAATTTTAATGGTGTAGTTTTATGCTGAAATAAATGACGAGGTAGGTGTCAATACGAGGTGAGTCAATTTTTATTTTCGATGATGTTGTTGGTGATGTATGTGTATACATTTATACTCTGGTGATGCTTTGATGAAGTTATATAATAAATTGGTGATGATTATTGAAGTAAATAAATCTTATGGTGATGATAATTGGTGTTGTTATGTTGTTGTTTATTAATTATGAGTCTTCATGCATCATCTGATAATTAGGATTCTGATGATGATTATGGTGATGTGTATGCTCAGCAGCATAACTCTGACATACAATTTTGGTGAGTAGAAATGGTACAACATGCATATAGTGATAAGAGTGAGTGGCATCTCGCATATAAATGATGATGTTTTTATAGTTATAGATGTTGGGAATGATGCATATGAATGTTGATGCTAATGGTGATGATTATATGTTGTTATTATTTTATGTTGCTTCTTATGTTCTAATTATATGTTTGAAATGTATTCTCACTCCTTTGTTTTTGTTATGTGTTTGTGGTGTCTGTACTCGTGGGGTAAAAATACTTAGGACGGGGAGCTCTAGATGTGGGACGTTTAGAAGGTGGCGATAGAAGTCTATCTTACGTCATTATTTTTATTAGTGAATAACCATATAGTCGATTATGAAATAAAAAGTAGAATCAACATAATCCTTGGAGTTTAAAGTCTTTTCGAACTTTTGAATTATTTTCTAATTGATGTTGAGGACATAATTTGTTTTGTTATTGATTTTGATGGATTATTCTGCTGCATCATTATTATCTTTATTTTATAAAATGGTGAACTGTAGAGTATGTTTAACACCTATTTAATTTAAATATATTCCTTATTTAATAAATCAAAGTCGGAGTCGTACGGTGTTACACATGTAGTAGTTGTCTGTTATATTGCATACTCATAACAACTCAGTTTTTGCTATTTTATTAAGACTTATTTTGGAATGAAAAGAGAACTCAGAGTGTACAAGAATTGTCTTGCGGATAAGCTAAAAATAGAAAACTCGTCACCTAATAATGTTGGTGGTATATAGGATCTCTGTTGTGAATAAAATATGTTACATATTTTTTGACTTCTTTGTTTACATTATAGTACTAGTCGTTTTTTTTCATGAGGTGACATAATTGGGTTGGAAATTGAAACTTTGAACACTATTTTATATCCCTATTTATAATTACACATTAAATTGTTTTTATAGGCTATACAAAGTAGACATAAATGATAACTTGCCATAAAGTTTCAAACATCAATGAATATTAATTGCAATTTAATTACTCTCAAACACCAAACTTCATTAAAAAATATCAACACCTTCTAAAGATATATTGTTACAAAAATTTCAAACCATTACAATGTGAACACATCAACCTTAATTAACATATTTCAGGTAAATTGTCCCAAGTGTAGCAACCATTTTTTTCATTATTATTATTATTATTATCATCATTACTATTTGTTGTGTTTGTGAGAGGAAACAATGATGCTATAGGCTTGATATCAAGTCCAAAATTTTCATCTTCTATCAAACCACTAGAAGATTGAACGTTAGTTACTTCTGATGCATTGCTATTGTTATTATTATTATTCCAATCTTGAATTTGCATTAAGGAAGAAGGCATCACAGTTAGCATTGTTGACATGTCATCATTTATAAATTTGCTTAGGTCTGGTGCTTCTTCCTTTGGTTTTTGTCCTGCATATAAATCAATCAAATTCAATCAATGATACTAACTAGATATCAATAATATATGTTTCAGTCTCGTGTCAGAGCTGGACATCAAATGTCTTTAATTTCAAGTGTTAGTGTTATGTAGGCCATGTAGTAACTGCAATGACTTAAATATAGTAAATTATTTTTTCCTTATAAATTAATGTCTTATTATTTTAACATATTCAAGACTATACATTTTAATTTTCACATGTACAATAGCTAAAAAAATATTTCTAATTACAACCAATTTAATTCTAATTAAATATAATTTGACTCTGTCTAAGAATAACCTTTACAATTCACAGAATAAATGAAAAATCAATTTATGGAATCACACAACACATAAAAGGTATTCGATTAGCATTGTTGACTAAGAAAATAGAAATGAGCCAAATTTAGTGCAATCATATTCTAAATTTAATATCAGAGCAAATGAGTTGCTGATTAATGCAAGTTGTTTCATAACATGTCAAAAGAATATGACTTAATATAACATTTACACAATTACAAAAATAAATAATAATAATAATAATAATCATACATAATTTTTTTAGATTTATTCTGATCAATTGAAAATGTAAAGAGTAATCACAAGTCATTAGTCATTTTTAAAATGTTAGTTCATAGCAAGTAAGTTCAATTTTTTATGCAAAACAAAAATAACCAGATTTAATGTAATAAATAAATTAAGATGAAAATTCAATGAAGTGAAAACAAAATATACAAAATAAATTTTCTATAAAGAAATCATTATTATAAGAAATTTTAACATTATTAACCTGAATTAGAAGACCAATATACGGAGCTGAATACAAAATCATCTAAGCTTTGGCAACCATTAAACATATCATTTCCTTCATTTAAGCTCAAGTAACTTCTTTTCTTTGAATTTTGACCAGATGCTAGTGTTTGTGCTTCCGTTAAAAGATCTCCCATTAAGCCACTATTATTGGTCTGAAAAGAATTAGGCTCATTGAACTCAATATTGTTAACCTTAACATCTTGCTCCGATGATAGTCTTGAATATTGGTTTGAAGGTAGCTCCAACTTTGTGGAGAAAGGTGAAGACGATGAAGAAACCCCTCGATCGGATTCCAACAAATGAGTATGAAAGTATTGAGAAAAACTCGAGTTGTATTGAATTGGGAACCTGAAACTATCTTGATGAGAGGTTAAAGAAGGATCATGGAGTGAAGCGGAGCAATCTTGTGTTATGGAAGGGACTTGAAGACTAAAGTTGGGACAGGAACGGTAGCGTTTGAATCGAAAAGGTGTAGATAAGAGTGGTGCAGGTCTTTGGAAAGTGAAAGAGAGTGGTAAAGGTGAAGAAGATGACATTGGTACGGGTGAAGTCTCTATGAAAGTGTGAGGAGAATAAGAATGTTGTTGTTGTTGTCTATGTTGGAGTGGTGAAGAGAGAGTAGAATGATGTTGAGTTGGTGTTGTTGATAAAGGGTGAAGGTGTTGTTGATATTGATGGTGGTTTTGATTGAAAAACTCAAACTTTGGTGTAATGTTGTTAGGGTTTGTTCCTGTTGGTGTGACACATGGTGAAGGTGTTGCTGGTGTGTTGGGGCGGTCATGTTCGTTTGAATAAAGTGGAAGACCTTGTCTTTGACGACGTTTGATCCTTGTGTTCCAGTAGTTCTTTATTTCATTGTCTGTTCTTCCGGGTAACTATACCATAACACACAACAATTAATATTTGATAATTTAATAATCAAATAAGTTCTAGTAATAAAGATGCATTAGTCAATGTGATACATGTGATCAAGATGCACATTTTAGATTTTGTAGAGCCAAAATTTGATTGTATGAATGATTATTGATAGAAATTGGATGATTCAGATCAAATTGTTGAATTAACAATGTGATTCGTAAAATCTCGAATAGATAGTCTTATTTTGTCCAATTGTGATTGCATGAAATCTTGGTCCCTAAGTTTAGTATGATCAATAATTCTTAAATGCAATCTTTCTAAACAATTTTTTAAAGATCGATTACATCATGACTTTGACAAATAATAAATTACAATCTCAATTGTCTAATGATCTTTAATTAAATTTCTATAGCTCGTATGCATTATAACAACTTTTTAATTTAGGTTAGACTAAAGGAAATAAAAAAACGAAGAAGAAAAATGCATACATACCAAAGATGCCATTCGAGCCCATTTGTTACCAAATTGAGCATGAAGTTCAACAATGAGTTTCTCTTCTTCAGGAGAAAATGCACCTTTCTTCAAATTGGGTCTTAAATGATTAGCCCATCTAAGCCTACAACTCTTCCCACAACGATTCAAACCTGTATTTCTTTGAACAGCATTCCAATTCCTTTCACCATGTTTTGTCACATAATCTATCAAAATTCTATCCTCTGCTGTTGTCCAAGGAACCTTTTTCAAATTTGCCTCATCACCACCTCCTCCAAAACCACCACCACCTATACTGCCACCCTCTCCGCCACCGCCTCTTTCCATCATACCAAATAACATATTTTCATCATTTACTGCATCAACAATATTTGTAATGTGTTCCATCTTGTCAAAATGTGACACACTAGCTAGTCCAATTTTTTTTTTGAGAGGGCTAGCTAGTTTAAATTCCCCCCCTTTGTTTGAATTACATACATGAAGTTTTCATTCTTCTATGTATTTTATTATTCTCCTTTTTCTCAATAACCCTCCAATGTTTCTTCCTTTCTGGTGATGTAGTAAAACTAATATTTATATATTAACTTTATTGCAATTTACAATCTTCCTTGTTTAAGAAATTTTCACTAAAAATCAAAGAAGTTTATATTCTAAACTTCTTCTAAAGAGAAAAGAAGAGAGTAGGAATTATGAAGTTATTATGGTGGCGGAGGTGACGGTGGTTAAAAAAATGAAATTGATAAAGATGGTGGTGATGTGATTGTGGGAGGTGGCAATAGAATCTAAAAACGTGTTATGAAAAAAACTGAATTATGTTGCAATGTGAAAAAAAGTGATAAAAAGAACCAATTTAGAGGCGTTGCAAAGATTACGCTTCCGAGTAGTACTCATAGCCAATGGTGGTAAATTGTACAAATGTTTTTAGCTTTGTAGTAGTTGTATGTTATATTTCATACTCATAACAACTCAATTTTTGTGTTCACTATTTTTTGCTACTACAATAAGACTTAATTTGGAATGAAAAGAGAACAGAGTGTACGAGAATTGTCTTGTGAAGCTGAAAATAGAAAATTCATCACCTAAGAGTGCAGCTATATTGCAATGTATCTTAATTTATGCATGTAAATGTGAATAAAATATGTGGCATACATTTTGACTTTTTTGTTCACACGATAGCACAAGTTGTTTTTTTTAAATGAGATGGCTAACGACAGAAAATTGGGTTGGAAATTTGAATGTTAAATCTATTATTATATATCCCAGTTTATAATTACACATATTAAAAAAGTTCATAGTTTAAATAATTTATATAATTTATGTACACACCACCAAAAAAAAATAAATTATGTACTTTCCCGGTTCTTATTTTTAAGCAAAAATTGGTCAAAGAACATTGGTGTATTCGGTTTAACATTTGAATACATCAATTTTCTTTGACTCATTTTCGCTTATATATAAGAAAAATATGACTCTTATTAATATATACATTCAATGTTGTGCGCATTCACGAACATATTCCATCTTACTAGTGTGTTAACCCGTAACATGCAGGAGCGACAGACTACTATTTTTTGGCCTTCAAAAATATTTTTTTTTGTTTTTTTATTTATTAATGAAATTATTTGTCTTGTTTTTTTTTTTTGAATTATCAATGAGAATTATTTGTCTTGTGTTTTTATATGCAGTAATATTATAAACATGTGTCCCATGTTTTTATTTTATTTTTATGTTTAGTAGTGATAAATATGAGCCCTCGTTGTTATATATTAATCTACAATATGTTGGTGTGAGCTGTTAATAATAGAAAGAAATCAGAGCAGAGATCTTAGGGTTTATGGTCTGCTCTTTAGGCCGACTGCTACCTTGGCCATAGAAACCATGAGTGAAAACGAGGGTGAAGTGAATTCTAGCATAAACAATGACAAAGAAAATAATGATATACTGTCATTATTTGAAGACTTGACATCAAGGATGACACAAGCCTTGAGTCAAAACCAGATGCAGACCCACACAACAAATGACTCTTCCGCGGCTCAAATCGTCATAAAGTTGGATGGCTCTAACTATCCACTATGGTCCCAAATTGTTGAGATGTATATCTCTGGAAAGGACAAATTGGGGTATATCAATGGAGATCTGCCACGACCTCTATCAACAGACCCGGGTTTTCAGAAATGGAGGACTGAAAACGCAATTGAGAAGGGGTGTCTGATCAACTCGATGGACACATCTTTGATTGCCAATTTCATTCGATTTCCAACTGCAAAAATTGTTTGGGATTCTATATCTACAACTTATTTTGATGGTTCTGATACATCTCAAGTTTATGGTCTAAAAAGACAAGTGACCAACGTAAAACAGAATGGAGGATCCATAGAAAAATATTACAATGATCTTCAAAGGTTGTGGATAGAAATTGATTTTCGTCGTCCTAACCCAATGGTGTGTCAAATTGATATCCAAAAATATAATCCAATCATACAAGAAGATCGAGTGTATGTTTTTCTTGATGGGTTGGATGACCGACTAGATAAAATTTGAAGTGATGTGCTTCAGTTGCAACCATTTCCTACTGTTGAACAGGCCTGTGATCATGTGAGAAGAGAAGACATTAGACATGCAGTAATGATAACAGGAGCAGAGAACAGTTATGGCGTTGTTATGGCCTCTAAAGGAGTCAAGATTGGAAAACAACCACTGCCTTCTCTTCATATGTCTCCTTCACTTGAGGGTAGAAAACAAATTGTAGCCTCTAAGACCAAGGCACCATCAAAAGGTGGAGGATGCACTCATTGTGGAAAGTTGAAGCATACACATTAAACTTGTTTCAAATTACATGGGTACCCAGAATGGTGGAACGAATTCAAAGCAAAGAAACAACATGAAGCTGCCACTAATGGAGGGTCTGCCCGAGTTGCATTAATGAATTCAGAGCCTCAATTATCTTTGATTTCATCTATAGAATCTCAGAACACTGAAAAGACAAATAATGAACAAGGTAACTGTGGTTATGCATTTCTTAATTCTAACCAGGAAGTTGATAATGGTTGGATAATTGACTTAGGAGCAACTGACCACATGACATATGATTCGACTGAATTTACAAAAATCACTCCACCAAGGCGTATTAGTGTGAGTACGCCTGGAACCATTCGCCATGCGCGTGTGAGTGATGTTTCAGGTGCTAGACACCTAGATTCAAGCACCAGGTACCTGTATGTAGTGTTTATGGCGCTAGGCGCCCCAATCAGTGCGTTGTGCAGTCTGAGTGCAGAAAACACATGTTTCTTTGTTTTGTTAGGTGTTTGCTTCCGTATAAGATGTTTGTTGAGGAAAAATCCCTAAATTAATTTTAAAGATAATAAACCTTTCTGATTAAAGAATTAATAGACTTTGATTAATTTCTTGGTATTTAACTTGTGCTCTTGAGTGTATTAACTAAGATAAGAACAAGGTTTAAATCATGCCAAGATACAAAGAAATCAAAGGACATTTGGATTCATGAACTAATTATGAGGTCAGAAAGTTAGTTCAGAATGTTGCTCAGAAGGTTGAGTAGAATGTTCAAGAAGAGTTCATAAGGTTGCTCTTATGCAAACCCATAAATTCAAGAACATTATCAGGAACAACATGCAAAGCACACGTGAAATGAATATATGTCCAGGAAAGTACACCTGCATGGATCAATCAAACAATAAAGGAATTTACAAGGATTATGTCTAAAAGGATATTCAATGTTCATTTAAGACTATGGACATTGAAGTACTAGGAATATTTCAATGAGAATATCTTCCTAGATGTTGCAATCACTGCACTTCAGTTTTGTTTTCACTATTAGAATTGATTACATCAAGTACAAATCTTACAAATCATCATAAGAAAAACAATTGGAACATTTTGATGGTCAGAATGTTCAACTCAGTTCATGCTTCACTTTATGAACAATAAAGGGGTTGAAAAGCAAAACGAGATCTTGTCCTCATCAATCAGAGATGGACACGTTTTGGATTTGGTACTGTTCAGTATCAAGCAAATCTCCTAGAAGCATGGACCTGAAGATGTAGAATCCACTTTATCTCTCATGCACAGGTTTCAAGGAAAATCTGCGAAAGCTTTTATCAGCAACATTCTGATGAATGTAGACAAGTCAATACTCATGAATATTGCCCAAAAATTCATATGAAACACATATGACAAGCCCAACAACATTCTGATGAATGTAGAAAAGCCAATACTCATGAACCCAGATGAATGTCATGATGAACATCAACATTCTGATGAAGAACACAACAACATTCTAAAGTTCATAATGTTTACACAGAATTTCAAGTAAAAGTCAGTGGGGCCCAAGACACATTGCATAACACCATTGGTCAAATTACAATGGCTATATGAGCCAAAAAAACTCTATAAATAGAGATCAAAGGCTCATCATTATTTGCATCATTGCAAAGCATACAAGAAAAAATTTGAAATGTGTTTGAAGCTATTGCAATTTGAATTGATCATCACTATGATTCTTATATCTTCTTGTAGTGTAAATCAACTTCTTTGTTATCTTGTTAAAAATAATTTATCCTTCCATTCTTCTCTTGTTTGTTTTTCAAACATCCAAACTCTGTACAAATTGTAATCAAAGTCTCATCTAGCTTTAGGGGTACTAAAGTGTTAGTTTCAAGAAAGGTTGTAAAAGTCTAAGTAGGTAACTTAGCAAGAGGGTGCAAGACCCCACCCCCCCCCCCCCCCCCCCCCCTCGCTTGTGACTATTTTATCTACTTCAATGTGTTGGAACATAATTCCACCATTTGTAAATTCTTTTGATGCCTATTGAATCTTCACTCTTCATCTTCCTAAGGTCTCACCCATATTCCTAGCAATAATATGGTGCATGAGGAAAGACTCATCAAGACGATACATAAAATAAATCATCGCCAATGATACCAAGTTCAAACATATGTTTATCTCCCCAAAGTCAACACCATTATACAATATTTATCTCACCACTCTTGAACACTATTGCACAATATATATATATATATATATATATATATATATATATATATAAATGAAAAGATACAGAAAGCATCTAATCAAAATATATAAATAAAAAAGAAGTACAAGATAGAAAAGGGGGACTAGGCCAAAACCTTCTCAAAAGGTGATAAATTAGGCATACCCAACCTATTCCTAATGTACTCCCCCTTAATGAAGGTAGGGACCTCGGAGAACCAAACTAGATCTAAAGAAGACAAAGAGAGACCATAACTTGCAAAGGTGATATATATATATATATATATATATATATATATATATATATATATATCACACAAATATATATAACCACCATACACAATATTTAACTCACCAATAGCACCACCATAAATAATAATTAACTTACCGATAACATCACCACAAACAATATTTATTTCATCAAATAACGACACCACCCCACAATATTATTCTTCACCAATTAACGACATTATTATCACATTTATTCATCTCATCAAAACAACATTATAACATATTATTTCATCTTTGTTTTTTTGTTACAAAGCTAATTAAATACAAAAGAAAAGAGCACAAAAAAGAAAGAAAAGAGAGAGAACTAGGTCATAAGGAAGAAGACTCCCAAGAGGTCACTCTGAATCATGTGAAGGAGGTCTTCTGGAGGAGCCGAGTGGATAACGAATCCAACATTAGAAGCGGACCCCATCTTTGCCAATGTGGTTAATATATTGATTCATCTCATCAAATAATCACTTATTCAATTAAGCACTTAAGCATATAATATTGGGGAAGAAATTAAACTAAGAGATTATGATTGAATTCTAACCCCCTTACCTTAATTCTCCACAATCTAAGCTTGTGCCTCAATTTAGCTTGAACCCTTCAGATTCTAACCCCCTCTTGCTTCCCAAAGTCTTTTCACTCACTCTCTCTCTCTCTCTCTCTCTCTCTCTCTCTCTCTCTCAAAATTATGTAAAATGAATAAATGACACTAGGTGACCTAATTTCCTCAAAGACTAAGGTTTAAATAGGCTCACTGTAACGCCCAAATTTCTTATTTATTATTTTATTAATTTATTGTATTTTTTTTAGTGTGTTATTATTTGATTGATAATATATATACTTTGATGAAATATATTATTATGTGCATTATTTGGTGTGTTAATATTCTAAGTGGGGGAGGAATATAATTATTAGAAATAATAAGATAAAGGGGAAGAGTAATTTTGTGGTGATAAGAGTAAAAAAGTGTATTAGGTTAAGAGTCAGTAAGGAGAGATTAGAAAATCAGAACACGTACAAATTTTGGAGAAAGAGACGAGAACTCAGAGAGAACCCTAGGTAAGAAGAACGCTGATGTTGATTTCAGAAGAACAATCTAAGGTAAGGGTGGGACTCATATTCTCTAATCTTAAGTATGTTTTTCTGAAATTGGGTTTGGCAAAAGTTGTAGATTGTGAGTTTTGGGGATTAAGGTTAGTCTTATGTTGATGTTAATAGTTTTGTAATTTGAGAAATTAGGTCTTTGAATTGTGAATAAAAATTGTAGAAAGTATATGAGTTGCCATGAATTGTTGTGTTAAATTGATGTTCAGGTCTTAGTATAATCATAGGTAATGTTTCCTATCAAATTTGGGGTTTGGGTGATTGAAAATTAGGTTTTTGAAGTGAAACCTGGTTTGTTCCCGTAAGATGTGAAGGCCGAATTCGGCCACCGAATTGCCAAAATCGGCCACCGAATTCTGAGCTGATTTTCCAGCTTTGGTTCGTCAAAAATCGGCCACCGAATTGTCAAATTCGGCCACCGATTTTTCTGTTAGTCAAAACTGGAAAACATTCATATTTCCACCCGTTTCTGTTTTGAACTGGCTTTTGGTGTAAACATGAAAGTTGTAGATAATTGAGTTAGATTTCTAATGGCTTTGGTTTTACTTCAAAATGATTCTTAGTTTTTGAGATATGATGAAAATACTCCAGGGAGGTCTTAGTGGAATTTTATGAAAATTAACCCAAAACTTAATTATAGATTGTCTCCATACTTCAGAGCTTAAAGTACTATGAGTTTAATTAAAGTGTTCGTAAGTATTTAATCTATATTGTGATGAATCTAACTTGGTTTGATATGTAAGTAATTGATTAATGTTTATGTTGCTATTGTTGTTGATAGGTTGGAATATATTATGTGATAATTGTATGTTGTATAATGTCATGTTGCTTATGCCATTTAATATGTTGGTTGTCTAAGTTGTTGGTTGTCCAAGTTGTTGGTTGTCTAAGTTGTTGGTTGTTAAGTTGTTGGTTGTCTAAGTTGTTGGTTGTTTACGTTGTTGGTTGTCCAAGTTGTTGGTTGTCTAAGTTGTTGGTCGTTGAGTTCATGCATATAAAGTTGAGGGCTTATGCCCTGGAGCTTATGCTCAATTAAAGTTGAGGGCTTATGCCCTGATTGGTACCACGTGCATAATGCATTTGTCAAGTTGCTAAGTTGATGTTGTTGCATAGTCAAGTCGGTGTCGTTGTGTCGTTGTGTCGTGTTAGTTGTTGTTGTCAAGTTGGTTATTATTAATGAGATACTAATGAAGAGTTATGTGAAGTAATAATATTGTTAAACATTGTAGCTTATGTTGTTGAATTCCATTGATGAATTATATGCTTACTATTTTTGAATATGTATCTCACCCCTTCTGCTTGGAAATGTTGCTCTTCGTATGAGTAACTTGCAGAATCGAGAATAAGTAGTTGTTGATTGCTGTCGCGAGTGGCTATCTCTCGTTGTGTCTTTACGTGCTCTGATACGTAACGGGATGAGAGTTTGCTATGTTTGATTGCATTTCTTGTTACGTATCTCTTTTATAAAACAATGATGAACTATTTTTATGAGGATTTAAGATAATGTTGATGTTGTGGCCTTTTAGTGCCAAGTACTATTTAAGATGTTGAAAGTAATTCCGTTGCATTTTCTTGAATTTCTAGTAAGGCAGATGTTTTAATAAATACCATTTTTGTGCCATTTATATTTGTGGAAAATTTTGTAAGTTGAATGTGACACTCTGTTTTTAAGTTGAAAAGCTCTGATTAATCTATGTTATTTAAAAGTTGGGAAAACGGGGTGTTACACTCACCTCTATTAGGCTTAACCCTTTATGTCTTAATGGGCTCAATTCACTTATTCACTATCCCGCAATTAATTACTCGCCTACGGTTAAAGTTATCGAAACTTAACAGTGCAACTAATTTCTACACTAGTAACTTAGTAAAAATAATACCTCACACTAACACTAAAAATAACCTTCACTATGAAATTACTAAATCACCCTTGCTTGCAAAATGACGAAAATACCCTTCTAACATGAAAACTTACGAAATTACACCCAAGGATAAATAATCACACACAAGCACATATAAACACATATTAAACAATTAAAAATAAAACTAGCGAAAAATCGGGCTGTTACAACTCTCCCCCTTAAAAAGAATTTTCGCCCTCGAAAATTACCCGAAGGAAACAACTCCGGATACGAAACCTTCATCCTACTCTCTGATTCCCAAGTAGCACTCTCGCTAGTTGGTCCAACCCAAATCACTTTCACCAAAACGATCTCCTTGCCTCTCAAACGCTTCACCTCCCGATCTTCAATCCTAACCGGCCAAGTCTCAACTGTCAAAATATCTCTTACTTCCAACTCGTCCACTTGAATCACATGAGATTCGTCAAACACATACTTCCGCAACTGGGACATAGGAAACACATCATGAAGATTCAACAATGACGGCGGTAACGCAATCCAATACGCTACAGCTCCAACCTTGTCAACAATCTCAAACGGCCCAACAAAACGCGGCGTCAACTTCCGACACTTCAAAGAACGCCCAACACCGGTTACAGGGTTCACTCTCAAGAACACATGATCACCAACTTGAAACTCAATATCCTTTCTTCTCTTGTCATGATAACTCTTCTGCCTACTCTGAGATGCTCTCATATTCTTTTGAATCATCTTGACCTTCTCGGTCGTCTCTTGTACAACATCTGGTCCTAACAAAGCACTTTCACCTGACTCATACCAGCACAACGGCGTCCTACACCTCCGTCCATACAAAGCCTTAAACGGTGCCATCCCGATACTTGAATGAAAACTGTTGTTGTAAGTAAACTTAATCAATGGTAAACATTCGATTCAAATGACACCCTGTTCCAAAACACAAGCTCTCAACAAGTCTTCCAAACTCTGAATAGTCCTCTTCGTCTGACCATCAGTCTGAGGATGATAAGCAGAACTCAATCTCAACTTAGTTCCCAAAGCAGCTTGCAAACTCTCCCTAAACTTAGAAGTAAACCTCGGATCCCGATCCGACATAATACTAGAAGGAATACCATGCAACCTGACAATCTGCTCAATGTAGATCTCGGCCAACCTCGCCACAGACATACCGGTCTTGATAGGAATAAAATGCGCTGACTTCGTCAACCGATCAACAATCACCCAAATTGAATCAAAACCCTTCACAGTCTTCGGCAAAGCTCCGACAAAATCTATAGAGATACTATCCCACTTCCACTCTGGCACAAACAACGGTTGCATCAAACCCGACGGTTTTTGATGTTCAATCTTCGACTTCTGACAAAGCAAACAAACATAAACGAATTCGGCGATCTCCTTCTTCATTCCAGGCCACCAAAACAACCTCTTCAAATCCTAATACATCTTCGTTGCTCCTGGAGGAATACTCAAACTACCCTATGACCCTCGTCTAAAATATGCTTCTTAAGTTCAGGCACATCCGACACACACACTCGGTCACGAAACATAAAGACACCATTCTGATCCAATCTGAAATCCACACCTTTTCCTTGATTAACCAACACCGCACGATCTACAAGTTCCAATTCCTCTTTCTGACCTTTCTTGATCTCTTCCAAAATGTTACTCATCAGCTTCAACATTCCCAACTTCACACTTTCAAGCGTCAACTCACAAACCAAACTCAACTCTCGAAACTGCTCAATCAACTCCAATTCCTTAACCATCAAAGCCGACATATGCAAAGACTTCCTACTCAAAGCATCTGCCACCACATTCGCATTTCTTGGATGATAACTTAACTGAAAATCGTAATCCTTAAGCAATTCCAACCATCGTCTCTGCCTCATATTCAACTCCTTATGAGCAAACAAGTACTTCAAACTCTTGTGGTCACTGAACACTTCATACTTAGAACCATACAAGTAATGCCCCCAAATCATCAACACAAACACAACTGCCGCCAATTCCAAATCATGAGACGGATAATTCTTCTCATGTACTTTCAACTGCCTCGATGCATAAGCCACAACTTGACGATTCTCCATTAACACACTACCAACTAGGCTTGGATGATAACTTAACTGAAATTGTAATCCTTAAAAAATTCCAACCACCGTCTCTGCCTCATATTCAACTCCTTCTCAGCAAACAAGTACTTCAAATTCTTGTGGTCACTGAACACTTCATACTTAGAACCATACAAGTAATGCCCCCAAATCATCAACACAAACATAACTGCCACCAATTCCAAATCATGATTCGGATAATTATTCTCATGTACTTTCAACTGCCTCGATGCATAAGCCACAACCTGACGATTCTACATTAACACACCACCAAGACCCATCTTCAAAGCGTCACAATGCACAACAAATGATTCCTTTAGATTCGGCAAAATCAACACAGGCGCTGAAGTTAACCTCTTCTTCAACTCTAGAAAACTCTTCTCACACTTAGCATCCCAAACATAAGCTTGTCCCTTCCGAGTCAACTGCGTCAATGGCAACGGCAACTTAGAGAATCCCTCAATGAACCTCTAGTAGTAACCTGCCAATCCAAGAAAACTCCTAATCTCAAAAACGACTTCGGCGATTCCCACTGCATCACCGCATCAACCTTCCACGGATCCACCGCAATGCCACCTTTCGAAATCACATGACCCAAAAAACTCACTTCCCGCAACCAAAACTCACACTTCGACAACTTAGCAAACAACCGCTTCTCTTTCAAGACTTGCAACACAATTATTAAATGCTCAACATGCTCCTCCTCTAACTTCGAATACACCAAAATATCATCTATAAACACCACCACAAACTGATCTAGATACGGATGGAAAATCCTATTCATATACTCCATGAAAACACATGGTGCATTAGTCACACCAAATGGCATCACAGAATACTCATATTGACCATACCTCGTCCTGAACGTGGTTTTTGATACATCTTCCGCCTTCACTCTTATCTGATGATATCCTGATCTTAAGTCAATCTTACTAAACACCTCTGCACCAACCAGCTGATCCATCAAATCATCGATCCTTGGAAGCGGATACCGATTCTTGATAGTCACCTTGTTCAATTGCTGATAATCCACACATAACCTCATATTACCATCCTTCTTCTTCACCAACAACACTGGAGCACCCGACGGAGAAACACTCGGCCTAATGAACTGCTTTTTGAGCAACTCTTCCAACTGCTTCTTTAATTCACCCAACTCTGATGCAGACATCCGATACGGCGCAATCGAAATAGGGCTCGTTCTTGGCACTAAATCAATTGCAAACTCAACTTCCCTCTCCGACGATAAATTGGTAATGTCGTATGGAAACACTTCTGGAAACTCTTGCACTACCGACAAATCGCCAACACCCTTCTCACGGCTCTCCTTCAACAAAGCAAACATAATAAACACACTAGCTTCACTATCCAAGGACTTCTTCACTTGCTCCGCAGTCAAGAACTTCCCACCTACTTCATCCACCGGTTTAGAGAATGTTACACTCTTGGTTAAATAATTGATGTTAACACCAAAAGTCAACATCCAATCCATTCCAAAAATCACGTCCATATGCTTCAACGGCAAGCAAACCAAATCCAACTTAAAGTCAACATAACCAAAACTAACAGGACACTTAGCACACACTGAGGAAGTAGTCACTGAACCATTGGTCGGGGTATCGATAACCATTCCACGCAACAACGGAGTTACAACCAAACCCAAACGCTCAACACGACTACTCGAGATAAAAGAATGCGTAGCACCTGTATCAATAATTGCAATCAAAGGAGTACTATTGATAAAACACATACCTCGAATGAGATTATCCGGCTGCTCCACCTCCTCCGCATTCAAAGCAAACACCTTACCCGCTGCCTTCTTCGGTTTGGTACACTTAGAACTCAAATGACCCGCTTCATCACAATTGTAGCAAGTAATCTCCTTCTTTGAGTCATAAGCCTTGTGACCCTTCTGACCAAACTTGAAGCAACTATCTTCCTTCTTACAATCATTAGAATAATGACCCAAAATACCACACTTAAAGCATCTGACATCAGCTATATTTGGCTTAGAGCCTCCACCAATCTCTTTCTTCTTCCCTTTATCCTTGTTGTACGGCTTTCCAAGTCCATGGACCTTTCCTTTCTTGTCATTCACAGCTTTGTAGTAATTTCCCTTAGCCTTCCCAGCGTCATCAAACATGCGACACTTGTGCACCAAAGTGTCAAAATCCCTAATCTCATGGAAACAGATGCACTGATAGATATCCAGCCTCAGACCATTCTCAAACTTCACACACTTAGAAACCATAGCGTCCTCCGCATTGATGTAGGGACAAAACCTCGAAAGCTCCTCATACTTAGTTGCATACTCAGCAGCAAACAAGTCCCCTTGCTTCAAGTTCAAGAACTCGGCTTCCTTCTTGTTTCTCAAATCCTCTGGAAAGTATTTCTTCAAGAACTCACTCTTGAACCTCACCCAAGTCACCGCTTAACCACTAGCCTCAATCCTCCTCTTGGTACTTGTCCACCAGTACTCAGCCTCCTCAACAAGCATGTGAGTAGCCAACCTAACCTTTTGATCATCATTAGCCACCATAGCACGAAAGATCCTCTCCATGCTCTCCTTCCAAGTTAAAGCTCCCTCTAGGTCAAACCTCCCTTTGAACGTCGGCGGTTTGTATCACATGAAACAATCAAGCCTCCGCTCCTCCACTTCTCCATGGTCCTCCTGGCCCTAACCACCATTCCCTTGAGCCTGAGCTACAGCCTGAGCCGCTGCAATCAAAGCCGCTGCAATCGCATCATCATTCCTACTAGCTCCACCAGCCATCTCAGTTAAACAATAAAACAAACCAACATGTAAGAACAACAACAAAACAACACACAAGTATCGAAGGTAACTCAATATACCATTTGTATACATTAGGTAATTCACCGGGTTTTGGTCTAGACAAGACCAACATGGCTCTGATACCAACTTGTAACGCCCTACTTCTATTAAAGCGATAAAACACGCCAATATAATAAATATTCAAGAAATAGACGTCACGTCTACAAACAATACTCAGTTGACATGCATAAAAACCTCAACAATAGAACATCACAGTGGAAATATAGCATACACCTCAAGTAGCCATGTCATCAACTCATAAATACATCCATAAAATATAATATTCGAAAACCCGACATATGGGCAAAATCTCCACAACAAAAACAAATCCAGAAATCAAAACGACAGACACCTAATCAGAGCCTAATCTAAGACTCTAACTGAAAAACAGAGGAAGCTCCCGCTATCTTCAAGCAACTCACCAAGCAAGCAATCAAACTAGTGTTGCATGTCGTATACTCATTCATACAAATAGGTAGGCGGTCAACCGAACGACCACTGGGGTTAGCTTCACATCAAACATAATCAAAATACATATACAGGAATAATCAATCATCATAATATTTCATGGTTCATAATAAACACCAACATATGCACATCTTCACATAAGCACCAAATTGTCATCAACAATTTTCAACAAGTAAATGATTCATCGATCACAAACATTCACCAAGTACAAAACAACATCAAACACATAATTTAAACAAAATTCACAACAAGTACTTAAATATTTATGACTCATATAAACTTTATGCAATGCACCTAGACACGACGCCTATATGCATGTGGTACCAAAATACCTCCGAGGTCGTCACCTCATGATGCAACAAACACATCATAATCGTCACCAATATGGATATATAATCTGTCACCATCAGTCATGAATACATGTACATATGACACAATCGATACCAAAATCAACACCAACATATTTTAATACATGCTTACACTATCAAATCGTCGCCAATAGCATGTAAGAAAATTCACCAACAATATATATGCACTTAGACACATATAATCACCAACAACATATATGCACTTATACACATATAATCACCAATAACATCACCATAATAATTCAACAATTCCATAAAATTCTCACAATTCAAGTAAGGAGAAAAATACAATACATTATGATAGACATCATATTCAACACCTATCAATCATTCACATATCTCCACATAGTCTTATCAAACTATCCATAAAAGGTTTGCCAAGTATTTGGTCTTAAAGATTACTTCCGACAAGTTCGTATCGTTTTACCATTTTCCAAGTTATACGTCAACACAAAGTAAATACGCTTGAGAACCTCAACTAAGTATATACACAAATCACATATGAGTGCAGTAGTGTATACATCAACGTATCATAAGCCAAATAACTTAAATTCCAAGTTTTACAAAGTTCGTCTCATATCACCATTTTTCACAAAATTCAATTTCTCAAAGCAAAACCAAGCTAAGGTTCATGATTTTCGTCCAAGACATTTTTAGAAGTCATATGGTGAATAAACAACCTTAACCCTACCCTTTTCCTTTGAGAAGTACGAGTTTCAGAAAAATCAGCGTTATTGAACGTTTTTCAAAAGTTAAGTTCAAGTTCACAAAATCAAGTCTAATTCAAACCATAAGGTGTTCCAGTAGGTTTAAGAGTGTAACCAATAGTTAAACATGTTGAAGGAAACATTTTCGAAAGCTCGGGACATCCCCAAAACGCCCGGAACACAAAACAAAAAGTGCTGAAACTGGGCACATTTCGCTTAAGCAAAGACCTGCTCGCTTAAGCGAAATTTTGGCAGTTCGCTTGTAGTTCGCTTAAGCGAACTGTCATCAATTATGCAGAAAATGTTATGGGTTCCAACCCTTTTTCACCCAAAAACCCAAATTTTGATCTCCCAAATGTCCAATCTCGTCCCAAAGGTTGTTTACAGGCATATGTACATCAAAAGGCACTCAGAGTTGCACTAAACTTGAAATCAAAACATCATTTCAACATAATTCAACAAACCACTACTTTAGCCATGTGTATTTGAGAAAATGTTGTGGTATCAAAATAATAGAAAATGTTATTGAATATTTATTTTAAAAATGAAAAACTAAATGCTTTTTTTATAGATATACATATGTTAAGATAATATAAAAATAATAGTTTCTTAGCGGAAATAATAGTTAGCAAATAGATTAAATTTAATTTACACTACCAAAAAAATATTAAATTTAATTTGTACAAAAAACAAATTAATTAATCATAAATTATATGTTGTTTCTATTTGAGGATATTTTTGTCTTTTCAAAAAGTAGTAGCATCTCATTCTCTTGAATTTCTCTCTTCTCTCTCTCTTATACCAAACAACCTATCAATCTACACTATTTCTCATCTATTTCACATCTATTTCTCTCTTCTCATACTCTCTCTCACATATTTCTCTCTTCTCACTTTCTTCTCACAACCAAACACATCCTCAACAACAACCCAATTCACATCACCAATCCATAATTATGAAAACTCATGGCATCAATTCATCAACAACACATTCCATAACAACAACAACAATTAATCATGAAATCAATCATGAACAAACAACAACGACATCATTCTTCATCAATTTTGTACAAACACAAAGTATACCCATATATACATTTCAAGCATGCAAATTCAACATCAACAACACAGTTATCATGTAATTCACATACTTAAACATGGCATCAAAATTAAAGCACAAATTTCCACAACTAAGCTCAAATAATCACTTATTCAATTAAGCACTTAAGCATAGAATTGGGAAAGAAATTAAACTAAGAGATTATGATTGAACTCTAACCCCCTTACCTTAATTCTCCAAATCTAAGCTTGGGCCTCAATTTAGCTCTAACCCTTGAAATTCTACCCTTCTCTTGCTTCCCAAAGTCTTCTCTCTCTCTACCTCTCTCAAAATATTATGTGAAATAAACAAATGACATTAGGTGACCTAATTTCCTCAAAGAATAAGGTTTAAATAAGCTCACCTCTATTGGGCTTAACCTGTTATGTCTTAATGGACTCAATTCAGTTATTCACTATACCGCAATTAATTACTCGCCTACGGTTAAAGTTATCGAAACTTAACGGTCCAACTAATTTCTACACTAGTAACTTAGTAAAAATAATACCTCACACTAACACTAAAAATAACCTTCACTATGAAATTACTAAATAACCCTTGCTTGCAAAATGATGAAAATACCCTTCTAACATGAAAACTCACGAAATTACACCCAAGGATAAATAATCACACACAAACACATATAAACACATATTAAACAATTAAAAATAAAACTAGCGAAAAATCGGGCTGTTACAACTATTCTTTCTATAATTACACAACCTTGTTGTTTACAGCTCCCTCGGTATAAACCACTAAGGTTGTGTTTGGTAACACAAAAAAAGCTCGCTTATAGCTTGTTGGACTAGCTTATAAGCTTGATTTGGAGAATGAGTTGTGTTTGGTAAAAAGCTTTTTTAGTTAGCTTATAGCATTTTTTGATAAGCTAATTCAAGTAGCTTTTGAGCTTATAGATTTTAGTTTGTTATATTTTCTTCCAATTTTAACCCATTATTATTTTAGTTTAATTTAATTTTAATTAAAAAAACTATCTATAACTTCCCACGTTTTGCATTAAGTTTAGATACAAAGAGTAATTATTTGCACACCTCCGAGGAGTTTTAGCCGCCCTAACTCGCCTCGCGAGTAAATGCACTCGCCATTGCGAGTTGCTCGCCTTCCATTTTCCATTGCGAGTTGCGAGCGTGTGAAAACTGGTGCTCTATGAAACTTGCTCCTCTTTGGGCTCGCCGTTGCGAGTTGATGGCGAGTGAATTGGCCTGCTCGCTTTTCAGCACTCGCCGTTGTGAGTTGATGGAGAGCAAACTGGTGCTTTTGCCTATTTTGTACTTTTCTTTGTGTCTTGAGTTCAATTCCTACACAAATGGCAAAGTAAGACAAATAAAGCGTAATAGGGTAATTATCACTTATCTCTCGGCTTTTCCCTCAATAACTTGTGAAACAAGTAATGAAAGTGCCTTAAATATACATTTTAAATACTACTTTCTGGCACTTATCAGGAAGCTAGAGGATACCCATCAGATGACGACTATGACTTTGAGGAGGAGGAGGAATTCAAGGAGCTTGAAGGACAAGTGCTCCCAAGCACAAGTTAGACATAACTGTCAGGCTCGGGACGCTAAACAAGCGCTGAATAGGAGGCAACCTATTTCGCCAAGCTACTGACTCAAAAGAAGTGCTGGATAGGAGGCAACATATTGGTTATCGTGACGGAGACGCTAACCACGCGCTGAATGGGAGGCAACCCATTATCTTTATTTTCTGCATTTTGATTTTTGCTAAGCTGAGATAATCTAACTTGTCAATTTCTTTTCTTTTTCAGTTGCTAATCTTCAACTATTATATAATAGAATTGTATTTCTTTTGCGTTTACATCTACCACCTTTCCTTTTATGCTTAAATTTGTTTTAGTCTTCGGTATTCAATTCAAAGCATTTAAGGTGGAGGTTAGTTTACTCTTACATTCAAGAACACGATACTTTATGGGGCTTGCTAGCGAAGGTACTTATAGAATCACCATCTCTTTTCCGAATAGCATAACCGGTGAGATTCAGAGCCAAATATTTGTTGGAACAAAATGTGTTTAACAATAAATCCTAAAGAGTTTTGATGATAACAAGGTATTAAAAATTGACAATTGGTATTGCTAACATTTGTTCAAGTGTACAGGACCATAGACCAAGTGTTATATCTTACAAAGGTTCTGGAAGAACAAATAAAGAGCAAAAGAATTTTTTTTTTATATGAAGCTTAAAGCGCTCCTGAAGACTTGCGCTCCTGAAGAGTTGACGTCATCAGAAGCTGAAGGTCCTCAGAAGCTGCAGTATTTCACCAGAAGCAAATTGATTCAAGATTTTTTGGATTAAGTGTTATATTTTGGAGCGAAAGTCTTGAAGAAGTGGTAGAAGATCACATGGAGGTCACACGTTCACGTTTAAAAGCATCTGGTTGCTAAAATACAAAGAGCGTTGACAAATGTACTATGTACGAACTGTACAACCACCTTCTCCACTACTATGTTCTTTGTCTCAACTACCAGACAAGAATAACAACTCTCATGTACAACCAAGCCTGCATCCTTGTTCCCTCTCAACCTGAATGGATTTGAAATTGATCTTTTATAGGACAATAACTTAATCAGGCAAAGAATCATTGGTGAAAGATCAAGCTTCAACAACGACTCTTTTTGGATGTGTTGGCACTTACAACGTTCATTTCACACCTCTATATAAAGGAGTGAAGACTTGAAGAACAATAAGACTCTACAACATTTTGAAAGCGCCAAAACTCTGTCAAATTGTTTAAGCATCCAAAGTTCACTTAGAATTTCAGTTTTCAAGTTCATATATTTGAAATTCAAAAGTCTTAAGAGTCTGTATATGAATTACATTGTGAACACCACTGATTGTATATCAAGTGTTCAACCTCAAACATTTTCATTGTAATTTTGTTTGATAGAAGTCTCTTGCTTGTGTGCTTGAGCATTAGAAGTCTCTTGATTGTATTATGGAACATTTGAAGTCTCTTGCTTGTGTGCTTGAGCATTTGTAATCAGATATTACATTTAGTGAACTCTCCTTGGAAGTGCAAGGGGGACAGGACTACTTCCGGTTTGTGGAAGGAACCTGTATAAATTACTTGTGTCTTGCTTCTTCTCTTTTCTCTCTTTTTATCATTCCGCTGCATACGCTCCTGAACATCATCTTTAGAAGCTAGATCATTTGGTTCTGATCATTAGTGTTCTGAGTTTTAAAGAGAAAACAAAAATAAGTCTAACACAATTCAACCCCCCCCCCCCCCCCCCCCCCCCCCCCCCCCCTCCTCTTGTGGTTTTCTACCCTTCAATATTTCCATATCCATTCTAGGTTGTTAGATACTTAAATACTTCCAATATATTATGAGTGTTCCATATGAATACTATTTTTACTTGAATTTGAGGTCGTTCTTTACGGATGATTGGTTAGGTTATATTACACACGAGGCAATTTTTCTTTGGTACCTTGAGCCTTTCAAGACACCCTTTATATATTCTAATTATCCTTTGTGAAACCACTTTGAGCATCCAGATGAAAATTTCTTTCTTTATTACGAATCATGTCACCGTCCTACACTTTAAATGCACCCTTTTTTATTTCACATGGAGTTGGATAGGTATTATTATGACTGCACATGTCTTGAAACTAAGTTTAAGGTTGCTCTTTGGAATTAACAACATATTAAGTTTGCGGTGGGCTAACAGTAGAGCACATTTGTCAGAAAAAGAAAAAATGAAAAAAAATGTAGATGACCATGGATCTTCACCAAAAAAAAATTCAAGAGCCAAAAAATGGTCTCTTAAAAAAAAAAGAGTTATCTTTCTGTCAAAAATAAAAAGACAAATAGTTTTACTATTTCACTCATCTTGTTTGAATCAAGGAAGGAATGATGTCAATTCATTAATGTTTAGCAGGAATCCCTAGGTTAGTAAACTAACTCCAAGTTCTTTGTTAGCCTACTTTCCCAAAATATATCCGCCCTTAACCTAAGCCAAGTTATAACCCTCAAAGTCCTTTAAATGTGTGAATAACTTTAACTTGATTGTTTGTTTAGAATTATTTCAAATTTATAACAAGGTACATTCATGTGACAACTAGGGTGGGCAAATGTCATGACCAACCCTACTGACTTTAGGAGATACATACGTGTATACTAAAAAAGAGTATGGCTGAGAATATAGGTTACTTTCGCCGAGGCGAACTGGCTTGAATGTACTGTGGTAAGTTAGTTGCTGCTCTGCTATAAATGTGATGAATGATTCCTAAGCACAACTCTAAGAAAGGTATGTTTTTTCTGAAAAAAAATGCAAAGAATAAAATATGTTTTTCTTTCATTACTTGAGGACAAGCAGTGATACACGTACTCAACAATTCACCTTTTGATAAATCAAAAATCAAAATTTAAGCAGCGGAATGATTCGTCAACTTCTATTGAAATAATTTAAGGTCTCTACACCGTAATAAAATAAAATTATAGTTTCAAATATCAATTCCAAAAAACATAATAAACAATAAAACACCTGAACTCTAGCGTTACAGAATCAGAGCAACATAATTGTCTACATAGTTTTCAGAAATAAATAAAGACAGAAGAATACTTCCAACACCACCATCCTGATACCTCGCAGCTAAAGCTCCTCAACCTGAGTATATGTACTTCCACGAGTAGAGACAACACAAACACAACAACAAATCAGGGTTGAGAATACATTCATTAAAATATATATGGTATATCTCTCACACACACACACACACACACACACACACACACACACACACACATATATATATATATATATATTTCACAATCACCACGTCAAACATCAACAGTCACACACCATTTCAAACATTAGCATTCACACATCATTCACAACACACACAACTTTCAAACATCAACATTTAAATGAAAATTGCACTTCATTCATATCACCTATATGCATGTGGTACCAATTCTATCCACCAACCTCACCAGTTTTCCTAATAATTATATGATGCATGAGGAAAATTCACTAATACAGATACATAACAAAATCATCATTGGTAATCAACACTAAAATAAGATTTATTTCACCAATATTCAACACCATAAATAAGAAATATCTCACCAAAATAAACACCATATACAATATTTAACTCCCCAATAGCATCACCATAAATAATATTTATCTCACTAATTAGCGCACCACGACACGACATTATCCTCACCAATTAACGACACCATTATCTCCTTTATTAATCTCATCAAAATAACATTATAACATATTATTTCATCTCAGCAATAACAACATTATGACATATTATTTCATCTCATTAATAATAACTTTTTAACTTAAGATTTTATTCTCACCGTTTTCATCCCTTCCAACGTCATCAATTTTCATAGCAACAACTCCATAATAACTTAATGTTTTATCTCCCCATTATCTCCATCTTTAACATCATCAATCATCATAATTAATAGCATCATAACTTCAATTATATTAATCTTTTACTCCTCTATCTAACAAATACCTAAGACTCATCATCATTACCTTAAGAGAATCACCTTTAAAACAACTAAACACACTTTCCTCGTCTAAGTACAATGATACAAGACCTTGATTTTTTACTTTTGGGACTCATTTTAAGAAGAAAAGAAAAATGCAACAAGAAAGAGTGCACGACCTCAGAGTGCACGACCGTGTATTTTGCAACACATGAGAGAGAAAAATTGGCAGCAAGAAATGTACGAGCCATGTGTTTTAAAAGCACGGTCGTGTGTTTTTCCTAGGCGGTGCAGAATCATAGTTTTTTGTGACTTTCCCCATGGGAGCTCCCCCATGCTCTGATTTTGTTCTCAAACTCACCAAATTCGTCCCTAAACATCACCCTAAGGTTACCCCAATATCCAAACACTAATTTCCACATAATTCACCTAATTACAACAATCTTTTACATGTTTAATTCATTTTTCAAAAATCCTAGTTGTTTAAGTTTTTCTTTTTCAACATTTACTCACTAACACCACTCCTCACACCATTCATCACGAATTCTTTCTAAATTTTAGAATTAATAGACACCACAAAATGAGGGTATGTGAGCCCTTTTTCCCCCCTTTTTAAAATTAAAAACCCAAAGATGAAGGATTCTCCCCTTACCTCGAATTCACGGAAGATTGCAGCTTTTTTCTTGATTTCCTAGATGATGCATTTCTATCTTCTTCTTTTCCTTTGCCGCCTTAACCCTAATTCTTCCTTTGCTCCTCTCAATTTCTTTCTTTTCTCCGTAACCCTAATTCTCTAATGTTACTCTCTATTTATAGGCACTACTTGAGCTTAGTCTCTCACATGATTATTATACATGATTGCTTTATGCACCCCAAGTTTTGGTCCCCCAAGTTTCACAAACTTGCGATTTTGATCCCCCAAGTTTAAAAATAGCACTTTTGGTCCCTTAAGTTTTACCCACTTTGCAAATCCATAGTCCCCCTTGATTTTAACTCAGTCAAAGCTAACATGGCGCTTTTTTTTAGAAACAAGTTGACACATAAGCAGATGACCTGTAAAAAAAATCTCACATGACTGTTTCTATGCAATAGATCTATTTCTCATATTTTTTATCTTCTTCTCCATAATTACCCAAAATCCTCCATTGCTCTTTTTCTACCACACCGAAATCTCCATTGTTATTCTTTCTTCTTCTCCATAAACAATCAATGTTTCCAGTTTTGAAACAATTACTTGTATTTGTTTAACAATGAATGAAAATTAATGAATTAAGTATTATGACTTTGTTTAACAATGACTTTATTTAGAAAAATAAACCAATCTTCCAACCTTTGTACCGTAAAAAAATCACCTTACAACCTGTAAAATTATGCAAGTCCAATTTTGGTACCTCCACATGGTCAAAACATAAACACAACCTACACCAAAAACGATGAAATAGTTTTTAATATAACTTGCAATTAAATGGAATTTTGAGTTCTCTACGTTTTTTCTTTCGAATTCTCATTGATTTATGCTGTTTTTCTTTTATTATAAATTGCAATTATCATAGCTAGATTTAATTTATTTTTTAATAATATCCACATCAACAAATAAAATTAAAAAATATCCCCATGTCAGCTTTGACTAAGTCAAAATCAAAGGGGACCATGGATTTGAAAAGGGGGTAAAACTTAGAGGACCAAAAGTTTTATTTTTAAACTTGAAGGACCAAAATCGCAAGTTTGTGAAACATGGGGGACCAAAAGTGCATTTTAGCCTTTAATTTAATATTATCGAGCAATTAATACTAACAATAAAAATAAACTAATATCATCCAATAATAATAATAATAATAATAATAATAATAATAATAATAATAATAATAGTAATATCCATTAATAATATTGACAAATTAATAATAAAAATCGGGATGTTAAAGAAGGCAACATGGTTATCATTGTTGACTTGTCGTCATTCACAAATTTGCTTTGGCCTTATACTTTTCCATCACTTTTTGTCCTATGTATATCAATCAAATGAAATCAGTTATATGTATATAATAATTAAAAAATAAAAGTGATTAATTGTAATTATACGTGTAGGTGTTGGACACAAACATGCTTTTAATGAGAAGTGGCAGTTTTACATAGTCTAACACATGTAGCCATTGTAATGAAAAAAATATAATAAATTATTTTCTCCCTTTATTAAAAATGTATTTTTTATTTCAACATATTGAGACTCTACAATCTATTTTCAACTTTTATAACAACTAACTTAATTCTAAAAAAAAAAAAAAAAAAACCTTGTGTTAAAATTTAAGTTTTATACAGATTAAATAAAAAATCAATTTATGGGATCACACAACATATAAAGGTAGATAAGCATTATTCCTTAGAATGTAAGAAGCCAAAATTAGTGCTACTATATTATATATTTGATATAGCCACATAGTTGTTTATTAGTGTAATTTGTCTCATTACTTCGCTGAATTAGAGAGAAACAACAACAACAATAATAATCATAATAGAGAAACATAACATTTGTATACTAATCAAAGAAAACTAGATTTAATACAACATAATAAAATTAAGATGAAAAGATAAAATATTAGCTTCATTTCCGACCACAAATTAAAACCTTATTAACAAGTAGACATATATATATATATATATATATATATATATATATATATATATATATATATATATATATATATATATATATATATATATATATATATATATATGGAACAAATGAAAATTAAAATACCAAACAAAATGGAACTAAAATGTGCAAAATAAATTGTCTATGAACAAACCAATATAAAATATAACATTATTACTATCCAGAATTACAAGACCAATGAACAAAGCTAAGTGGGAAATCATCAAGGCTTTGACATTCATTAAATTTAAGTTCATTGAACTCAATATTGTTTTGAAATTTTGACCAGATGCTAGTGTTTGAGCTTCCATTAAAAGATTTCTCGTAAAGCCACTATAATTGTTTTGAAAATAATTAGGTTCATTGAACTCAATATTATTAACCTTAACATCTTTTTTTTAGGATAGTTTTGAATATTGGTTTGAAGGTATCATCAAATTTGTTGAGAAAGTTGAAGACGATGAAGAGGACAAAACTCGTCGATCGGATTCCATCAAATGAGTATGAAAGTATTGAAAAAATCTTGAGTTGTATTGAATTGGGAACCGAAAACTATCATGATGAGTGGTTAGAGAATGATCATGGAGTGAAAAGAAGCAATTTTGTGTCCTCGAAGGGACTTGAAGGTTAAAGTTTGGAGTCGAACGGTAGCGTTTGAAACGAAGAGGCGTAGATAAGAGTGGTGGGTCTTTGAAAAGTGAAAGAGAGTGGTTAAGGTGTAGAAGATGACAATGGTACAGGTGAAGTGTCTATAAATGTGTGAGGAGAATAAAAATATTTTCGTTATTGTCTAAGTTGGAGTCGTGAAGAGAGAGGAGAATGATGATGAGTTGGTGTTTGAATAATATAAGGAGAGATATGGAGTGATGATTTAAGATAGTTGATGATGGCAAAGGTAGATCCTCTAAGAGTAGTGAGGAGTTTAAATCGTTGGATAAATTACTAAAAGACTAAAATGAAATAAAAAGTAGAATGTAACCAATTAAGAAGAATTGACGATGCTAATATAAGTGCTAGTAGAATATAATTGAAACTAGGAAGAGGAGAGTCAAGGTAATAGGTGAGGTTAAAGATAAATGAAAATGGTGAGGCAAAAGTTAAGTAACTTAAATTTTATAAGAAGAATTTTAATGGTGTAGTTTTATGGTGAAATAAATGATGAGGTAGGTGTCAATACGAGGTGAGTCAATTTTTATTTTCGATGATGTTGTTGGTGATGTATGTGTATACATTTATACTCTAGTGATGCTTTGATGAAGTTATATAATAAATTGCTGATGATTATTGAAGTAAATAAATCTTATGGTGATGATAATTGGTGTTGTTATGTTGTTGTTTATTAATTATGAGTCTTCATGCATCATCTGATAATTAGGATTCTGATGATGATTATGGTCATGTGTATGCTCAGCAACATAACTCTGACATACAATTTTGGTGAGTAGAAATGGTACCACATGCATATAGTGATAGGAGTGAGTTGCATCTCGCATATAAATGATGATGTTTTGATAGTTATAGATGTTGGGAATGATGCATATGAATGTTGATGCTAATGGTGATGATTATATGTTGTTATTATTTTATGTTGCTTCTTATGTTCTAATTATATGTTTGAAATGTATTCTCACTCCTTTGTTTTAGTTATGTGTTTGTGGTGTCTGTACTCGTGGGGTAAAAATACTTAGGATGAGGAGCTCTAGATGTGGGACGTTTAGAAGGTGGCGATAGAAGTCTATCTTACGTCATTATTTTTATTAGTGAATAAACATATAGTCGATTATTTGCTATGATCTGTAACGCTAGGGTTGGGGGTTTAGATGTTTGATTTCTTCTTCCTTGGAGTTTAAAGTCTTTTCGAACTTTTGAATTATTTTCTAATTGATGTTGAGGACATAATTTGTTTTGTTATTGATTTTGATGGATTATTCTGTTGCATCATTATTATCTTTATTTTATAAAATGGTGAACTGTAGAGTATGTGTAACACCTATTTAATTTAAATATATTCCTTATTTAATAAATCAAAGTCGGAGTCGTACGGTGTTACACATGTAGTAGTTGTCTGTTGTAACACTCTAATTTCTATTTTATTATTTTGGTTGATTTTGAGTATTTGATATGATTTTTGGTTGAATAATGTGATTATGTGGTGTGATGTATTTTATTATATAGTATTTATTTGAATAAGTGAATATATGGTTGTTGTTATTATTTAATAGAAATAAGTAAGAAAGTAATAATTATTTAAATGTTGGGAGTTATTGAGAATTAGTAGGTTTTAAGGGAGTTAATTATAATTATTGGGAGTTAAGGAATAAGGGGTTAAGGAAGAATAGGAAAAGAGAAAGTCAGAGCATTACTTTTCACGTTTAGTAAAAAGAAAGAGAGCTTTTGGGAGAAAAAGGGAGAGAGATCAAGAACAAGGGGAATTAGCCAAGAGGAGCTTGAAAATTGTTGTAGCTTGTGTTGTTCATCTAATCAGGTAAGGGTGAGGCTAGCATTCGATTATAATATATATACATGATTCTGAAAATTGAATTGAATGGTTGTTTGGTTAGGTTTTTGAAAAGTATGTGAAATTGCAAAAATGTTGATGAATCTGTTGTTGATTACATGTTTCTGTGATGTTTTGAGTGATATGATGTATATACGACCTGTAAACGTTTTTGTAAATCATTTTGGGTGATTGGGGGATCAAAATTGGGTTTTTGGATGAAAATGGAGTTTTGAAATCGTAGGTTTTGAACTGTACAGATGGTACGTCGCTTAAGCGAAGCTTCCGTCGCTTAAGCGAGTATTCATGTAGTTGCCCAGAATTCTGAAAAAGCCAGTTCGCTTAAGCGAGCTGCAAGCGAACAAAAACCTGACTTTCGTCATTGTGTTCGCTCAAGCGAAGTTCCCGTTGCTTAAGCGAGCGACCCAAATTCTGCCCAGAACCTGTAGCATGTGAGCGTCGCTCAAGCGAACGCCAAGCGAGCCTGAAGCGAGATACTCCCAGACTTATGTCTTTTAGGTCGCTTGAAGCGAACCACGCGCGAACCTTGAGCGAGATAGAACTAACCATTCTGTGAAGATTTCGCTTGAAGCGAGATGGGCCCTGTTAGACTAATTTCTGAATTTTGCTACGTGCACTAGGACATTTTTCTGAGCATCTTAATATGTTTGTGGGATTTATTAAACATTGTTTACATGGTAAAATTATGAATGAAGGTGAATACTATGAATTTATGTATGTTTACATATAAACATATTAATTATATTGAGTCGGTGATTGTCTTTGATGTTGCTGGGTCGTGTTGTCCAGTTGGGGAGTATGTCATAATTATTTAGGCACATGTGTTGATGTTGTATGTAGATGCACACAAGTGGAGTCCATTGCATAATGCATAAAAGCGGGAGGACTCATGTCCTGGAACGCCTTGTCGTTCAAAGCGGGAGGACTCATGTCCTGGCGACAATGGTGTGAGAATGTTGGATGTAACACCCCGTTTCCCAAAACATCGTAATAATGATTATAATCAGAGTTATTCAACAACAAACGGAGCATTACACTGCTTTTCAAAAACTTTCTTAAATCGAAAATAAAACTATTTAATTCAACATATCATTCTTATAAAATCTGCAGCGGAATTATTCTTATAAAATCATCAACATTCAAATACAACAAAATCCTTGGCTCAAAGGCCTCAACAATTTAAAACACCATCCAACAATAATTCTTCAACAACATGTTCTTCAAAATATGATACATAAGGAATGCAGGAAAAGACAACGATTTCCCATCCCGTTACGTATCAGAGCCCTAAGACACAAGAGCCAACATCCTACTAGCCTTCATTACCTGCACTTGCCCACAAGACGGCAATTCCAACAGAAGGGGTGAGATTCTCAAACAATAAATAATAGAAGTATAACTCATCAATGAATCTAACACCCTAAACATCAACAAAGTAAATCAATATACACCAATTACAATAAACCAACAACATTAACATCATCTTCGAACTCATCTAGCAACAGCAACCACAACAACGACAACGACTCACCAACAACGACTCCGACAATGCACCGACGACAACAACAAATGCAATATGCATGTGGTACCATTTTACGCGCGTTGAATGACAAGCATTCCAGGGCATGAGCCCTCAACAGTTGGATGGTTAAAGCATCCCAGGGCATAAGCCCTCAACAGGTGAATGACTAGCATTCCAGGGCATAAGCCCTCAACGGGTGAATGATAAACATTCCAGGGCATGAGCCCCCAACGATGCATATGAGTATAAAATGAACTCAATGGTGTATATCAGCATACAACCAACAACAACAACAACAACAACAACTACTAAGACAACAACAACTTTGCCTAAATCATTTAAGACACACTTCCCAACTTGGACGACAACAACAACTCAACTAATGCATATACGAGGTATGACTTACATTTCAACAACTCGATCAATGATACTCCAACATTTGAAACTAAGTTCAATAGCATATAATAAACATTTACAAATACACCAATAACCATTATTATTATCGTCAATCGAATTTAACCAACCAAGTAATCAAACATAGAAACTCACTTCAGATACAGGGCTACTCGCCTCAGCGAGTACATCTGCTCGCCATGGCGAGCTCAAAGAATGGGCTACTCGCCTTAGGCGAGCTAGGGGAGAGCTGGGAGCAAGCAGAACTGGGAGCTCTCGGCCTTTTTGACATTTTTCTCACCAAAACTTCATTTTTAAGCTACCTAATCATCTTTTTAATCTGAAAATTGTCTCAGTCATCTCTAAAAATATTTAGGTACACAAAACTATCCATCCCACGCCTTATAACAACATTTCAAAAATCACATTTCCTAAGGCCCTACTCGCCGTGGCGAGTGGTTGCTCGCGAGGCGGGCTATGAACATTGCTCACTCACCATGGCGAGTCATGCTGCTCGCCGCGGCGAGCGATGAATGTCAGCACGGGCAGAATGCAGTTTTCTCCCGAAATCCCATTTTTCTCAATTCCCAACCCCAAAACAATCTATAGAAGTATAATAAGGTTCTGCCTATAACCTGATTGCATTCTAACATCATTACAGTACAATCTACACCATTATCCCCCCCATAATCACACTCCAACCCTAAATCCCAATTTTCATAATTTTTCACAATTTCATGTTAAATTCAAAGTCAAGGTTGTACAATCCATTATTATTGAAGGATAATCTCACCCTTACCTTAATTAAGATGAACAAAAGCTAAAGCAGTCAAAATCTGGTTCTTCACTTGGTTCTTCTCTCCCTTCTCCCAAAAGTCTGTTTCTCTGATACGTGAAAAATGTTCTTACTGACTTTCCTTAACCCCCCACTTATTTCACTTAACTCCCTCCTTAACTCTCATAATTAAAATGTAACCCCCCACCTTAACACCAATAATTCTATATAACTCCTAACATTCAAATAAATATTATATTTCTCCCATTTATTAAATAGCACAAATAATTATATAATAAACTGGCAAACACTAATAAATCACATAAATCAACATTTTCATATAAAATACATAAAACATATTGAAATCAACCAAAAATAGTAAAATAACAATTAGGGCGTTACAACTCTCCCCAACTTAAAGAATTTCGTCCACAAAATATTACCTCAAACAAACAATTCAGGGTAGGATTCTTGCATCTTACTCTCCAATTCCCAAGTCAAACTTTCACTAGTTACACCAGTCCAAACAACCTTCACCAAAGGTATTTCCTTGCCTTACAACTGCTTCACCTTATGATCCTCAATCCTCAAAGGTAAAGTCTCAACGGTAAGGTTATCCCTAACTTGCACATCATCTCTAGGAATAACATGCGAAGGATCTGCTACATACTTCCTCAGCTGCGACACATGAAACACATCATGCAAGTTCGAAAGATGTGGTGGCAATCCAATCCGATACGCCACGGTTCCAACCCTCTCTGAAATCTGATAAGGACCAATGAACTTTGGAGTCAACTTCTTAGACTTCAATGCACGTCCTACACCCGTCATAGGAGTAACCCTCAAAAACACATGATCACCCTCCTGAAACTCAAGGGCCTTTCTTCGTTTGTCATGGTAACTCTTCTGACGATCCTGCGACGCTTTCATCTTTTCTCTTATCATTTTGACCTTCTCTGTAGTCTGCTGAACTAACTCTGGTCCCAACACAACAGTTTCACCCGACTCAAACCAACATAAAGGAGTTCTGCACCTTCGACCATACAAAGCTTCGAACGGTGCCATGCCAATACTCGAATGGTAACTATTGTTATACGTGAACTCTATCAACGGTAAGTGGCTGTCCCAGGCTCCACCTTGCTCGAGTACACACACCCTCAACAAATCTTCTAAAGATTGGATAGTCCTTTCCGACTGACCATCTGTTTGCGGATGATAAGCCAAACTCAACCTCAATTTCGAACCCAAGGCATCTTGTAAACTCTTCCAAAACCTCGAAGTGAACCTCGGATCTCTATCCAACACAATACTCGACGGAACACCATGCAACTTTACAATATCACGAATGTAAATCTCCGCAAACTGAGCTACAGGATAACTAATATTGATCGGAATAAAGTGCGCCGACTTAGTCAACCTATCGACAACAACCCAAATAGCATCATGCCCTCTTGGACTATTCGGTAAGCTATTTACAAAATCCATGGAAATGCTGTCCCACTTCCACTCAGGCACATCTAACGGCGTCAACAGCCCTGCAGGCTTCTGATGTTCAACCTTAGACTTCTGGCAAGTCAAACATGCATACACAAACCGAGCCACATCCCGTTTCAATCCGGACCACCAAAACAATTTCTTCAAATCATGGTACATCTTTGTAGCTCCCGGATGAATACTCAAGCTACTCTTGTGACTTTCTTCCAAAATCAACTTCTTCAAATCCTCATCATCAGGAATACAAACCCTTCCTCTGAATCTCATTACACCTTGGTCATCAACCTTAAAATCATTTTCTACATTCTGATCACTAGTAGTCATCAAGTCCACAACCTTAACATCAGTCTTCTGTGCCTCCTTGATACTATTCAAGAAATCACTATTAATCTTCAACATGCCCAACCGCACACTCTGAGGTGACCTTTCACAAACAAGACTCAAGTCCCTAAACTGTTGAAGCAACTCGAACTCTTTCACCATCATAGTAGACATATGCAATGTCTTTCTGCTCAAAGCATCAGCAACTACATTAGCTTTACCCGGATGGTAATTCAGACCAAAATCATAATCTTTCAACAGCTCTAACCACCTTCTCTGCCTCATGTTCAACTCCTTCTGATCAAATAAATACTTTAAACTCTTATGATCACTAAACACCTCAAATCTGGAACCGTACAAATAATGCCTCCAAATTTTCAACACAAACACCAAAACTGCCAACTCTAGATCATGCGTAGGATAATTCTTTTCATGGATCCTCAACTGCCTAGAAGCATAAGCTACTACCTTCCCATCTTGCATCAAAACACCACCTAATCCCAGCTTAGATGCATCACAATAAACAACAAAAGGTTCTTCTGGCTTCAGCAAAATCAAAATAGGAGCAGTCGTCAATCTTCGCTTCAATTCATTGAAACTACTCTCACATTGAGTATCCCACACAAAGGCTTTACCTTTACAAGTCAACTGCGTCAACGGAAGTGCCAACTTTGAAAATCCCTCAATGAACCTACAGTAATAACCAGCCAAACCAAGAAAACTTCTAACTTCGGTAACTGACTTCGGTGTCTCCCACTGCGATATAGCATCAACCTTCGAAGGATCTACAGCAATACCATTACCAGAAATAATGTGGCCAAGAAAACTTACTTCATTCAACCAGAACTCACATTTGGACAGCTTCGCATACAACTTCTTCTCCTTCAGCACTTGCAATACAATCTTCAAATGCTCTGCATGCTCTGCTTCGGTCTTAGAATAAGTCAAGATATCATCAATAATCACCACAACGAATTGATCCAGATACTCATGAAAAATTATGTTCATGTACTCCATAAACACACCAGGCGCATTAGTAACACCGAAAGGCATCACCTTATATTCATAGTGTCCATACCGTGTCCTAAATGCCATCTTCTGCATATCTTCATCTTTCACTTTAATCTGATGATAACCTGACCTCAAGTCAATCTTACTAAATAGACGAGCACCCACCAGTTGATCCATCAAGTCATCAATCCTCGGAAGTGGGTACCTATTCTTTATCGTCACTTTGTTCAATTGACGGTAATCAATACACAACCGCATGCTACCGTCCTTCTTCTTAACCAACAACACCGGCGCTCCCCAAGGCGAAACACTCGGTCTTACAAACTTCTTGTCAAGTAAATCTTCCAACTGCTTCTTTAACTCAGCTAACTCAGAAGCTGACATACGGTAAGGAGCCATCGACACAGGCTTCGTTCCCGAAACAAGATCAATTGCAAATTCGACCTCCCTTAGCCACAACTGAGCTCAGTCAGGGTCGTATCTTCCTTTGAAGGTTGGTGGATGATTCCTCAAGAATGTTTCCAGCATCCGCACACCTTCACCACCACCAGCACCTTGTTGTTGTCCTACAACTTGAGCCATTGCTTGCAAAGCAGCAGCAAGAGCAGCATCATTTCTCCCGGCCATCACGAAATTCTACACGACAACAACAAATTAGAACAACAAAGACAATTTAAAGCTGTCACACAACACTACTAGGCTCGATACGACTCTACTAACTGGCCGGACGAACCAACCTGCTCTGATACCAATTGTAACACCCCGTTTCCCAAAACATCGTAATAATGATTATAATAAGAGTTATTCAACAACAAACGGAGCATTACACTGCTTTTCAAAAACTTTCTTAAATCGAAAATAAAACTATTTAATTCAACATATCATTCTTATAAAATCTGCAGCGGAATTATTCTTATAAAATCATCAACATTCAAATACAACAAAATCCTTGGCTCAAAGGCCTCAACAATTTAAAACACCATCCAACAATAATTCTTCAACAACATGTTCTTCAAAATATGATACATAAGGAATGCAAGAAAAGACAACGATTTCCCATCCCGTTACGTATCAGAGCCCTAAGACACAAGAGCCAACATCCTACTAGCCTTCATTACCTGCACTTGCCCACAAGACGGCAATTCCAACAGAAGGGGTGAGATTCTCAAACAATAAATAATAGAAGTATAACTCATCAATGAATCTAACACCCTAAACATCAACAAAGTAAATCAATATACACCAATTACAATAAACCAACAACATTAACATCATCTTCGAACTCAGCTAGCAACAACAACCACATCAACGACAATGACTCACCAACAACGACTCCGACAATGCACCGACGACAACAACAAATGCAATATGCATGTGGTACCATTTTACGCGCGTTGAATGACAAGCATTCCAGGGCATGAGCCCTCAACAGTTGGATGGTTAAAGCATCCCAGGGCATAAGCCCTCAACAGGTGAATGACTAGCATTCCAGGGCATAAGCCCTCAACGGGTGAATGATAAACATTCCAGGGCATGAGCCCCCAACGATGCATATGAGTATAAAATGAACTCAATGGTGTATATCAGCATACAACCAACAACAACAACAACTACTAAGACAACAACAACTATGCCTAAATCATTTAAGACACACTTCCCAACTTGGACGACAACAACAACTCAACTAATGCATATACGAGGTATGACTTACATTTCAACAACTCGATCAATGATACTCCAACATTTGAAACTAAGTTCAATAGCATATAATAGACATTTACAAATACACCAATAACCATTATTATTATCGTCAATCGAATTTAACCAACCAAGTAATCAAACATAGAAACTCACTTCAGATACAGGGCTACTCGCCTCGGCGAGTACATCTGCTCACCATGGCGAGCTCAAAGAATGGGCTACTCGCCTTAGGCGAGCTAGGGGAGAGCTGGGAGCGAGCAGAATTGGGAGCTCTCGGCCTTTTTGACATTTTTCTCACCAAAACTTCATTTTTAAGCTACCTAATCATCTTTTTAATCTGAAAATTATCTCAGTCATCTCTAAAAATATTTAGGTACACAAAACTATCCATCCCACGCCTTATAACAACATTTCAAAAATCACATTTCCTAAGGCCCTACTCGCCGTGGCGAGTGGTTGCTCGCGAGGCGGGCTATGAACATTGCTCACTCGCCATGGCGAGTCATGCTGCTCGCCGCGACGAGCAATGAATGTCAGCACGGGCAGAATGCAGTTTTCTCCCGAAATCCCATTTTTCTCAATTCCCAACCCCAAAACAATCTACAGAAGTATAATAAGGTTCTGCCTATAACCTGATTGCATTCTAACATCATTACAGTACAATCTACACCATTATCCCCCCCATAATCACACTCCAACCCTAAATCCCAATTTTCATAATTTTTCACAATTTCATGTAAAATTCAAAGTCAAGGTTGTACAATCCATTATTATTGAAGGATAATCTCACCCTTACCTTAATTAAGATGAACAAAAGCTAAAGCAGTCAAAATCTGGTTCTTCACTTGGTTCTTCTCTCCCTTCTCCCAAAAGTCTGTTTCTCTGATACGTGAAAAATGTTCTTACTGACTTTCCTTAACCCCCCACTTATTTCACTTAACTCCCTCCTTAACTCTCATAATTAAAATGTAACCCCCCACCTTAACACCAATAATTCTATATAACTCCTAACATTCAAATAAATATTATATTTCTCCCATTTATTAGATAGCACAAATAATTATATAATAAAATGGCAAACACTAATAAATCACATAAATCAACATTTTCATATAAAATACATAAAACATATTGAAATCAACCAAAAATAGTAGAATAACAATTAGGGCGTTACATTGGAGACCTTTTTGAGGAACCATCCACCAACCTTCAAGGGAAGGTATGACCCTGATGGCGCTCAGAATTGGCTGAAGGAAATAGAAAGGATCTTCAGAGTTATGGAATGCAGTGAGGCTCAGAAGGTGCGGTTTGGTACGCACATGTTAGCCGAAGAGGCTGATGATTGGTGGGTAAGTCTGTTGCCCGTACTTGAACAGGATGGTGCGGTGGTGACCTGGGCCGTGTTCGAGGGAGAATTCCTGGATAGGTAATTTCCGGAAGATGTCCGAGGGAAGAAAGAGATTGAGTTTCTGGAGTTGAAACAGGGTGATAAGTCTGTGACTGAATACGTTGCCAAGTTTGTGGAGCTTGCAAAGTTTTACCCACACTACACTACTGAAAATGCTGAGTTTTCTAAGTGTATCAAGTTTGAGAATGGTCTTCGTGCTGACATTAAACGGACCATTGGCTACCAAAAGATAAGATACTTTTCTGATTTGGTGAGTAGCTGTAGAATCTATGAGGAGGATAGTAAAGCTCACTACAAGGTGATGAATGATATGAGGAGTAAGGGACAGTCTAGTCATCCGAAGCCATATAGTGCACCTGCTGACAAAGGGAAGCAGAGGGTGAATGATGAGAGGAGACCTAGAAGGGAAGATGCTCCTGCTGAGATAGTTTGCTTGAGTTGTTCTGTGTCTATGTTCGGTAGAGATTTTGAATTTGATCTTGTTTGTTTACCGTTGGTCAGAATGGATGTGATTTTTGGGATGAACTGGTTAGAATATAACCATGTTCTTATCAATTGTTTTAATAAGACAGTACATTTTCTTTCTGCCGAAGAAGAAAGCGGAGCGGAATTTTTATTTACTAAACAGATGAAGCAGTTGGAGCGTGATGGAATTCTGATGTTCTCTTTAATGGCATATTTGTCGTTAGAAAATCAAGAGGTCATTGACAAGTTTCCAGTGGTGAAAGAGTTCCCTGAAGTTTTTCCTGATGAGATTCCTGATGTACCACCAGAAAGGGAGGTTGAATTTTCAATTGACCTTGTTCCAGGAACAAAGCCGGTGTCGATGGCACCTTATCGTATGTCGGCGTCTGAACTTGCTGAATTGAAGAAACAATTGGAAGATTTGCTCGACAAGAAGTTTGTAAGACCAAGTGTCTCACCTTGGGGAGCGCCGGTGTTGTTGGTAAAGAAGAAGGATGGTAGTATGAGGTTGTGCATTGACTACCGTCAGTTGAACAAAGTTACGTTAAAGAATAGGTATCCACTTCTGAGAATTGATGACTTAATGGATCAGCTAGTGGGTGCACGTGTGTTTAGCAAAATTGACTTGAGGTCAGGTTATCACCAGATTAAGGTAAAGGATGAAGATATGCAGAAGACGACATTTAGGACACGATATGGCCATTACGAATACAAGGTGATGCCTTTCGGTGTTACTAATGCGCCTGGTGTGTTCATGGAGTATATGAACAGAATTTTCCATGCTTACCTGGATAAATTCGTGGTTGTGTTTATTGATGATATTCTAATCTACTCTAAGAGTGAAGAGGAGCATACAGAACATCTAAAGATTGTTTTGCAAGTGCTGAAAGAGAAGAAGTTGTATGCCAAGTTGTCAAAGTGTGAATTCTGGTTAAGTGAAGTAAGTTTTCTTGGCCATATTATTTCTGGTAGTGGTATTGCAGTTGATCCGGCGAAAGTGGAGGCAGTATCACAATGGGAGATTCCTAAGTCAGTGACTGAAATCAGAAGTTTCTTGGGTTTAGCTGGTTATTACCGCAGGTTCATTGAAGGATTTTCGAAGTTAGCACTTCCGTTGACCCAGTTAACCTATAAAGGTAAGTCCTTTGTGTGGGATGCTCAGTGTGAGAGTAGTTTTAATGAACTGAAGCGGAGATTGACGACTGCTCCTATTTTGATTTTACCGAAGCCGGAAGAACCTTTTGTTGTTTACATTGATGCATCTAAGCTGGGCTTAGGTGGTGTGTTGATGCAAGATGGCAAAGTAGTAGCTTATGCTTCTAGACAGTTGAGGATACATGAGAAGAATTATCCTACACATGATTTGGAGTTGGCTGCGGTGGTTTTTGTTTTGAAAATTTGGAGGCACTATTTGTATGGTTCCAGATTCGAGGTATTTAGTGATCATAAAAGTTTAAAATATTTATTTGATCAGAAGGAATTGAACATGAGGCAGAGGAGATGGTTAGAGCTGTTGAAAGATTATGATTTTGGCTTGAATTACCATCCGGGTAAAGCTAATGTGGTTGCTGATGCTTTGAGTAGGAAGACGTTGCATATGTCTGCCATGATGGTGAAAGAATTTGAATTGTTAGAACAGTTTAGAGACTTGAGTCTCGTCTGTGAGTTGACACCTCAGAGTGTACAGTTGGGGATGCTAAAGATTAATAGTGATTTCTTGGATAGTATCCGAGAAGCACAACAAGTGGATGTCAAGCTTGTTGATTTGATGGTTGCTGGTAATGAAACTGAGAATAGTGACTTTAAAGTTGATGATCTGGGTGTTTAAGGTTTAGAGGAAGAATTTGTATTCCTGATAACGATGATTTGAAAAAGTTAATTTTAGAGGAGAGTCATAGAAGTAGTTTGAGTATTCATCCGACAGCTACTAAGATGTATCATGACTTGAAGAAATTGTTTTGGTGGTCTGGATTGAAACGAGATGTTGCTCAGTTTGTGTATGCATGTTTGACTTGTCAGAGGTCTAAGGTTGAGCATCAGAAGCCTGCAGGGCTGTTGACGCCGTTGGATGTACCTGAGTGGAAGTGGGACAGCATTTCCATGGATTTTGTAACGAGTTTGCCGAATACTCCAAGAGGGCATGATGCTATATGGGTTGTGGTCGACAGGTTGACAAAGTCGACGCACTTTATTCCAATAAATATTACTTTTCCTGTAGCTCAGTTGGCGGAAACCTACATTCGTGGCATTGTGAAGTTGCATGGTGTTCCGTCAAGTATTGTGTCGGATAGAGATCCGAGGTTCACTTCTAGATTCTGGAAGAGTTTGCAAGATGCATTGGGTTCGAAGTTGAGGTTGAGTTCGGCTTATCATCCGCAGACAGATGGTCAGTCGGAGAGGACGATCCAATCCTTGGAAGATTTACTGAGAGTGTGTGTGCTTGAACAAGGTGGAGCTTGGGATAGTCACCTGTAACGCCCTAGTCGCCATTTTGTTATTTTTAGTTGTTGGGCATGTTTTATTTGAATTTATAAATGATTATGTGAATATGTGGTGTGTTTATTTGTTTATAATAATTTATGTGAAATAATTGAGTTATATGATTTATTGATGTATTATCTAAATGCATGTTATTTGTTATTTAATTAATTAGTTGTGGGATATAATATTTGCTTTGTTTTGAGAAAATAGAAGGAATATTATTATTTTGGAGAATTATGAAAATAGGAAGAATAATGTTTATTTAGAAAAAGGGATTTATTTGGAGTTAATAGAATTAAGGAGGGTTAATGAGAAATTAAAATGAAAGTTATTGGGGGAGTTAAGAGAAAGAAAGGAGTTATGTTTTGTTAAGGAAAGAATAGGAAGAAGTCAGTAAGCATTGTACGTATCAGAGAAAACAAGAAACAGACTTTTTGGGAGAAAGAGAGAAGAACCAAGAGCAAAGGGGGATTAGCCAAGAGGAGAGATTTTTGTAGCAATTGTTCATCTAATCAGGTAAGGGTGGGTTTATGATTCAAATGCTATATATACATATGTGATTTCATGAAATCGGATTGAAAATGGTGGTTTTTGGAATTAGGTTTAAGAACTTGATAAATTGCTCTATGATGTTGTTTTATGTTGTTGATGATGTTTCCATGAGATGTTTCTGATATTTTGTTGTATAATGAACCCATAAACAATGTAACAATTCATTTTGGGTGATAAAGGGATCAAAGTTGGGATTTTTGGGGTAAAACCATGTTGAAATCGCATTTTTGAAAAAGCTGTTTTTTTGACCTGATACTGTCAAACCGTGCCGCGATTTTTGCAGCCATAACGCGATTTTGATGGCAGAATGCTAAGTGGTTCTGGCCGTAAAAACGCGTCGCGATTTCCAAAATCGTGACACGATTTTTGTGAACCAGATCCTTCATATTTCACTATTTTTCACCCCTTTGCTCTTTGAACTGGCTTTTGGTGTAAACATGAAAGTTGTAGATAATTGAGTTAGCTTTCTAATGGCTTTGGTTTGACTTGAAAATGTTTTATGGATTTTGAGTTATGATGAAAACAGTCCAAGTAGGTCTTGAGGAAAACTTTAAGAAAACTTAGTATAACTTATCCCAAGTTAGTCCAAAACCTATGGTTAGTTCCCAAACTTCAAACTTAAGTATTAGAGGTTTAATTGAGGTGTTTTGTGAGTATTTAGCTTATGTCTTATTGATCAAATTTGGTTTGCTTTTGAAGGATGTTTTGGACTTTGATATGAATGTAATTGATTAATGTATATGTTGCTATTGTTGTTGATACGATGGATTAATGTATGTTTACATGAAAATATTATATTTTGCTAAACTTGAGTTGCTTTGGATGAGGTTGAGTGGTGTTATCCAGTTGGGGAGGGTGTCTTAGTTGTTAGACACAATAGTTGATGTCCTGAGTTGTTGTTGTTGGTTGCATGCTGATATGCACCAGTAGTTGTTGTAGGGTTGTATGCAGATATACACCATAGAGTCATCATACTCATTTGCATCGTTGGGGGCTTATGCCCTGGAATGTTTATACATTCAATTGGTGAGGGCTCATGCCCTGGAATGCTAGTCATTCATCTGGTGAGGGCTTATGCCCTGGGATGCTTTAACCATCCAAAATTGGTGGGGGCTTATGCCCTGGAATGCTTAGCATTCAACGCGCGTAGTTGGTACCAAATTTGCATAATGCATTAGTAGTTGATGGAGTCTTGCATTAGTTGTTGTAGGTGTGAGTTGTTTTGTAGAGATGTTGTTGGTGAGGTGTCGCCACAAGTGATGTTGTCGTTGATGTTGTTAACCGAAGATGAATCTAAATAATATTGATGATGTTGTTGCTAATATTGATGATGTTGTTGCTTATACTGATGATGTTGCTGCCTATGCTGAAGATGGTTGTTATTATTTGTTGTTGTTTTTCAATGCAATTTGATGATTCATATATTTATATATTACCTTTGTGTTGTGAACTCACCCCTTCTGCTGGAATTTCCGCCTCGTGGGCAAGTGCAGGTAGCGAAGGATAGATAGGAGTTGGCTCTTGTGTCGTAGGCTCTGATATGTAACGGGATGGGATTTGATGTTTATGATTTCATTCTTTTATGTATCGGTTTTTGAGAACATGTTGCTTAGACTTTTATTGATGTTGAAGATTTAAATCATCGTTGAATAATATTTTTATTATGTTGGGGCCTTGTGCCAAGGATGTTGATTTTAGTTGTTGATTGATTATCAAATAAATATTCCGCTGTAGATTTCTATAAAATGATGTGTTGAATTAAATAGTTTTCATATTCTATTTAAACAGAATTTTGAAAAGTAGATGTAATACTCCGTTGTTGTTGAAAACTCTGATAATTATACATGTTTACGTTGTTTTGGGAAAACGGGGTGTTACATCACCTGCCGTTGATAGAGTTCACATACAACAACAGTTACCATTCGAGTATTCGTATGGCACCGTTCGAAGCTTTGTATGGTCGGAGGTGCAGAACTCCTTTGTGTTGGTTTGAGTCGGGAGAAAGTGTGGTGTTGGGACCAGATTTGGTTCATCAGACTACAGAGAAGGTTAAGATGATCAGAGAACATATGAAAGCGTCGCAGAGTCGACAGAAGAGTTACCATGACAAACGTAGAAAGGCCCTTGAGTTTCAGGAGGGTGATCATGTGTTTTTGAGGGTTACTCCTATAACGGGTGTAGGACGTGCATTGAAGTCCAAGAAGTTGACTCCAAAGTTCATTGGTCCTTACCAGATATCTGAGAGGGTTGGAACAGTGGCATATCGGATTGGGTTGCCACCACATCTTTCGAACTTGCATGATGTGTTTCATGTATCGCAGCTACGGAAGTATGTAGCGGATCCTTCGCACGTTATTCCTAGAGATGATGTGCAAGTTAGGGATAACCTTACAGTTGAGACTTTACCTTTGAGGATTGAGGATCGTAAGGTGAAGACGTTGAGAGGCAAAGAGATACCTTTGGTGAAGGTTGTTTGGGGTGGAGTGACTAGTGAAAGTTTAACTTGGGAGCTGGAGAGTAAGATGTTGGAGTCTTATCCAGAGTTGTTTGTTTGAGGTAATATTTCGAGGACGAAATTCTCTAAGTTGGGGAGAGTTGTAACACTCTAATTTCTATTTTATTATTTTGGTTGATTTTGAGTATTTGATATGATTTTTGGTTGAATAATGTGATTATGTGGTGTGATGTATTTTATTATATAGTATTTATTTGAATAAGTGAATATATGGTTGTTGTTATTATTTAATAGAAATAAGTAAGAAAGTAATAATTATTTAAATGTTGGGAGTTATTGAGAATTAGTAGGTTTTAAGGGAGTTAATTATAATTATTGGGAGTTAAGGAATAAGGGGTTAAGGAAGAATAGGAAAAGAGAAAGTCAGAGCATTACTTTTCACGTTCAGTAAAAAAAAAGAGAGCTTTTGGGAGAAAAAGGGAGAGAGATCAAGAACAAGGGGAATTAGCCAAGAGGAGCTTGAAAATTGTTGTAGCTTGTGTTGTTCATCTAATCAGGTAAGGGTGAGGCTAGCATTCGATTATAATATATATACATGATTCTGAAAATTGAATTGAATGGTTGTTTGGTTAGGTTTTTGAAAAGTATGTGAAATTGCAAAGATGTTGATGAATCTGTTGTTGATTACATGTTTCAGTGATGTTTTGAGTGATATGATGTATATAAGACCTGTAAACGTTTTTGTAAATCATTTTGGGTGATTGGGGGATCAAAATTGGGTTTTTGGATGAAAATGGGGTTTGGAAATCGTAGGTTTTGAACTGTACAGATGGTACGTCGCTTAAGCGAAGCTTCCGTCGCTTAAGCGAGTATTCATGTAGTTGCCCAGAATTCTGAAAAAGCCAGTTCGCTTAAGTGAGCGTCAAGCGAGCTGCAAGCGAACAAAAACCTGACTTTCGTCATTATGTTCGCTCAAGCGAAGTTCCCGTCGCTTAAGCGAGCGGCCCAAATTCTGCCCAGAACCTGTACAATGTGAGCGTCGCTCAAGCGAACGCCAAGCGAGCCTGAAGCGAGATACTCCCAGACTTACGTCTTTTAGGTCGCTTGAACGAACCACACGCGAACCTTGAGCGAGCGAGAACCAACCATTCTGTGAAGATTTCGCTTGAAGCGAGATGGCCTTCGCTTGAAGCGAGATAGGCCCTGTAAGACCAATTTCTGAATTTTGCTACGTGCACTAGGACATTTTTCTGAGCATGTTAATATGTTTATGGGATTTATTAAACATTGTTTACATGGTAAAAATTATGAATGAAGGTGAATACTGTGAATTTATGTACGTTTACATATAAACAAATTAATTTTGTTGAGTCGGTGATTGTCGTTGATGTTGCTGGGTCGTGTTGTCCAGTTGGGGAGTGTGTCATAATTATTTAGGCACATGTGTTGATGTTGTATGTAGATATACACAAGTGGAGTCCATTGCATAATGCATAAAAGCGGGAGGACTCATGTCCTGGAACGCCTTGTCGTTCAAAGCGAGAGGACTCATGTCCTGGAACACTTTGTTGTTCAAAGCGGTGAGGACTTCTGTCCTGATGAATGCTTTATGTAACACCCCGTTTTCCCAGCATAAAAATTTCTCAAAATAATAATCAGAGTTTCACAACTTAAACGGAATGCTACATTTCTTAAAAATCACAATGGAATAAATAATAATTTATCCTTCAAAATATTTCAATCAAATCTTAAATCACTTCGCAGCGTAATTTATTTCAAAAATCTTAAAAACAACTTTGGCACGAAGGCCTCTACGTAGAATCTCATCAAATTCTTTAATATCATGTTCATAAAATCTCATAGTTAAATACGTAAAGAATAGAAAACATAAGCAAAGTTCCCCATCCCGTTACGTATCAGAGCACCTAGACACGTGAGGAGTCCACTCACATCAACAGCTAGTCCTGGAAATCTGCACTTGCCCACAAGGCGGCAATTCCAACAGAAGGGGTGAGATTCACAAACAATATAATAAACAGATAATCCAACAATTAAGTTTAACTACAAATTAACATATAAGCACGTCTCAAATATTTATCTCATAACATCTTAAGCAACATCAAGAATATCATCACTAAACATCTTAAACATCATCAAAGAATCATCATCACAAAACATCTTAAACATCATCAAAGAATCATCATCACAAAACATCTTAAACATCATCAAAGAATATCATCAATAACACAACATCATTGACACGACAATGCAACAATGCTCTTAGACTCCTTATATGCATGTGGTACCAAACTTCATCATAAGTATTAATATACTTTAAAACGTGTGGAGGACAAAGCTCCTATTAGTCGTGCGGAGGACAAAGCTCCTATCATGGTGAGGACTAAGCTCAATGAATGCTAATGCATGGACTCTATCAACAAAACATCTCAATCATCATATCAACATGCATCCAATAATTTGGAGCTAAACAATATCTCATTTATCATATAAAGACATCATGCAACTAAGTTAAATAACAACAGCAGCATAACCAACTCTCAGAATTAGAATGATATCATAATATCAATTACAATCAATGGCATCACATATATTACAATATAGTTCACATAATGCACATATGATTCATAATCATTATCAACAACATCAAATCATAACATTAACTTTATAAGTATAGCACATTATGCACTCATCATTCATAATTCATAAGCAATAACATTCTTCAAAAGTAATCAAGTATGATTAAATAAGACATAAGTCAAATACTCATAAAACACCTCAACTAAATCCCTAATACCTAAGTTTGAAGTTTGGATATCAACCATAAGTCTTTGGACTAACTTGGGATTAGTTATGCTAAGTTTTCTTAAAGTTTTCTCAAGACCTACTTGGACTATTTTCATCATAACTCAAAATCTAAAAATAATTTTCTAGTCACTCCAGAGCCATTAGAAAGCTAACTCAATTATCTACAACTTTCATGTTTACACCAAGACCCAGTTCGGAACAGAAATGTATGAAAAGACACAAGAACGCGAAACAGAGAATGCTATTTTTTCCAAGACCTACTTGGAGTGTTTTTATCATAACTCAAGATTCACAAAACATTTTTGAGTCACTCTGAAGCAATTAAAAATCTAACTCAATTATCTACAACTTTCGTGAAGACATCAAAAGCTAATTATGAACAGAAAAGTCCCAGTTTTTATTTTAGTTTTTCGGTTACAGAAAATCGAAAAGAGAACGAGCCTGTTGACCCCTTTGTAGTATTTTAATCATATCTAGAGTTCTAAAAGCTTAAATTGAGTCAATCCAAAGGCTAGTGAAAGCTAACATCTATATCTACAACTTTCATGAAGACACCTAAACCCAGTTCGGAACTTAAACTTGTCAAACGGAGACAACAAGTAACGCGTTTTGCACAGCGACAGCAAAATCGCAGTTCAGTTGCGGTTTCGCCTTGGGGAAACCTTTTCTACTCTGTTTTCGATCCAATACCCTCAAAACATGACCTTAAACATCACCCTATGATTATCCTATCATTAGAACATTAATTATTCATTAACCTACTAGATTATCCACTCTTTTTAAGACTAGAAACTCAATTCGAAACCTAAACTAGTTTTCCTTGATTCTCACCTTTCAACTTCATCTTTTAATTCATTCACCTTAACCTAGTTCTTAATTCTCTCAAAAACTCATCCATCTCTTGTTAATCATAATTGAATTGAATTACAGTTTAATATAATGAAAGCTAGGCTCACCCTTACCTTAATTTGGTCTCATGAATCAAGCTGCGTTCTTCTTAGGTTTTTCTTCTCTCTTTCGCGCGTCCTCTCTTTTTCTCTAGGTTTCTTCAAAAGTTATATCACGTACTAAATAATTCTAACCCTAATTCTCTTATTTATATTCTCTTACTCATCTTATCTTATTTCTACTCCTTCCCTCAAATTCTCTAAAATTACGTAACAACCCATATTTAATTAAATATATTATATTATATCATCATATCTAATTATTTCTAAAACAAATATATTTTTACACTAAATAACATAATATCTCTACACCAAATAACATATATATTATAATATAATATGCTACTAAAACACCAACATTTAACACAAAAATAACACACATCACCATAAATCAAATAAATTATTTAAAAAGACTCTAAACTCAATCAAATAATTAAATAAATAAAATAGTTCAAAGCGGGTGTTACACTTTAACCATTCAATATCCGGTGAGGGCTTTTGCCCTGTATTTGGTACCACATACATGTGCATTGTTGCATCGTCGTAGTTGTTGCATTGGGTGAGTCGTCGTTGTTGTTGATGTGTCGTGGTATCAGGTTGATGTCGGTGTTTCGTCATCATGAAATGAAGTTGATGCAAATTAATTATAAACAAGTGGTTGTTGATAATCAAGGATAATGCTAGATTCATATATATGATTTGATTGATGTTGTTGAGGTGTATTGTTGTTGTTTCATTTCAATTGATGGACTATTTATATATATTATTTTGATTGTGAATCTCACCCCTTCTGCTTGAAAATGTTGCCCTTCGTATGGGTAACTTGCAGGTGATCCTGAGTAGTAGGTGGTGGCTCAACGTCTAGGGCTCTGTTACGTACGGGATGGGATTTATCTATTATTTTCATTCATATGTATCAAACTTTTGGAATATGATGATGTTGTCTTTTATTGAGGATTGAATTATTTTGATGAGGCATTTATGCCAGATTTATCTAGTGGTGAATTAAATGATGTGGTTGTTTGATGCAAACATTCCGCTGCGAATTAATGGATATTTTGGAGAATGTTTATTAAATAGTTTTATATTCTATTTAAGAAATTTTGAAAATGAAGTGTGACATGCCCGTTTGGTGATATACTCTGATGCATTATTATTATTATTTAATATTTTTGGGATAACGGGGTGTTACAATTGGTATCAGAGCAGGTTAGTACGTCCGGCCAAGTAGTAGAGTCGTGTTGAGCCACCTAGGATAGAGTGTCAACTCTAATGTTGTTTTTGTTGTTGTTTCTGAGCTGTTGTTTCTGATGTAGAACTTTGAAATGGCTGGTCGTAATGATGTTGCTATCGCTGCTGCACTTGAGGCTATTGCTCAAGGTGTAGGACAACAACCTAACGGTGCTGCTGGCGACAATGGTGTGAGAATGTTGGAGACCTTTTTGAGGAACCATCCACCAACCTTCAAGGGAAGGTATGACCCTGATGGCGCTCAGAATTGGCTGAAGGAAATTGAAAGGATCTTCAGAGTTATGGAATGCAGTGAGGCTCAGAAGGTGCGGTTTGGTACGCACATGTTAGCCGAAGAGGCTGATGATTGGTGGGTAAGTCTGCTGCCCGTACTTGAATAGGATGGTGCGGTGGTGACCTGGGCCGTGTTCGAGGGAGAATTCTTGGATAGGTATTTTCCGGAAGATGTCCGAGGGAAGAAAGAGATTGAGTTTCTGGAGTTGAAACAGGGTGATAAGTCTGTGACTGAATACGCTGCCAAGTTTGTGGAGCTTGCAAAGTTTTACCCACACTACACTGCTAAAAATGCTGAGTTTTCTAAGTGTATCAAGTTTGAGAATGGTGTCCGTGCTGACATTAAACGGGCCATTGGCTACCAAAAGATAAGAGACTTTTCTGATTTGGTGAGTAGCTGCAGAATCTATGAGGAGGATAGTAAAGCTCACTACAAGGTGATGAATGATAGGAGGAGTAAGGGACAGTCTAGTCGTCCGAAGCCATATAGTGCACCTGCTGACAAAGGGAAGCAGAGGGTGAATGATGAGAGGAGACCTAGAAGTGGAGATGCTCCTGCTGAGATAGTTTGCTTGAGTTGTTATGTGTCTATGTTCGGTAGAGATTTTGAAGTTGATCTTGTTTGTTTACCGTTGGTCGGAATGGATGTGATTTTTGGGATGAACTGGTTAGAATATAACCATGTTCTTATTAATTGTTTTAATAAGACAGTACATTTTCTTTCTGCCGAAGAAGAAACCGGAGCGGAATTTTTAACTACTAAACAGATGAAGTAGTTGGAGCGTGATGGAATTCTGATGTTCTCTTTAATGGCATATTTGTCGTTAGAAAATCAAGCGGTAATTGACAGGTTGCCAGTGGTGAAAGAGTTCCCTGAAGTTTTTCCTGATGAGATTCCTGATGTACCACCAGAAAGGGAGGTTGAATTTTCAATTGACCTTGTTCCAGGAACAAAGCCGGTGTCGATGGCACCTTATCGTATGTCGGCGTCTGAACTTGCTGAATTGAAGAAACAATTGGAAGACTTGCTCGACAAGAAGTTTGTAAGACCAAGTGTCTCACCTTGGGGAGCGCCAGTGTTGTTGGTAAAGAAGAAGGATGGTAGTATGAGGTTGTGCATTGACTACCGTCAGTTGAACAAAGTTACGATAAAGAATAGGTATCCACTTCCGAGAATTGATGACTTAATGGATCAGCTAGTGGGTGCACGTGTGTTTAGCAAAATTGACTTGAGGTCAGGTTATCACCAGATTAAGGTAAAGGATGAAGATATGCAAAAGACGAGATTTAGGACACGATATGGGCATTACGAATACAAGGTGATGCCTTTCGGTGTTACTAATGCGCCTGGTGTGTTCATGGAGTATATGAACAGAATTTTCCATGCTTACCTGGATAAATTCGTGGTTGTGTTTATTGATGATATTCTAATCTACTCTGAGAGTGAAGAGGAGCATACAGAACATCTAAAGATTGTTTTGCAAGTGCTGAAAGAGAAGAAGTTGTATGCCAAGTTGTCAAAGTGTGAATTCTGGTTAAGTGAAGTAAGTTTTCTTGGCCATATTATTTCTGGTAGTGGTATTGCAGTTGATCCGGCGAAAGTGGAGGCAGTATCACAATGGGAGATTCCTAAGTCAGTGACTGAAATCAGAAGTTTCTTGGGTTTAGCTGGTTATTACTGCAGGTTCATTGAAGGATTTTCGAAGTTAGCACTTCCGTTGACCCAGTTAACCTGTAAAGGTAAGTCCTTTGTGTGGGATGCTCAGTGTGAGAGTAGTTTTAATGAACTGAAGTGGAGATTGACGACTGCTCCTATTTTGATTTTACCGAAGCCGGAAGAACCTTTTGTTGTTTACTGTGACAACATTTCCATGGATTTTGTAACGAGTTTGCCGAATACTCCAAGAGGGCATGATGCTATATGGGTTGTGGTCGACAGGTTGACAAAGTCGGCGCACTTTATTCCAATAAATATTACTTTTCCTGTAGCTCAGTTGGCGGAAACCTACATTCGTGGCATTGTGAAGTTGCATGGTGTTCCGTCAAGTATTGTGTCGGATAGAGATCCAAGGTTCACTTCTAGATTCTGGAAGAGTTTGCAAGATGCATTGGGTTCGAAGTTGAGGTTGAGTTCGGCTTATCATCCGCAGACAGATGGTCAGTCAGAGAGGACGATCCAATCCTTGGAAGATTTACTGAGAGTGTGTGTGCTTGAACAAGGTGGAGCTTGGGATAGTCACCTGCCGTTGATAGAGTTCACATACAACAACAGTTACCATTCGAGTATTCGTATGGCACCGTTCGAAGCTTTGTATGGTCGGAGGTGCAGAACTCCTTTGTGTTGGTTTGAGTCGAGAGAAAGTGTGGTGTTGGGACCAGATTTGGTTCATCAGACTACAGAGAAGGTTAAGATGATCAGAGAACATATGAAAGCGTCGTAGAGTCGACATAAGAGTTACCATGACAAACGTAGAAAGGCCCTTGAGTTTCAGGAGGGTGATCATGTGTTTTTGAGGGTTACTCCTATGACGGGTGTAGGACGTGCATTGAAGTCCAAGAAGTTGACTCCAAAGTTCATTGGTTCTTACTAGATATCTGAGAGGGTTGGAACAGTGGCATATCGGATTGGGTTGCCACCACATCTTTCGAACTTGCATGATGTGTTTCATGTATCACAACTACGGAAGTATGTAGCGGATCCTTCACACGTTATTCCTAGAGATGATGTGCAAGTTAGGGATAACCTTACAGTTGAGACTTTACCTTTGAGGATTGAGGATCGTAAGGTGAAGACGTTGAGAGGCAAAGAGATACCTTTGGTGAAGGTTGTTTGGGGTGGAGTGACTAGTGAAAGTTTAACTCGGGAGCTGGAGAGTAAGATGTTGGAGTCTTATCCAGAGTTGTTTGTTTGAGGTAATATTTCGAGGACGAAATTCTCTAAGTTGGGGAGAGTTGTAACACTCTAATTTCTATTTTATTATTTCGGTTGATTTTGAGTATTTGATATGATTTTTGGTTGAATAATGTGATTATGTGGTGTGATGTATTTTATTATATAGTATTTATTTGAATAAGTGAATATATGGTTGTTGTTATTATTTAATAGAAATAAGTAAGAAAGTAATAATTATTTAAATGTTGGGAGTTATTGACAATTAGTAGATTTTAAGGGAGTTAATTATAATTATTGGGAGTTAAGGAATAAGGGGTTAAGGAAGAATAGGAAAAGAGAAAGTCAGAGCATTACTTTTCACGTTCAGTAAAAAGAAAGAGAGCTTTTGGGAGACAAAGGGAGAGAGATCAAGAACAAGGGGAATTAGCCAAGAGGAGCTTGAAAATTGTTGTAGCTTGTGTTGTTCATCTAATCAGGTAAGGGTGAGGCTAGCATTCGATTATATATACATGATTCTGAAAATTGAATTGAATGGTTGTTTGGTTTGGTTTTTGAAAAGTATGTGAAATTGCAAAGATGTTGATGAATCTGTTGTTGATTATTTGTTTCTGTGATGTTTTGAGTGATATGATGTATATAAGACCTGTAAACGTTTATGTAAATCATTTTGGGTGATTGGGGGATCAAAATTGGGTTTTTGGATGAAAATGGGGTTTGGAAATCGTAGGTTTTGAACTGTACAGATGGTACGTCGCTTAAGCGAAGCTTCCGTCGCTTAAGCGAGTATTCATGTAGTTGCCCAGAATTCTGAAAAACCCAGTTCGCTTAAGCGAGCGTCAAGCGCGCTGCAAGCGAACAAAAACCTGACTTTCATCATTGTGTTCGCTCAAGCGAAGTTCCCATCGCTTGAGCGAGCGACCCAAATTCTGCCCAGAACCTGTAGCATGTGAGCGTCGCTCAAGCGAACGCCAAGCGAGCCTGAAGCGAGATACTCCCAGACTTACGTCTTTTAGGTCGCTTGAAGAGAACCACGCGCGAACCTTGAGCGAGCGAGAACCAACCATTCTGTGAAGATTTCGCTTGAAGCGAGATGGCCTTCGCTTGAAGCGAGATAGGCCCTGTAAGACCAATTTCTGAATTTTGCTACGTGCACTAGGACATTTTTCTAAGCATCTTAATATGTTTATGGGATTTATTAAACATTGTTTACATGGTAAAAATTATGAATGAAGGGGAATATTGTGAATTTATGTACGTTTACATATAAACAAATTAATTATGTTGAGTCGGTGATTGTTGTTGATGTTGTTGGGTCGTGTTGTCCAGTTGGGGAGTGTGTCATAATTATTTAGGCACAGCTGTTGATGTTGTATGTAGATATACACAAGTGGAGTCCATTGCATAATGCATAAAAGCAGGAGGACTCATGTCCTGGAACGCCTTGTCGTTCAAAGTGGGAGGACTCATATCCTGGAACACTTTGTTGTTCAAAGCGGTGAGGACTTATGTCCTGATGAATGCTTTAACCATTCAATATCCGGTGAGGGCTTCTGCCCTGTATTTGGTACCACATACATGTGCATTGTTGCATCGTCGTAGTTGTTGCATTGGGTGAGTCGTTGTTGTTGTTGACGTGTCGTGGTATCGGGTTGATGTCGGTGTTTCGCCATCATGAAATGAAGTTGATGCAAATTAATTATAAACAAGTGGTTGTTGATAATCAAGGATAATGCTAGATTCATATATATGATTTGATTGATGTTGTTGAGGTGTATTGTCGTTGTTTCATTTCAATTGATGGACTATTTATATATATTATTTTGATTGTGAATCTCACCCCTTCTGCTTGAAAATGTTGCCCTTCGTATGGGTAACTTGCAGGTGATCCTGAGTAGTAGGTGGTGGCTCAACGTCTAGGGCTCTGTTACGTACGGGATGGGATTTATCTATTATTTTCATTCCTATGTATCAAACTTTTGGAATATGATGATGTTGTCTTTTATTGAGGATTGAATTATTTTGATGAGGCTTTTATGCCAGATTTATCTAGTGGTGAATTAAATGATGTGGTTGTTTGATGCAAACATTCCGCTGCGAATTAATGGATATTTTGGGGAATGTTTATTAAATAGTTTTATATTTTATTTAATAAATTTTGAAAATGAAGTGTAACATGCCCGTTTGGTGATATACTCTGATGCATTATTATTATTATTTAATATTTTTGGGATAACGGGGTGTTACATCTGTTATATTGCATACTCATAACAACTCAGTTTTTGCTATTTTATTAAGAATTATTTTGGAATGAGAAGAGAACGCAGAGTGTACAAGAATTGTCTTGCGGATAAGCTAAAAAGAGAAAATTCGTCACCTAATAATGTTGGTAATATATAGGATCTTTGTTGTGAATAAAATATGTTACATATTTTTTGACTTCTTTGTTTACATTATAGTACTGGTCATTTTTTTTCATGAGGTGACATAATTGGGTTGGAAATTGAAACTTGAACACTATTTTATATCCCTATTTATAATTACACATTAAATTATTTTTATAGGCTATACAAAGTAGACATAAATGATAACTTGCCATAAAGTTTCAAACATCAATGAATATTAATTGCAATTTAATTACTCTCAAACACCAAACTTCATTAAAAAATATCAACACCTTCTAAAGATATATTGTTACAAAAATTTCAAACCATTACAATGTGGACACATCAACCTTAATTAACATAGTTCGGGTAAATTGTCCCAAGTGTAGCAACCATTGTTTTCATTATTATTATTATTATTATTATTATTATTATTATTATTATTATTATTATTATTATCGTCATTACTATTTGTTGTGTTTGTGAGAGGAAACAATGATGCTATAGGCTTGATATCAAGTCCAAAATTTTCATCTTCTATCAAACCACTAGAAGATTGAACTTTAGTTACTTCTGATGCATTGCTATTGTTATTATTAATATTCCAATCTTGAATTTGGATTGAGGAAGAAGGCATCACAGTTAGCATTGTTGACATGTCATCATTCATAAATTTGCTTAAGTCTGGTGCTTCATCCTTTGGTTTTTGTCCTACATATAAATCAATCAAATTCAATCAATGATACTAGCTAGATATCAATAATATATGTTACAGTATCGTGTCAGACTTGGACATCAAATATGTCTTTAATTTCAAGTGTTAGTGTTATGTAGGCCATGTAGTAACTGCAATGACTTAAAAATAGTAAATTATTTTTTCCTTATAAATTAATGTATTATTATTTTAACATATTCAAGACTATACACTTTAATTTTCACATGTACAATAGCTAAAAAAATATTTCTAATTACAAACAATTTAATACTAATTAAATATAATTTGACTCTGTCTAAGAATAACCTTTACAATTCACAGAATAAATGAAAAATCAATTTATGGAATAACACAACACATAAAAGGTATTCGATTAGCATTGTTGACAAAAAAAATAGAAATGAGCCAAATTTAGTGCAATCATATTCTAAATTTAATATCAGAGCAAATGAGTTGCTGATTAATGCAAGTTGTTTCAAAACATGTCAAAAGAATATGACTTAACATAACATTTTCACAATTACAAAAATAAATAATAATAATAATAATAATAATAATAATAATAATAATAATAATAATAATTATACATAATTTTTTTAGATTAATTCTGATCAATTGAAAATGTAAAGAGTAATCACAAGTCATTAGTCATTTTTAAAATGTTAGTTCATACCAAGTAAGTTCAATTTTTTATGCAAAAGAAAAATAACCAGATTTAATGTAATAAATAAATTAAGATGAAAATTCAATGAAGTGAAAACAAAATATACAAAATAAATTTTCTATAAAGAAATCATTATTATAAGAAATTTTAACATTATTAACCTGAATTAGAAGACCAATATACGGAGCTGAATACAAAATCATCTAAGCTTTGACAACCATTAAACATATCATTTCCTTCATTTAAGCTCAAGGAACTTCTTTTCTTTGAATTTTGACCAGATGCTAGTGTTTGTGCTTCCATTAAAAGATCTCCCATTAAGCCACTATTATTGGTCTGAAAAGAATTAGGCTCATTGAACTCAATATTGTTAACCTTAACATCTTGCTCCGATGATAGTCTTGAATATTGGTTTGAAGGTAGCTCCAACTTTGTGGAGAAAGGTGAAGACGATGAAGAAACCCCTCGATCGAATTCCAACAAAGGAGTATGAAAGTATTGAGAAAAACTCGAGTTGTATTGAATTGGGAACCTGAAACTATCTTGATGAGAGGTTAAAGAAGGATCATGGAGTGAAGTGGAGCAATCTTGTGTTATCGAAGGGACTTGAAGACTAAAGTTGGGACTGGAACGGTAGCGTTTGAAGCGAAAAGGTGTAGATAAGAGTGGTGCAGGTCTTTGGAAAGTGAAAGAGAGTGGTAAAGGTGAAGAAGATGACATTGGTACGGGTGAAGTCTCTATGAATGTGTGAGGAGAATAAGAATGTTGTTGTTGTTGTCTATGTTGGAGTGGTGAAGAGAGAGGAGAATGATGTTGAGTTGGTGTTGTTGATAAAGGGTGAAGGTGTTGTCGATATTGATGGTGGTTTTGATTAAAAAACTCAAACTTTGGTGTAATGTTGTTAGGGTTTGTTCCTGTTGGTGTGACACATGGTGAAGGTGTTGTTGGTGTGTTGGGGCGATCATGTTCGTTTGAATAAAGTGGAAGACCTTGTCTTTGACGACGTTTGATCCTTGTGTTCCAGTAGTTCTTTATTTCATTGTCTGTTCTTCCGGGTAACTATACCATAATATACAACAATTAATATTTGATAATTTAATAATCAAATTAGTTCTAGTAATAAAGATGCATTAGTCTATGTGATAGATGTGATTAAGATGCACATTTTAGATTTTGTAGAACCAAAATTTGATTGTATGAATGATTATTGATAGAAATTGGATGATTCAGATCAAATTGTTGAATTAACAATGTGATTCGTATAATCTTGAATAGATAGTCTTATTTTGTCCAATTGTGATTGCATGCAATCTTGGTCCCTAAGTTTAGTATGATCAATAATTCTTAAATGCAATCTTTCTGAACAATTTTTTAAAGATCGATTACATCATGACTTTGACAAATAATAAATTGCAATCTCAATTGTCTGATCTTTAATTAAATTTCTATAGCTCGTATGCATTATAACAACATTTTAGTTTAGGTTAGACTAAAGGAAATAAAAAAACGAAGAAGAAAAATGCATACATACCAAAGATGCTATTCGAGCCCATTTGTTACCAAATTGAGCATGAAGTTCAACAATGAGTTTCTCTTCTTCAGGAGAAAATGCACCTTTCTTCAAATTGGGTCTTAAATGATTAGCCCATCTAATCCTACAACTCTTCCCACAACGATTCAAACCTGTATTTCTTTGAACAGCATTCCAATTCCCTTCACCATGTTTTGTCACATAATCTATCAAAATTGTATCCTCTGCTGTTGTCCAAGGACCCTTTTTCAAATTCGCCTCATCACCACCTCCACCAAAACCACCACCACCACTACTGCCACCCACTCCGCCACCGCCTCTTTCCATCATACCAAATAACATATTTTCATCATTTACTGCATCAACAATATTTGTAATGTGTTCCATCTTGTCAAAATGTGACACACTAGCTAGTCCAATTTTTTTTTTGAGAGGGCTAGCTAGTTTAAATTCCCCCCTTGTTTGAATTACATACATGAAGTTTTCATTCTTCTATGTATTTTATTATTCTCCTTTTTCTCAATAACCCTCCAATGTTTCTTCCTTTCTGGTGATGTAGTAAAACTAATATTTATATATTAACTTTATTGCAATTTACAATCTTCCTTGTATAAGAAATTTTCACTAAAAATCAAAGAAGTTTATATTCTAAACTTCTTCTAAAGAGAAAAGAAGAGAGTAGGAATTATAAAGTTATTATGGTGGCGGAGGTGACGGTGGTTAAAAAAAAAGAAATTGATAAAGGTGGTGGTGATGTGAGTGTGGGAGGTGGCAATAGAATCTAAAAACGTGTTATGAAAAAAACTGAATTATGTTGCAATGTGAAAAAAAGTGATAAAAAGAACCAATTTAGAGACGTTGCAAAGATTACGCTTCCGAGTAGTACTCATAGCCAATGGTGGTAAATTGTACACGTGTTTTTAGCTTTGTAGTAGTTGTATGTTATATTGCATACTCATAACAACTCAATTTTTGTGTTCACTATTTTTTGCTACTACAATAAGACTTAATTTGGAATGAAAAGAGAACAGAGTGTACAAGAATTGTCTTGTGAAGCTGAAAATAGAAAATTCATCACCTAAGGGTGCAGCTATATTGCAATGTATCTTAATTTATGCATGTGAATAAAATATGTGGCATACATTTTGACTTTTTTGTTCACACGATAGCACAAGCTGTTTTTTCTATATGAGATGGCTAATGGCATAAGATTGGGTTGGAAATTTGAATATTAAATCTATTATTATATATCCCAGTTTATAATTACACATATTAAAAAAGTTCATAGTTTAAATAATTTATATAATTTATGTACACACCACCAAAAAAATATAATTTATGTACTTCCTCAGTTCTTATTTTTAAGCAAAAATTGGTCAAAGAACATTGGTGTATTCGGTTTAACATTTGAATACATCAATTTTCTTTGACTCATTTTTGCTTATATATAATAAAAATATGACTCTTATTAATATATACATTCAATGTTGTGCGCATTCACGAACATATTCCATCTTACTAGTGTGTTAACACGTAACATGCACGAGCGACAAACTACTATTTTTTGGCCTTCAAAAATATATTTTTTTGGTTTTTTATTTATTAATGAAATTATTTGTCTTGTTTTTTTTTTTTGAATTAACAATGAGAATTATTTGTCTTGTGTTTTTATATGCAGCAATATTATAAACATGTGTCCCATGTTTTTTTTATGTTTAGTAGTGATAAATATGAGCCCCTGTTGTTATATATTAATCTAAAATATGTTGGTTTGAGCTGTTAATAATAGAAAGATATCAGACACACTATATTGTAAAAATCCCTCCTTTAAGGGTCAACTGTGATATTAAGAATAGCTTTTAATAGCATTCGTATCTTTCTCCTTGTATAGTTATATATGTAATTTTGTATCAGCAATTGTTATACACACAATAATTGAAATTCTATTCTTCCTTTTTGACATGGTATCAGAGCAGAGATCTTAGGGTTTATGCTCTGCTCTTTAGGCCGACTGCTACCTTGGCCATAGAAACCATGAGTGAAAACGAGGGTGAAGTAAATTCTTGCAGAAACAATGACAAATAAAATAATGATATACTATCATTATTTGAAAACTTGACATCAAGGATGACACAACCCTTGAATCAAAACCAAATGCAGACCCACACAACAAATGACTCTTCCGCGGCTCAAATCAGCATAAAGTTGGAGGGCTCTAACTATCCACTATGGTCCCAACTTGTTGAGATGTATATCTCTGGAAAGGAAAAATTGGGGTATATCTATGGAGATCTGCCACAACCTCTATCAACAGACCCGGGTTTTCAGAAATGGAGGACTGAAAACGCAATTTAGAAGGGGTGTATGATCAACTCGATGGACACATCTCTGATTGCCAATTTCAATCGATTTCCAACTGCAAAAATTGTATGGGATTTTATATCTAGAACTTATTTTGATGGTTCTGATACATCTCAAGTTTATGATCTAAAAAGACAGGTGAGCAAAGTAAAACAGAATGGAGGATCCATAGAAAAATATTACAATGATCTTCAAAGGTTGTGGAGAGAAATTGATTTTCGTCGTCATAACCCAATGGTGTGTCAAATTGATATCCAAAAATATAATTCAATCATACAAGAAGATCGAGTGTATGTTTTTCTTGATGGGTTGGATGACCGACTAGATAAAATTCCAAGTGATGTGCTTCAGTTGCAACCATTTGCTACTGTTAAACAGGCCTATGCTCATGTGAGAAGAGAAGACATTAGACATGCAGAAATGATAACAGGAGCAAAGAACAGTTATGGCGTTGTTATGGCCTCTAAAGGAGTCAAGATTGGAAAACAACCACTGCCTTCTCTTCATATGTCTCCTTCACTTGAGGGTAGAAAACCAATTGCAGCCTCTAAGACCAAGGCACCATTAGAAGGTGGAGGATGCACTCATTGTGGAAAGTTGAAGCATACACATGAAACTTGTTTCAAATTACATGGGTACCCAGAATGGTGGAACGAATTCAAAGCAAAGAAACAACATGAAGCTACTACTAATGGAGGGTCTGCCCGAGTTGGATTAATGAATTCAGAGCCTCAATTATCTTTGATTTCATCTATAGAATCTCAGAACACTGAAAAGACAAATAATGAACAAGGTAACTGTGGTTATGCATTTCTTAATTCTAACCAGGAAGTTGATAATGGTTGGATAATTGACTCAGGAGCAACTGACCACATGACGTATGATTCGACTGAATTTACAAAAATCACTCCACCAAGGCGTATTAGTTTGAGTACGCCTGGAACCATTTGCCATGCGCGTGTGAGTGATGTTTCAGGTGCTAGACACCTAGATTCAAGCACCAGGTACCTGCATGTAGTGTTTATGGCGCTAGGCACCCCAATTCAGTGTGTTGTGCAGTCTGAGTGCTGGAAACACCTATTTCTTTGTTTTGTTAGGTGTTTGCTTCCGTATAAGATGTTTGTTGAGGCAAAATCCCTAAATTAATTTTAAAGATAATAAACCTTTATGATAAAAGAATTAATGGACTTTGATTAATTCCTTGGTATTTAACTTGTGCTCTTGAGTGTATTAACTAAGATAGGAACAAGGTTTAAATCATGCCAAGATACAAAGAAATCAAAGGACATTTGGATTCATGAACTAATTATGAGGTCAGAAAGTTAGTTCAGAAGGTTGAGTAGAATGTTCAAGAAGAGTTCAGAAGGTTGCTCTTATGCAAACCCATAAATTCAAGAACATTATCAAGAACAACATGCAAAGCACACGTGAAATGAATATATGTCCAGGAAAGTACACCTGCATGGATCAATCAAGCAATAAAGGAATTTACAAGGATTATGTCTAAAAGGATATTCAATGTTCATTTAAGACTTTGGACATTGAAGTACTAGGAATATTTCAATGAGAATATCTTCCTAGATGTTGCAATCACTGCACTTCAGTTTTGTTTTCACTATAAGGATTGATTACATCAAGTACAAATCTTACAAATCATCATAAGAGAAACAATTGGAACATTCTGATGGTCAGAATGTTCAACGCAGTTCATGCTTCACTTTATGAACAATAAAGTGGTTGAAAAGCAAAAGGAGATCTTGTCCTCATCAATCAGAGATGGACACGTTTTGGATTTGGTACTGTTTAGTATCAGGCAAATCTCCTAGAAGCATGGACCTGAAGATGTAGAATCCACTTTATCTCTCATGCATAGGTTTCAAGGAAAATATGGGAAATCTTTTATCAGCAACATTCTGATGAATGTAGACAAGTCAATACTCATGAATATTGCCCAAAAATTCATATGAAACACATATGACAAGCCCAACAACATTCTGATGAATGTAGAAAAGCCAATACTCATGAACCCAGATGAATGTCATGATGAACATCAACATTCTGATGAAGAACACAACAACATTCTGAAGTTCATCCTGAAGAACACAACAACATTCTGAAGTTCATAATGTTTACACATTGCATAACACCATTGGTCACCTTACAATGGCTATATGAGCCAAAAAAAAACTCCATAAATAGAGATCAAAGGCTCATCATTATTTGCATCATTGCAAAGCATACAAGAAAAAATTTGAAATGTGTTTGAAGCTATTGCAATTTGAATTGATCATCACTGTGATTCTTATATCTTCTTGTAGTGTAAATCAACTTCTTTGTTATCTTGTTAAAAATAATTTATCCTTCCATTCTGCTCTTGTTTGTTTTTCAAACATCCAAACTCTGTACAAATTGTAATCAAAGTCTCATCTAGCTTTAGGGGTACTAAACTGTTAGTTTCAACAAAGGTTGTACAAGTCTAAGTAGGTAACTTAGCAAGAGGGTGCAAGCCCCCCCCTGTAACACTCTAATTTCTATTTTATTATTTTTAGTTGCTTTGAAATATTTTATTCGAATTTTTTAAATGATTATGTGAATATGTGGTGTTGTTATTTGATTTATATTTTATTATATGATGATTAGTAATGATTTTTGTGTGATTTAATAAAATAGGAGGAAAATAATATTTATTTAGAATTATGGGGGTTAATTAGAATTAATGAGTTTTAAGGAGGGAGTTAAGAGAAAGAGGGAGGTTATGTTTTAGGTAAGAGGAAGTCAGTAAGGCAGAAAAACATTTTCTCACGTTCAATAAGCAAACAGAGCAAAAACCAGAGTTTTGGGAGAAAGGGAGAAGAGCTAGGAAGAGAGAATCCATCCATTTTTGTTGTAGAACTCGCTGAAATCAGGTAAGGGTGAGATTATCTTTCAGTAGTAATAGATTGTACATCTCTGATTTTGAATTTAACATGAAATTGTGGAAATTTATGAAAATTGGGAATTAGGTTTAGAGTATGATTATGGGGGGATAAAGGTGTAGATTGTCCTGTATTGATGTTAGAATGCAATCAGGTTATAGGCAGAACTTTATCTGTAGATTGTTTTGGGGTTGGAAATTGAGAAAAATGGGATTTTTGGGAGAAAACTGCATTCTGCCCATGCTGACATTCATCGCTCGCCGCGGCGAGTAGCATGACTCGCCATGGCGAGTGAGCAATGTTCATAGCTCGCCTCGCGAGCAAAACCACTCGCCACGGCGAATAGGGCCTTAGAAAATCTGATTTTCAAAACGTTGTTATAAGGCGTGGGATGGATAGTTTTGTGTACCTTAATATTTTTAGAGATGACTGGGACAATTTTCAGATTAAAAAGATGAGTAGTGAGCTTAAAAATGAAGTTTTGGTGAGAAAAATGTCAAAAAGGCCGAGAGCTCCCAGTTCTACTCGCTCCTAGCTCGCCCCTAGCTCGCCTAAGGCGAGTAGCCCATTCTTTGAGCTCGCCATGGCGAGTAGATGTACTCACTGAGGTGAGTAGCCTGTACCCGAGGTGGTTTAAATGTCTGATTACTTGGTTGGTTAAATTTGGTTGACGATAATAGCATGGTTGTTGGTGTATTTGTATATGTCTATTTTATGCTATTGAACTTAGTTTCAAAGGTTGGAGTATCATTGATTGAGTTGTTGGAATGTAAGTCATACCTCGTATATGCATTTGTCGAGTTGTTGTTGTTGTCGTCCAAGTTGGGGAGTGTGTCTTAAATTATTTAGGCACAGTTGTTGTTTGTTATACCCTCATTTTGGACCTAAAAACTACTCCTTCAAACTTCTTCCTTTTACTGTTTACCTCTGATACTTTTCAAATTCACTGTGTTTACTCTACAATTTTCTACTGTCTAAGAGATGTATCAGGAGCATCTAGCTATGGAGAGTCAGGAGAAGCGAACATGGAAGGCCCGATACAGCGAAGCCGAGAACTTGATTATGACTTTGGATGGCAGGGATGAGCAGAAGGCTCATGAGAACTTGATGTTGAAAAGAGAGCTAGCCAGAGTTAGAAAAGAACTTGAGGAAAAAGATGATCTACTTATGAGGGACTCCAAGAGAGCCAGACGTCGTCGGGATTTCTATGCCAGATATTGCGGTTTAGCTTCGGAGTATGATTCTGAGGACTACTCTGTTACTCCATAAACTTAGATGATTATGTTGTTTGTATTGATTGTGTTTCAGAGCCCACTCCCCTCGGCTTAGCATTTCAAAACGATTTGTCTCGGCAGCTTTCTAGTCTCTTCATTTTTCTAATAATGTTTGCAAGGTTTCTAATTTGTCTAAGAAACCTTTCGATAACCAAAAAGAGTCATTTTTGCATCTGCATTTGTACATATCATGCATCATATGCATCATTCATCGGTCACAAAAAACTTCCAAGTGCTCATTGCCTCCTGGTTCTCCTGCCGCAGTTTGAAAAGTGGCTCGTGCTCGAAAGATCTATCAACCTACCAGAGTACATCAGACTAGACAATACAGAAGAAAGAATCAAGTAGCTATGGAAGAAGAAAACGCATAGCTCCGTACCGAACTGGCTTCTCTGAGGGAAGAGTTGGCTAAGGCTCATGATGTTATGACTGCCCTGTTGGCTGCCCAGGAACAACCGGCCTCATCTGCTCAGACCACTGCTGAAGTAATTCCAACAGCATCTCTTGACGACCGCTTTGTTATGCCGAGGGGACGCCCTTATGGACTCTCACCTTTCTACGCATCCAATACCGCAGCCGATATTTCTGGCGCCGGTACTTCTGGTGCTGCCAATGGTAACCAAATCCCCATACCAGATCCTGTTTCTCTCTACACTACCGTGCCTCAGTCAACGGTCTTCACTGACCCAATTGTACACTCTACACCTCAAGACACCAACACCGTTACTTACCATGGGAAGACTCCCGTGTTCGGAACTATGGAAGAAAGGATGGAGGAACTTGCTAAAGAACTCCGTCGTGAAATCAAAGCTAACCGTGGAAGTGGTGATCTTGTCAAGGCTCATGATCTCTATTTGGTGTCAAAGGTAGATGCCCCTAAAAAGTTTAAAGTCCCAGAATTCGACCGATACAATGGGCTGACTTGTCCTCAAAATCACATCATCAAATATGTCCGGAAGATGGCTAACTACTCAGACAATGACTCGCTCATGATTCACTGCTTCCAAGACAGCTTAATGGAAGACGCTGCAGAATGGTATACTGGCCTGAGTAAAGATGACATTCGCACCTTCGACGATTTGGCTGCTGCTTTCAAGAGCCACTACGGGTTTAACACCAGATTGAAGCCGAACAGGGAATTTCTCAGATCCCTCATCCAGAAGAAAGATGAAAGCTTCCGTGAATATGCACAAAGGTGGAGGGGGGCAACTGCCCGTATTACCCCTGCTCTAGATGAAGAAGAAATGACTCAGACGTTTCTAAAAACTCTGAAGAAAGACTATGTTGAAAGGATGATCATTGCTGCTCCGAGTAACTTCTCTAAGACAGTCACCATGGGAACCCACTTAGAAGAAGCTGTCAGAGAGGGTATCATCGTGTTCGAAAAAGGTGAAAACTCTGCAAATGCACCGAAGAAATATGGCAATGGCCATCACAAGAAGAAGGAGACAGAAGTCGGGATGGTATCCACCGAGACCAATCAATCCATGGCTACCATTGCTCCAACCAATGCCGCTCAACTGCCTCTGCCGTACCAATACATGCAATACGCCCAACATCCGTTTTTCCCACCATTCTACCATCAATATCCTCTACCACCGGGCCAGCCTCAGGTCCCTGTCAACGCTATTGCTCAGCAAGTACAATAGCAGCCACCAGCTCAACAGCAATCACAACAGCAGCAAGGTCCTCAGGCCAGACCATCTTTCCCTCCGATACCGATGACATATGCCGAATTGCTCCCAACTCTGTTACACAAAGGGTACTGCACAACCAGACCCGGCAAGCCTCCGCCCAACCCATTACCTCCCAGGTTTCATTCTGACCTCAGATGCGATTTTCATCAAGGAGCTCTAGGCCACGATGTAGAAGGATGTTACGCTTTGAAGTACATTGTGAAGAAGCTGATAGACCAAGGTAAGTTGTCTTTCGAGAACAATGTCCCACACGTTCTCGATAATCCGCTTCCAAACCATGCTGTTGTGAACGTGATTGAAGTATATGAGGAAACTCCCCGCCTTGATGTTCGTAATGTTGCAACTCCTCTGGTACCGCTACACGTCAAGTTGTGCCAGGCTTCTTTGTTTGACCATGACCATGCTGCTTGTTGCGAATGTCTCCAGAATCCTATGGGTTGTGGCATAGTTCAAAACGACATCCAGAGGCTAATGAATGACAACTATCTGACTGCCAGCGACGTTTGTGTGATTATGCCAGTCTTCCATGATACCCCCGTTAGGAATACGCCTCCGAAGGAGAATGTTGAACCTCTAGTGATAAGGCTACCTGGGCCAGTACCCTATGCTTCCACAAAGGCTATTCCCTACAAGTACAATGCAACCATGGTTGAGAATGGGATAGAAGTACCTCTAGTATCCCCAGGCGTAGTAAGAAACATTGCTGAAGAGACGACTCTGAGGAGCGGCAGAGTTCGTCCCCCTTTGTTTCAAAAGAAGACCGTTGCGCCCACCACGGCTCCGGTTGACAAAACAACTCCACTTCCAGTTCCTCCTGTTGCTAAAGATGTTAGCCGGCCAGGCCAATCTATTGAGGATGCTAATTTGGATGAAATCTTGAAGATAATCAAGAGAAGTGACTACAAGATCGTGGATCAGCTGTTGCAAACCCCGTCAAAGATATCTATCTTATCCCTGCTCCTGAGTTCTGAAGCCCACAGGAATATCTTGCTAAAAATACTGGAGCAGGCGTATGTTGATCACGAGGTCACGGTGGATCAGTTTGGCGGTATAGTGGGAAATATCACTGCTTGCAGTAATCTCTGGTTTAGCAAGGGCGAGCTCCCAGAAGCAGGGAAACACCACAATTTGGCCCTACACATCTCTATGAATTGCAAGGCTGACATGCTATCAAATGTATTGGTGGATACCGGCTCATCTTTGAACGTAATGCCCAAATCAACTCTGGACCAGCTAAGCTATCGAGAGGTCCCTTTAAGGAGAAGCACTTTTCTGGTCAAAGCCTTTGATGGATTCCGCAAGAACGTTCTCGGAGAAGTGGATCTTCCTATGACCATTGGCCCGAAAACATTCCTGATCACATTCCAAGTCATGGACATCGATGCTTCCTATAGCTGTCTCCTTGGAAGGCCGTGGATACATGAGGCTGGCGCGGTCACCTCCATTCTTCATCAGAAGTTGAAATTTGTGAAGAATGGTAAGCTCGTTACTGTACATGGAGAGGAAGCGTACTTGGTCAGTCAATTGTCATCGTTCTCTTGTATTGAAGCAGGATCTGCTGAGGGGACTGCATTTCAAGGTTTGACTATTCAAAGGTACGGAGCCCAAGAAGGTCGGTGCCGCTATGGCTTCTTTGAAGGACGCGCAGAAGGCTGCCGGTTGGGGCCAGTTAATACAACTACTTGAGAATAAGCGCAAAGAAGGTCTTGGGTTCTCCACAACATCAGGAGTATCTACTGGGACGTTTTACAGTGCTGGGTTCGCCAATGCAATTACTGAGGGTGCTTCCTGGTGGATCGAAAACCCGAAAGGGCGATCCAGGCAAAATAAGGGACAAAAAAAATGAATGTGAAAAAGCTCGCTGAGATTACATGTAACTCAGGCAAAAATGAGCGTCTCGATGAGCCAAAAACCCGGACGGGCGGTTCATGAAAAATGAGATTGAAATGAAAGACAATTGGCTATATCTGGCAAACTACCATCCCCTTGGGACATCTGCAACTAATCATTGGTCATTCTTATCAGAGGTTTTTGTACTTGTGAATTCAAAATTTCTAGGGACTGTAGTGGTTACTATGTTCAATGTACCACCAACCCATAAAATTACCATTTTCCAAGCTTTGTAAATCCGTGAAGTCATGCCTTTGGGCTGACTATCACTCTTATACACCGATTTGGGCCTATGCTTTTGTTTGGAACTCTATTTCTTCATTATACTTTCCAAGCTTTGTACAAAAACATGTTCTTTCTATTTTTATAATGACTTATGTCTGAAACAAACATTTTGGAAATTGAAAACTTTTTGTGTGTATTCTGAAAACAAACCTGAGCAACTAGGTGCATTCAAACGAAACATGCATGAACAAATGTATGTTGATGTCCATTTCAATGTAGGCTACCAGCAGGCTCTCTCCCCAGTACGGTCTGTGGTCAATGGCAAGAATGAAAAAACAGAATGAAAAGCATGAAAATGAGTAAGCTCGCTAAGCTGAAAACCCGAAAGGGCGGCTTAGGCAAAAATGAGCACCCCGATGGATTGATGACCTTCGAAGGCAATTCAGGAAAAAATAGGGGCAATGAAAAGAATCTATTCCCCGGTGGATTGAAAACCCGAGAGGGCGATCTAGGCAAAAATGGGATGATGAAAAAACAACAAAAAACAAAAGAAATAAAAACAAACATGCAAAAGCATTGACCACAAATGCGATATCCAAAGTGTGTTCAGCATTAAAGCGCCCAACAATGACAGTGCCATCAAAGGAGGTTCTACTCTCTGCAAGTTTATGAATGGGATATGATTCCCTGCCCTCAGCCATGGTCATGATGCGTCTCAACAACGACCTCTCAAAAGGGGGACTTTCACAAGTATATGTTAGAGCACGAGCCATTACGTGCCCAATATTCCATTGTTTTGTCTACATCTATGAAGTCGTGTCTGCAAGTTGTTAACATCTTACGCTTCAAAGCATTCATACATGCATAATCATGCATCCTATATGCTCATGCATCTGATAAAGTTGTTATACTGTTCATACACATTGCATTTTCAATTCCTATGTTAATCTCTGTCAAAATCTGTCATGTCAATTACAAATTTCCACTATCATGCCAATTTTAAACTTCAACAGTCTTGTCAATTTCAAACCCCTGCAGTCATGTCAGCCAATTTCAATATGTTTTTACCATACAATCTGTTTCTGTTAACGGCCAAGCGACCAGTTCGCATCCAAGAACAGCTTGTGCCTGTCAATTTGCTCTTGTTATCAGTCAAGTGGCCAGTTTGCATCCAAGAACAGCTTGTACCTGTCAACTTGCTTTCATCCTTGTTATCGGTCAAGTAACTAGTTCAAATACAAGAACAGCTTGTACCTGTGCTTTCGTGTCTGTCATTAGCCAAGCGACTAGTTCAAATACAAGAACAGCTTGTGCCTATCTACTTGTCAGTATTCTCAGTCAAGTTCCTAGTTCGAGCCAAAAGAACAACTTGTACCTGTCAATTTGCTATTTTGTTTCCCTAGTAAACCTCGTTATTTGCTATCTTGTGGATGTCTACCAATCCCGCAATGGATACGACATACCCTATTTTTGCTATCCTGTTAATGTCTACCAATCCCGCAATGGATACGACATATTCTGTTAAACTCAACTCTCAGTTTGTCTTGCATTCATAATCCAAATGTTGCATGGTATGCACGACATTTACAAACGTGTTTTTACGCCCAAAATCAGTGCAAATGTCAATATTTAAGTATCTTCGTCCCGTCAAGCCAAAGACTCCGTCTCTTGACCCTCCAGACGAAGAAACTTAAATAGGGGCAGCTGTTACACCCTCATTTTGGACCTAAAAACTACTCCTTCAAACTTCTTCCTTTTACTGTTTACCTCTAATACTTTTCAAATTCACTGTGTTTACTCTACAATTTTCTATTGTGCTTCAAATGCATATTGTACTGTTTCTGTCTCCAATTTTCTTGCATATCAAACCATTCAAAGTGTTTTCTTGCATTACAAGTCGTTAAAAAGGGTTTCTAAAATCATTGCATATTTTCTTGCATTTTATTCCAATTTTTCGCATAGAATCATATGAAAAGGGTATTTTGGTCATTTCCTACAGAGGAACCCATTTTAGTCCCTACAATTTGTCTCTGGGTCTTTTCAACTTGTCTGCACAAATCATTAATCAAATTCTGTCCAAGAATCATCTCAGCATTGCATCTGAGTTAGTCTGAGTCAGTCTGAGTCGTTTTTATCCCTAAGGGGCATTTTGGTCTTTTCACATCAAATAATTTTTTGACAGAAAGGTATTTTAAAATACCTCATTTTGGTAGTTTGTTCGTTTTAGTCCGTTTTGTCGTTTTTAGCTGTTTCACTTTACGTTGTTTTCAAAAATACCTTTTTTTTTATTACCAATTTTATTTTACTTTTTGCAAGTCAGTCCAAATTTCATTTTTAATTGCAAATGCGCCCAAATTTTAATTTCAAAACAGTCCAATTCTTTTTTAATTACAGTTCAGTCCAAATTCTTTTTTTAATTGCATTTTAGTCCTTAAAGTTTTACAGTTTAGTCCAAGGTGCCACGCGGGCTGGTCCAAGTCTAGGTGTCACAGTCTCATTGGTTCAGAATCACACATGGCAGCCTATAAAAGGCCAATCACTGCACCAGTCAGAAAAGAGAGCCACAAATATCACGCCACATCACAAACAAGTTCTAACACTCTCTCTCCATTCGGTTAGATCAAAATCACAAAAACTCAGAAAGCTCAAGAACACGAAGCACAAACCCTAGTTTTCCAGAATTCAATTCAAGCCAAAATTCATGGTAGCTCTCAGAGATTCGAGGTTGAATCTTCATCATTGAGCCTTTTTCTCTGCAATTCAAGCATTGACTTCGTCACTGAAAGCAACGAATCCAATACGATCACAGAAAAGAGAAATTGAGAAGAAAAGGGAAAGAAGTTCAAAGGTTTTGAACCAGTGAAGAACAAGAAAAAGAATCACCGATTTATTTTCGGATTTAAAGCCAAAATCAACAAAACAGAATCAAATCCGAAGAATTCTGAAAGTTCTAGCTCGAATCTCCGAGTAAAACACAGGTGAACACTGAAACTTACCTCTTTCATACTCAAGAACATCAACGAGCCCGAATCAACGTAGATCCGTAGGAGTTCAAAAGGTTCGGTTCAAAAAAATTGAAACCCTAAAAAAAATTCAAAACCGTAAAGGATTTCACGGGTTACAACGTGTATTAATCGTTGTAAACCTATGAATCCACAAGATATTTCATTCGAACAAGAGATTTGAACAAAAAGGAAAGACCGAAACCGTTTGAAATCCGTAAAGAAGATTCAAGATCTACGTTGATTAAATGGATGCATGCGATTTCTAGTGGCGGATTCATGATTAGAACACTAAGAAGAAACGTTTGAGCCTTGTCTCATGAGATTCTGGGTAAGATTGAGCAATTTAGGGTTAGGGTTTCATCGGAGTTCACCGGTGTGAGAAGAGAGAAGAGAGAAGAGAGAAGAAAGAGAAACGATTCAAGAAAATGAGTTGAACCGGGTAGAAAACCTTTTATATAAGCGCTGGACCGGGCGGGTTCTGACCCGATCCAGCGCCCCATGCTGTGGACCATTAGATCTAGGTCCTGATGGATCTGGATCAATCCAACGCCCCTATGGCGTTCTGGAGATCCGGATCCATCAACCAGCGTGGGTTTGGGCCGGGTACCCTAGGCTTTTAGGTTTTCTTTTCAGTTTTCTTGTTTTTGCTACATTCACCCCTATTCTTGCTACTTGGACCACCTGTGCGTTTTTAGTTTTCTCAAAAAAATTCCAAAAAATTGCTATGTGTTCTTGATGCGTTTTTTACTGTTTCGCGATATTTTCATATGTTTAAAATTGATAAAAATAGTACGTGTTAATTTCTCTACCGATTCGTACATTGTGTATATTTTTGTGTGTAATTTCTCGCATGCTTCTTGATCCAAATACTTGTCACTTGATATTGGTGTTTAGCACTTGAGTTTGTGATATGATCACTTCTGATTTTATGCAATATTCTCAATTTTGTTAAGTTTTTTGTTTACAATTTTGCAATATTTTCAATTTGTTTAGTTTGATTCTGGTTTACCATTTTGCAATATGTTCAATCTTGTTAGTTTGATTTTCGTTCACAACTTTGCAATATTTTCAATCTTGTTAATTTGGTTTTTGTTCACAATTTTGCAATATTCTCAATCTTGATAGTTCGGTGTTTGTCCACAATTTGTGCAATGTTTCCAATTTCGTTGGTTTAATCTTCATTGAAAACATTGCAATGTCATTGGTTGATTCCCAATTTTACTAGTTTAACTTCCATTTACAATTTTGCAATGATAATTGTCAATTTCCAATGATGTTAGTTTAATTTCTTTTAGTTTGCCATCTTTGCAATATTAATTGCTAATTTCTAATCTTGTTAGCTTAACCTTTGGCTTGCTACTTTGTTAGTTTACATGATAGCTCACAATCTTGTTAGTATAATTGATTAGTGTTTTTGCCTTGCAAGTTTATATGTTGGCTTCCAATTTTGCAAAGTTTATTTTTTAGTTTCTTGCTTTGTAAGTAATGTTAGTTTGCATGCATCTTCCTTCCCATCTCTTCATATTTTGTCATTACTTTTCTTTGCCTAACATTTTTTACTATCATTTCATATTGCTTCACTAACCATTTTATGTTTCATGCACATTGAGCACTCCATTTCATCTACATTCCTTTAAGTTTAGGTTTTATTCAATCATTTAATTTTTTAGGTAGTTTCTTTTATTTCAATTCCTTGCAAGACCATAGAATGTAAACTAGGGCTAATGTAAAGGACAATGGACACTATAATGATGTACACCGACACAAGCACCGACACGCACACACGTTGTATGATTTACCGTTAGATGTATGTTTAGGAAACGCGAAACTTAGAAAAATCATTTTCCAAAAAGTGTTAACAATTTCATCACTTTAAAACAATTTTTTTTTTCCAATAAACCTTGGAGTCAAAACTCCATTGTATTTTCTCTTTTTCTTAATCAAATGCGAATGAAAATAATTCTCACTTAGACCTTTTTCTAAATAATTGAGCCAACCTCACATTTTCTTTTTTCTCAAGCCTTTACGGCCTCTTTCTCTTCTTCAAAACCATTTTCGAAAATTAAAATCAATCAAAACTCACAAAGATATTTTTTGAGAGAGAACTACATGGAGTTTGATCCCTTAAAAGGGTATGTAGGCAAGAGGTCAAAACCTCTCCAAGTCCAATAAAAATAAAATCCAAACACTTCTTTCCCCCCATTCTTAAAAACAACCTTTTCAATAAATAGCATTAAAAAAAAAGCGTAAACATAAATCTAGAAAAACGGCTCCTATAGAGTACTATAGTCGTTATGGGTGCCTAACACCCTCCCGTAGCGAAAATTGCCCCGAACTTAGAATTTCTAAGGGTTTTCTCAATTTTACCCTTCCCAAAAAAAAATAGAGATATCAATGATTGAAAGGTTCGAGCCTAATTAATGACTTGACACCCGAAAATCGCGATAACATTGTTGTCATAGTAGCTGTTGTCGTTGTTGTTGGTTGTATGCTGATATACACGATTGAGTTCATTTTATACTCATATGCATCATTGAGGGCTCATGCCCTGGAATGTTTATCATTCAACCGTTGAGGGCTCATGCCCTGGAATGCTAGTCATTCACCTGTTGAGGGCTTATGCCCTGGGATGCTTTAACCATCCAACTGTTGAGGGCTCATGCCCTGGAATGCTTGTCATTCAACGCGCGTAAAATGGTACCACATGCATATTGCATTTGTTGTTGTCGTCGGTGCATTGTCGGAGTCGTTGTTGGTGAGTCGTTGTCGTTGTTGTGGTTGTTGTTGTTAGTTGAGTTGAAGGTGATGTTAATGTTGTTGATTTATTGTAAATAATGTATAATGAATTACTTTGTTGATATTTAGGGTGTTAGATTCGTTGATAAGTTATACTTCTATTATTTATTGTTTGAGAATCTCACCCCTTCTGTTGGAATTGCCGCCTTGTGGGCAAGTGCAGGTAATGAAGGCTAGTAGGATGTCGGCTCAAGTGTCCTAGGGCTCTGATACGTAACGGGATGGGAAACGTTGTTGTGTTATTTCATTCCTTTATGTATCATTGTTTTAAATAAGTTGTTGAAGAAATTATGATGATTAAATAATATTTTAATTGTTGAGGCCTTTGTGCCAAGGATATTGTTGTTGTTGACTGATGATGAATTTAAATTGATATTTCCGCTACAGAATTTTATAAAGATGATTTGTTGGCATTTGAATAGTTTATATTATATTTAAATAAATTTTTAAAAGTCGTGTGACATGCCCGTATTTGATGATTACTCTGATGATATATTTATTATACGTTGTTTTGGGAAACGGGGTGTTACACCCCCCCCCCCCCCTCGCTTGTGACTATTTTATCTACTTCAATGTGTTGGAACATAATTCCACCATTTGTAAATTCTTCTGATGCCTATTGAATCTTCACTCTTCATCTTCCTAAGGTCTTCACAAATCTTCAGATGTCTTGGTTTATCGATTTGCATGATTTCTTCGTGAGTTACATCAAAACACCCTAAAAATTGCTCTGATTCGGGAAGAATAGAATTATAGATTCAAATATAAATTACCTTTTTCCATAAATTTTCCACATTTTCTTCCCACTTCTCTCTCTCTCTCTCTCTCTCTCTCTCTCCACTTCTTCTTATTCTCTCTACTCTCTCTATTTTCTTTGAAATTCTAGAAACACAGATTAATGTCATAGCTCCGGCGCGGTGGCTGGCAAGCCCAAAGGGCTGCGCCGTAGCAAAAAAAAATTGCCCCTTTCGAAAAATCTTTTTAAAACCAAAATCTTACCCTCTTCCTTCTCTTTTCGTTTTTTAGAGTATTTTTCAAAAAAAGTTTAGGAAAAACCCTAGACCTAATCTTAAGTTGCGAAACAAAAACTACTACCTTCTTCTCCTTTTATTCTGTTTTGGTTTCGGTTTAAAAAACGGTTTGAGATGTGGTGAAGGTTCGGTTTCTTGGTGAATGGTTTGCTGGTTTCGAATTTTATGAGGTTTGTTGTGTTTGTTTCGGCTGTGTGTTTGTGTATGGTGGTAAAGCTGTGTGTTGGCCGAAAAAGAGAAGGAAGTGTTTGTGAGTATTGTATTCTAAAACAAATTTGTTATTGATTTGTGATTTGATTTGTAAAAATGTTGGTGATTTGTGTTATGTTGTTGATATATTAAGGCTGTTGTGTAAAGACAGTGTTGGGTTTGTTTGTGTTTTGTGATTTTCAAATTAGGGTTGTTTTTTTGTGTGAAAATTCCTTCCCTTGCCTTTGTGATTTTCGATATGTTATATGATGGAAATGTTGGATAAATGTGGATTGGAAAATAGTACTGAAATTAGGTTTAGTAATGATGAACAAATCTAGAAATTTTTTAGTACAAAAAGGTGCTGGACGAAATTGCCCGTGAAAGGGGATCCTATGCTTTGGTCATTTTGGACTTTTGAAACAATTAATCATAATTAAAGCAGCGGAATATCTCATCGACTTTAAATAAAAATATATTAAGATCTTAACACCATAGGAAAATAAGTCAAAGTTTCAAAAATCAACTCCAAGAAAATTAACAAACGACGAAACACCCCAACCCAGTGTTACAGAATCGGAGCAACATAAATCGTCTACATAGTTTTTCGTAAATAAAATAAGACGGAAGAAACATCCAACGCCCACCATCCCAATACCTCGCAGCTATAGCTCCTCAACCTGAGTATCTATACTTCCACGAGTATAGATACCACAAACACACAATAACAAAAGATGGGTGAGAATACATTCATTAAAAATATATACGGTACAATTAAACTACATTAAATTATTGTAAAATTTCCGGTCATCACCATATATATATATTATTCACAACACTCACCACTTCAAACATCAACATCCACACATCATTCACAACACCCACCTTTTCAAACACAACCGTTCACACATTATTCACAACACACACTATTTTCCAACATCAGCAATTATATGCAAAAATGAACTTCATTTCTAACACCTTTATGCATGTGGTACCAATTCTACTCACCAATTTTGCATGTCAAAGTTAAGTTACTAAGCATACACTAATCAATCTCACCCATATTCCTAGCAATAATATGATGCATGAGGAAAGACTCATCAAGACGATACATAAAATAAATCATCGCCAATGATACCAAGTTCAAACATATGTTTATCTCCCCAAAGTCAACACCATTATACAATATTTATCTCACCACTCTTGAACACTATTGCACAATATATATATATATATATATATATATATATATATATATATATATATATATATATATATTTAAATGAAAAGATGCAGAAAGCATCTAATCAAAATATATAAATAAAAAAGAAGTACAAGATAGAAAAGGGGGACTAGGCCAAAACCTTCTCAAAAGGTGATAAATTAGGCATACCCAACCTATTCCTAATGTACTCCCCCTTAATGAAGGTAGGGACCTCGGAGAACCAAACTAGATCTAAAGAAGACAAAGAGAGACCATAACTTGCAAAGGTGATATATATATATATATATATATATATATATATATATATATAACCACCATACACAATATTTAACTCACCAATAGCACCACCATAAATAATAATTAACTTACCGATAACATCACCGCAAACAATATTTATTTCATCAAATAACGACACCACCCCACAAATATTATTCTTCACCAATTAACGACATTATTATCACATTTATTCATCTCATCAAAACAACATTATAATATATTATTTCATCTTTGTTTTTTGTTACAAAGCTAATTAAAGACAAAAGAAAAGAGCACAAAAAAAAAGAAAAGAGAGAGAACTAGGTCATAAGGAAGAAGACTCCCAAGAGGTCACTCTGAATCATGTGAAGGAGGTCTTCTGGAGGAGCCGAGTGGATAACGAATCCAACATTAGAAGCGGACCCCATCTTTGCCAATGTGGTTAATATATTGATTCATCTCATCAAATAATCACTTCTTCAATTAAGCACTTAAGCATAGAATTGAGTAAGAAATTAAACTAGGAGATTATGATTGAATTCTAACCCCTTACCTTAATTCTCCACAATCTAAGCTTGTGCCTCAATTTAGCTCGAACCCTTGAGATTCTAACCCCCTCTTGCTTCCCAAAGTCTTTTCACTCTCTCTCTCTCTCTCTCTCGCTCTCTCTCTCTCTCTCTCTCTCTCTCAAAATTATGTGAAATGAATAAATGATACTAGGTGACCTAATTTGCTCAAAGACTGAGGTTTAAATAGGCTCACCTCTGTTAGGCTTAACCCGTTATGTCTTAATGGGCTCAATTCACTTATTCACTATCCCGCAATTAATTCCTCGCCTACGGTTAAAGTTATCGAAACTTAACGGTCCTACTAATTTCTACACTAGTAACTTAGTAAAAATAATACCTCACACTAACACTAAAAATAACCTTCACTATGAAATTACTAAATCACCCTTGATTACAAAATGACGAAAATACCCTTCTAACATGAAACTCACGAAATTACACCCAAGGATAAATAATCATACACAAGCAAATATAAACACATATTAAACAATTAAAAATAGAACTAGCGAAAAATCGGGGTGTTACAACTCTCCCCCCCTAAAAAGAATTTTCGCCCTCGAAAATTACCTGAAGGAAATGTAACGCCCTAGTTGCTATTTGATTATTTTTGGTTGATTTTAAGTATGTTATATGCTTTAAAATGATTTATGTGATTATTTGGTGTATTGTTATTTTATTATTTAGTTGTTTTACTATTTAATAGAAATTTAGTAAGAAATAATATTTATTGGTGTTTTGGGGGTTAATGAGAATTAATAGAGTTTAAGGGGAGTTAAGTGAAATGAAAAGGGGAGGTTATGTTTTGGTGAGAATAGGAAAAGGTAAGGCAAACACAATTTCACGTACATTAGAAAGAAAAAGAAGAGTTTTTGAGAGATAGAAGAGAAAACCTAGAAGAGGCAAAGAGAGGAGGAAGAGGGAGCTTGATTGCTGTAGATTTTTGTTCATCTTAATTCTGGTAAGGGTGAGGCTAACCTTCAACTAATAGTATATATGTAATTGCTGAAAATTGGATTAAAAAGTTGTGTTCTTGAGTTAGGGTTAGAAGGTTGTGATAATTGCAAAATGTTGATGATTATGTTGTTGGTTGCATGTTTTTGTGTTGTTTTGAGTATTATGTTGCATATAGAACCTGTAAACATTGTAGAAAATCGTTTTGGGTGATTGGGGGATCAAAATTGGGATTTTTGGATGAATAGGGTTTGAGAGTTCGTGAGTTTTTGAACTGCCAGATGATGCTTCGCTTAAGCGAGCATCCCGTCGCTTAAGCGAGCGACCATGTAGCTGCCCAGAATTGAACTGTGACCGTTCGCTCAAGCGTGAGCCAAGGGAACGCTAAGCGAGCAAAACCTGAACTTACGACATTGAGTTCGCTTGAAGCGAACCACAAGCGAAAAACTCCCAGACTTACGTGATTGTGTTCGCTTAAGCGAGCAGAGCTTCGCTTAAGCGAAGTTGGTCCTGTACGACCATTTTCTGAATTTTGCTTCGTGCATTAGGACTTTAATCTGAGCTTCATAAAATGTCTTATTAGTTTATTTAACCCTGTTTATGAAGATAAATGTTGTGATTGAATGTAGAATCATGTGAATAAATGTATATACATATATAAATGTTATGTTGAACGTGGAGAATTGTTGTGTCACATTAGACAAAGTTGGGGAGTGTGTCATAAAGAATTTAGGCACAGATGTTATTGTCATTGTAGTTGTGTTGTTGTTGAAGTTTTATGCAGATATACACATGGAGTCATTCATACTCATGCATTGTTGAGGGCTCATGCCCTGGAATGTTAATCATTCAACTGTTGATTGCTTATGCCCTAGGATGCTAGTCATTCACTTGTTGAGGGCTTATGCCCTGGGATGTTTTAACCATCCAAACTGTTGAGGGCTCATGCCCTGGAATGCATTGTCATTCAAACGCGTAAAATGGTACCACATGCATATTGCATTAGTAGTTGTCGTCGTGCATTGTCATAGTAGTTGTAGTCGGGTGAGTCGTTGTTGTTGATGAGTCGTTGGTGTTGAAGTTGTTGTCGGTGTGTTGATGCCATTAATAATGTTGTTGCAAATCCAATATAATTGATGTAGTTGCTGTTGATTATGTAGCTGCCATGTAAATATGAGCTTAATGATGTTTGTTGTTGTTTTAATTCAAATTGTTGAGTTATATATATATATATATATATATTATTGTTGTTTGTGAATCTCACCCCTTCTGCTTGAAAATGTTGCTCTTCGTATGGGTAACTTGCAGGTAATGAAGGCTAAGTTGGTGTATGGCTCAAGTGTCTTAGGGCTCTGATATGTAACGGGATGGGGGAAACGTTGTTTTGTCTTTCATTCCTTATGTATCAAATTTTGAAACAATGTTGTTGGAGTTTATTCCTATTGAATAATGTTTAATTTTGTTGAGGCCTTTGTGCCAAGAATTGTTGGAAGTTGATATTAATTTAAAAGAATTTTCCGCTGCAGTTATTGAGATGATAAGTTGTTGAAATTAAATAGTTTTATTTTCTATTTAAGAATTTTTGAAAAGCAGTGTAATGCTCCGTTTGTTGATTACTCTGATTAAATTATTTGAATATTACGTTGTTGGGAGAACGGCGTGTTACAATTGATATCAGAGCAGGTTGGTCCGTCCGACCAATTAGTAGAGTCGTGTTGAGCCTAGTAGTGTTGTGTGACAGCTTTACACTGTCTTTTGTTGTCCTGATTTGTTATTGTTGTGTAGAATTTTGAAATGGCTGGAAGGAATGATGCTGCTCTTGCCGCTGCTTTGCAAGCAATGGCCCAAGTTGTGGGACAACAACGTAATGCTGGTGGTAATGAAGGAGTTCGGATGCTAGAAACCTCTTTGAGGAATCATCCACCAACTTTCAAGGGAAGGTATGACCCTGACGGAGCGCAGACGTGGTTTAGGAGGTCGAGAGGATCTTCTGGGTGATGCAGTGTAGTGATGTTCAGATGGTGCGCTTTGGCATACACATGTTGGCTGAAGAAGCTGACGACAGGTGGGTGAGTATTCAACCAATTTTGCAGAACGAAGGTGCTGTGATTACTTGGGCTGTGTTCTGGAGGGAATTTCTGAGAAGGTACTTCCCAAAAGATGTTCGCGGGAAGAAGGAAATTGAGTTCCTTGAACTGAACCAAGGGGATATGTCCATAACTGAGTATGCTGCCAAGTTTGTGGAGCTTGCCAAGTTCTATCCACATTATGCTGCGAAGACTGTTGAGTTCTCCAAATGTATTAAGTTTGAGAATGGTCTGCGTGCTGATATTAAGCGGGCCATTGGTTATCAGAAAATAAGGGATTTCTCCGAGTTGGTAAGCAGTTGTAGGATTTATGAGGAAGATACGAAAGCTCACTACAAGGTGATGAGTGATCGTAGAGGTAAAGGACAGCAGAGTCGTCCGAAGCCGTATAGTGCCCCAGCTAACAAGGGTAAACAGAGGTTGAATGATGAAAGGAAACCTGCGTGTAGAGATGTTCCTGCTGAAGTTGTTTGTTATAAGTGTGGTGTTAAAGGCCACAAGAGTAATGCTTGCAACCGTGATGAGAAAAAGTGTTTCCGATGCGGAAAGAAGGGCCATACTATAGCTGAATGCAAGCGTGGTGATATTGTTTGCTTCAATTGTGATGAGGAGGGTCATCTTAGCTCTCACTGTACGAAGCCTAAGAAGACTCAAGCTAGTGGCAAGGTGTTTGCTTTGACTGGTATGTAGACAAGCAATGAAGACCGCCTTATCAGAGGTACTTGTTTCTTTAATAGTATTCCCTTAATTGCTATTATTGATACTGGAGCTACTCATTGCTTCGTTGCTGTTGATTGTGCGCGTAAATTGGGTCTGATTATATCTGATATGAATGGAGAAATGGTTGTTGAAACTCCAGTTAAGGGTTTAGTAACAACTTCTCTTGTTTGTTTGAGTTGTTCGTTGTCTATGTTTGGTAGAGATTTCGAAGTTGATCTTGTGTGTTTGCCGTTGACGGGTATGGATGTGATCTTTGGGATGAACTGGTTCGAATATAACCGTGTTCACATCAATTGTTTTAGTAAGACGGTGTATTTTCCTTCTGCTGAAGAAGAGGGTGGAGCAGAATTCTTAACCACTAAGCAGCTGAAGCAATTAGAACGTGATGGGATCTCGATGTTTTCCTTGATGGCGTATTTGTCGGTGGAGAATCAAGCTGTGATTGATAGGTTGCCAGTTGTGAATGAGTTCCCAGAAGTATTTCCTGATGAGATTCTTGATGTGCCACCAGAGAGGGAGGTTGCATTTTCAATTGAAGAGTATGTTATATGCTTTAAAATGATTTATGTGATTATTTGGTATTTGATTATTTTTGGTTGATTTTAAGTATGTTATATGCTTTAAAATGATTTATGTGATTATTTGGTGTATTGTTATTTTATTATTTAGTTGTTTTATTATTTAATAGAAATTTAGTAAGAAATAATATTTATTGGTGTTTTGGGGGTTAATGAGAATTAATAGAGTTTAAGGGGAGTTAAGTGAAATGAAAAGGGGAGGTTATGTTTTGGTGAGAATAGGAAAAGGTAAGGCAAAAACAATTTCACGTGCAAGAGAAAGAAAAAGAAGAGTTTTTGAGAGATAGAAGAGAAAACCTAGAAGAGGCAAAAAGAGGAGGAAGAGGGAGCTTGATTGCTGTAGATTTTTGTTCATCTTAATTCAGGTAAGGGCGAGGCTAACCTTCAACTAATAGTATATATGTAATTGCTGAAAATTGGATTAAAAAGTTGTGTTCTTGAGTTAGGGTTAGAAGGTTGTGATAATTGCAAAATGTTGATGATTATGTTATTGGTTGCATGTTCCTGTGTTGTATTGAGTATTATGTTGCATATAGAACCTGTAAACATTGTAGAAAATCGTTTTGGGTGATTGGGGGATCAAAATTGGGATTTTTGGATGAATAGGGTTTTATAGTTCGTGAGTTTTTGAACTGCCAAATGATGCTTCGCTTAAGCGAGCATCCCGTCGCTTAAGCGAGCGACCATGTAGCTGCCCAGAATTGATCTGAGACCGTTCTCTCAAGCGTGAGCCAAGCGAACGCTAAGCGAGCAAAACCTGAACTTACGACATTGAGTTCGCTTGAAGCGAACCACAAGCGAAAAACTCCCAGACTTACGTGATTGTGTTCGCTTAAGCGAGCAGAGCTTCGCTTAAGCGAAGTTGGTCCTGTACGACCATTTTCTGAATTTTGCTTCGTGCATTAGAACTTTAATCTGAGCTTCCTAAAATGTCTTATTGGTTTAGTTAACCCTGTTTATGAAGATAAATGTTGTGATTGAATGTAGAATCATGTGAATAAATGTATATACGTATATAAATGTTATGTTGAACGTGGAGAATTGTTGTGTCACTGTCATACCCTCATTTTGGACCTAAAAATACTTGTTCAAATTTCTCTTCTATCTCTGATGTTTTTAATTCACTGTGTTTTACTCTACAATTTTCTACTGTGCTTCAAACGCATATTATACTGTTTCTGTCTCCAATTTTCTTGCATATAAGACCGTCCACAGTGTTTTTCTTGCATTACAAATCATTAAAGAGTTTCTAAAACTATTGCATGCTTCCCTGCATTTTATTCCAATTTTTTGCATAAAATCATATGAAAAGGGTATTTTGGTCATTTCCTGCAGTGGAACCCATTTTAGTCTCTACAATTTGTCTCTGAGTCTTTTCAACTTGTCTGCATAAATCGTTAATCAAATGTTGTCCAAAAAATCACTTCAGCATTGCATCTGAGTCAGTCTGAGTCGTTTTAGTCCTTAGGGGCATTTTTGTCTTTTCACATCCAAATTTTTTTGACAGAGAGGTATTTTAGAATACCTCATTTTGGTAGTTTGTTCTTTTTAAGTCCATTTTGTCGTTTTTCAACTGTTTCACTATACGTTATTTTTAAAATTACATTTTACCAATTTTATTTTACCTAATTGCAAATAAGTCCAAATCCTTTTTTATTGCAAATAAGTCCAATTCTTTTTAATTACATGTCAGTCCAAATTGTATTTTTTTAATTGCAGATCAGTCCATTTTTTTTTACTTTTTGCAGTTTAGTCCTTAAGTCCTTTTTTGCAGAATTCAGTCCAAGTGCCACGCAAGCTAGTCCAAGTCCAGGTGTCGTAATCTCATTGGTTCAGAAGCACACATGGCAGCCTATAAAAGGCCACCTACTGTACCAGTCAGAAAAAGAGCCACAAAAATCACGCCACATCACAAACACGCTCCAACACTCTCTCTCCATTCAGTTAGATCAAAATCACAAAAACTCAGAAAGTTCAAGATTTTTTCACAAACCCTAACTATTTCAAGAACTGAATTCAAGCCAAATCAGTGGAATTCGTGTTAGCTCTCAGAGATTCAAGGTTGAATCTTCATCATTGAGCCTTTTCCTCTGCAATTCAAGCATTGAATTCATCACTGAAAGCAACGAATTCAATACGATCACAGAGGAGGGAGATTGAGGAGAAGAGGGAAAGAATTTCAAAGGTTTTGAACCGGTGAAGAAGAAGAAGAAGAAGAAACACCGATTTATTTTCGGATTTCAAGCCAAAATCAGCAAAACAGAACCAAGTCCAAAGAGTTCTGAAGATTCTAGTTCAAATCTCCGAATAAAACACAGGTGAGAATCGAAACTTACCTCTTGCATGCTCAAAAACATCAACGAATCCAAATCGATGTAGATCCGTAGAAAATTCGAAGAGTTTTGGTTCAAAATCATGAAACCCTAAAAAAATCTTTGAAAACCGTAAAGATTTCAAGGTTTACGACGAATATCAACCGTTGTGAACCAACGAATCCATAAACAAACTTATTCAGAAAAAGATTTGAACAAAAACGCAAGAACCAAAACCATTCGAAACCGTAAACAAAACCTCAAGATCTACATCGATTCAATGGATGCATGTGGTTTTCAGTGATAGATTCATGCTTAGAACAACGAGATGAAACGTTTAAGCTTTGATTCATGAGATTCTAGGCTGGTTTGAGGATTTGGGGTTAGGGTTTCATCGGAGAAGATGAAGCTTCGCCGGAGTGAGAAGAAAGAAGAGAGAAGAGAGAAGGGAGAAGAAAGAGAAACGTTTTAAAAAAATAAGCTGAACTGGGCCAAAAACCTTTTATATAAAGCGCCAGACCGGGTGGGCTCTGACCCGATCCAGCGCCCCACGTTCCAGACCATTGGATCTAGGTCTTGATGGATCTGGATCAATCCAACGCCTCTGGGGCGTTCTGGAGATCCGGATCCATCAACCACGTGGGTCTGGGCCGGTTAACCCTGGGCTTTTGGGTTTTCTTTTCAGTTTTCTTGTTTTTTGCTATGTTTACCCTCATTCTTGCTACTTAGACCACTGGTGCATTTTAATTTTCTCACAAAATTCCAAAAAAATTGCTATGTGTTCTTGATACGTTTTTGACTGTTCTGTGGTATTTTTACATGTTTAAAATTGATAGAAATAATATGTGCTAGTTTTTCTATTGATTTGTACATTTTGTGTGTTTTTGTGTGAGGATTCTTGCATGATTCTTGATCCAAATACTTGTCACTTGATATTGATGTTTGGTACTTGATTTTGTGATGTGATCACTTCTGATTTCATGCAATATTTTCAATCTTGTTAAGTTTGATTTTTGTTCATAACTTTGCAATATTTTCAATCTTGATAGTTTGGTTTTTGTTCACAATTTTTGCAATGTTACCAATTTTGTTAGTTTAGTCTTCATTGAAAACTTTGCAATGTCATTTGTTGATTCCCAATTTTACTAGTTTAACTTCCATTTACAATTTTGCAATGACAATTGTCAAATTCCAATGATGTTAGTTTAATTTCTTTTAGTTTGCCCTCTTTGCAATGTTAATTGTTAAACTCTAATCTTGTTAGCTTAACTTTTGGTTTGCTACTTTGCTAGTTTGAATGATAGCTTGCAATCTTGTTAGTATAATTGATTAGTTTCTTGTCTTGCGAAGTTTATATGTTAGCTTCCAATTTTGCCATTTACTTGTTAGTTTCTTGTCCTTTTTGCAAAGTTTACTTGTTAGTTTCTTGCTTCGTAAGTAATGTTAATTTGCATGCATTTCTCTTCCCATTTTTTCATACTTTGTTATGGTTTCTCTTTGTTTAACATTTTACTATCATTTCATCTCGCTTTACTAACCATTTTATGTTCCATGTACATTGAGCATTCCACTTCATCTACATCTTTTAAGTTTAGGTTTTATTCAATCTTTTAATTTTTTAGGTAGTTTCTTTTATTTCAATTTCTCGCAAGACCATAGAATGTAAACTAGGGCCAATGTAAAGGACAATGGACACTATAATGATGTACACCGACACAAGCACCGACACGCACACACGTTGTATGATTTACCGTTAGGTGTATGTTTAGGAAGCGCGAAACTTAGAAAAAATCATTTTCCAAAAAGTGTTAACAACTTCATCACTTGAAAACAATTCTTTTTCCAATAAACCTTGGAGTCGAAACTCCATTGCATTTTCTTTTCTTTTCTTAATCAAAATTCAAATAAAAAATAATTCCTACTTAGACTATTTTCTTTAATAATTGACCAACTCACATTTTTCTCAAGCCTTTACGGTCTCTTTCTTATTCTTCAAAACCATTTTCAAAAACTAAAATCAACCTAAACTCACAAAAACATTTTTTGAGAGAGAACTACATGGAGTTTGATCCCTTAAAAGGGTATGTAGGCAAGAGGTCAAAACCTCTCCAAGTCCAATAAAAATAAACAAAATTCAAACACTTCTTTCCCCCCATTCTTAAAATAAACAATTTCTTTCCACAAAATAGTGTTAAAAGTAAAGCGTAAACGTAAATCTAGAAAAACGGCTCCTATAGAGTACTATAGTCGTTATGGGTGCCTAACACCTTCCCGTAGCGAAATTTGCCCCCGAACTCAGGATTTCTAAGGGTTTTTCTCAATTTCTCCCTTCCCCAAAAAAATAGAGATATCAATGATTGAAAGGTCCAAGCCTAATTAATGACTTGACACCCGAAAATCACGATAACAGTCACATTAGACAAAGTTGGGGAGTGTGTCATAAATAATTTAGGCACAGATGTTGTTGTCGTTGTAGTTGTGTTGTTGTTGAAGTTGTATGCAGATATACATATGGAGTCATTCATACTCATGCATTGTTGAGAGCTCATGCCCTGGAATGTTAATCATTCAACTGTTGAGGGCTTATGCCCTGGGATGCTAGTCATTCACTTGTTGAGGGATTATGCCCTGGGATGCTTTAACCATCCAAACTGTTGAGGGATCATGCCCTGGAATGCCTTGTCATTCAAACGCGTAAAATGGTACCACATGCATATTGCATTAGTAGTTGTCGTCGTGCATTGTCGTAGTAGTTGTAGTCGGGTGAGTCGTTGTTGTTGATGAGTCGTTGGTGTTGAAGTTGTTGTCGGTGTGTTGATGCCATTAATGATGTTGTTGCAAATCCAATATAATTGATGTAGTTGCTGTTGATTATGTAGTTGCCACGTAAATATGAGCTTAATGATGTTTGTTGTTGTTTTAATTCAAATTGTTGAGTTATATATATTATTGTTGTTTGTGAATCTCACCCCTTCTGCTTGAAAATGTTGCTCTTGGTATGGGTAACTTGCAGGTAATGAAGGCTAGGTTGGTGTATGGCTCAAGTGTCTTAGGGCTCTGATATGTAACGGGATGGGGGAAACGTTGTTTTGTCTTTCATTCCTTATGTATCAAATTTTGAAACAATGTTGTTGGAGTTTATTCCTGTTGAATAATGTTTAATTTTGTTGAGGCCTTTGTGCCAAGAATTGTTGGAAGTTGATATTAATTTAAAAGAATTTTCCGCTGCAGTTATTGAGATGATAAGTTGTTGAAATTAAATAGTTTTATTTTCTATTTAAGAATTTTTGAAAAGCAGTGTAATGCTCCGTTTGTTGATTACTCTGATTAAATTATTTGAATATTACGTTGTTGGGAGAACGGGGTGTTACAGGAAACAACTCCAGATACGAAACCTTCATCCTACTCTCTGATTCCCAGGTAGCACTCTCGCTAGTTGGTCCAACCCAAATCACTTTCACCAAAACGATCTCCTTGCCTCTCAAACACTTCACCTCCTGATCTTCAATCCTAACCGGCCAAGTCTCAACTGTCAAATTATCTCTTACTTCCAACTTGTCCACTTGAATCACATGAGATTCGTCAAACACATACTTACGCAACTGCGACATAGGAAACACATCATGAAGATTCAACAATGACGGCGGTAACGCAATCCAATACGCTACAGCTCCAACTTTGTCAACAATCTCAAACGACCCAAGAAAACGCGGCGTCAACTTCCGACACTTCAAAGCTCGCCCAACAACGGTTATAGGGTTCACTCTCAAGAACACATGATCACCAACTTGAAACTCAATATCCTTTCTTCTCTTGTCATGATAACTCTTCTGCCTACTCTGAGACGCTCTCATATTCTTTTGAATCATCTTGACCTTGTTGGTCGTCTCTTGTACAACATCTGGTCCTAACAAAGCACTTTCACCTGACTCATACCAGCACAACGACGTCCTACACCTCCGTCCATACAAAGCCTTAAACGGTGCCATCCCGATACTTGAATGAAAACTGTTGTTGTAAGTAAACTCAATCAACGGTAAACATTCGATTCAACTGACACCCTGTTCCAAAACACAAGCTCTCAACAAGTCTTCCAAACTCTGAATAGTCCTCTCCGTCTGACCGTCAGTCTGAGGATGATAAGCATAACTCAATCTCAACTTAGTTCCCAAAGCAGCTTGCAAACTCTCCCAAAACTTAGAAGTAAACCTCGGATCCCGATCTCACACAATACTAGAAGGAATACCATGCAACCTGATAATCTACTCAATGTAGATCTTGGCCAACCTCGCCACAGACATACCGGTCTTGATAGGAATAAAATGCGCCGACTTCGTCAACCGATCAACAATCACCCAAATTGAATCAATAACCCTTCACAGTCTTTGGCAAAGCTCCGACAAAATCCATAGAGATACTATTCCACTTCCACTCTGGCACAAACAACGGTTGCATTAAACCTGACGGTTTCCGATGTTCAATCTTCGACTTCTGACAAAGCAAATAAACATAAACGAATTCGGCGATCTCCTTCTTCATTCCAGGCCACCAAGACAACCACTTCAAATCCTGATACATCTTCGTCGCTCCTGGACGAATACTCAAACTACCCTATGACCCTCTTCTAAAATACGCTTCTTAAGTTCAGGCACATCCGACACACACACTCGGTCACGAAACATAAAGACACCATTCTGATCCAATCTAAAATCCACACCTTTTCCTTGATTAACCAACACCGCACGATCTACAAGTTCCAAATCCTCTTTCTGACCTTTCTTGATCTCTTCCAAAATGTTACTCGTCAGCTTCAACATTCCCAACTTCACACTTTCATGCGTCAACTCACAAACCAAACTCAAATCACGAAACTGCTCAATCAACTCCAATTCCTTAACCATCAAAGCCGGCATATGCAAAAACTTCCTACTCAGAGCATCTGCCACCACATTCGCCTTTCTTGGATGATAGCTTAACTAAAAATCGTAATCCTTAAGAAATTCCAACCACCGTCTCTGCCTCATATTCAACTCCTTATGACCAAACAAGTACTTCAAACTCTTGTGGTCACTGAACACTTCATACTTAGAACCATACAAGTAATGCCCCCAAATCATCAACAAAAACACAACTGCCGCCAATTCCAAATCATGAGACGGATAATTCTTCTCATGTACTTTCAACTGCCTCGATGCATAAGCCACAACCTGACGATTCTGCATTAACACACCACCAACTGGGCTTGGATGATAACTTAACTGAAAATTGTAATCCTTAAAAAATTCCAACCACCGTCTCTGCCTCATATTCAACTCTTTCTGAGCAAACAAGTACTTCAAACTCTTGTGGTCACTGAACACTTCATACTTAGAACCATACAAGTAATGCCCCCAAATCATCAACACAAACATAACTGCCGCCATTTCCAAATCATGATTCGGATAATTATTCTCATGTACTTTCAATTGCCTCGATGCATAAGCCACAACCTGACGATTCTGCATTAACACACCACCAAGACCCATCTTCGAAGCGTCACAATACACAACAAACGATTCCTTCAGATTCGGCAAAATCAACACAGGCACTGAAGTTAACCTCTTCTTTAACTCTAGAAAACTCTTCTCACACTTAGCATCCCAAACATAAGCTTGTCCCTTCCGAGTCAACTGCGTCAATGGCAACGCCAACTTAGAGAATCCCTCAATGAACCTCCGGTAGTAACTTTCCAATCCAAGAAAACTCCTAATCTCAAAAACAGACTTCGGCGATTCCCACTGCATCACCGCATCAACCTTCCACGGATCCACTGCAATGCCACTTTTCAAAATCACATGACCCAGAAAACTCACTTCCCGCAACCAAAACTCACACTTCAACAACTTAGCAAACAACCGCTTCTCCTTCAAGACTTGCAACACAATTCTTAAATGCTCAACATGCTCCTCCTCTGACTTCGAATACACCAAAATATCATCTATAAACACCACCACAAACTGATCCAGATACGGATGGAAAATCCTATTCATATACTCCATGAAAACACATGGTGCATTAGTCACACCAAATGGCATCACAGAATACTCATAGTGACCATACCTCGTCCTGAACGCGGTTTTTGATACATCTTCTGCCCTCACTCTTATGTGATGATATCCTGATCTCCAGTCAATCTTACTAAACACCTCTGCACCAACCAGTTGATCCAACAAATCATCGATCCTTGGAAGCGGATACCAATTCTTGGTAGTCACCTTGTTCAATTGCTGATAATCCACACACAACCTCATACTACCATCCTTCTTCTTCACTAACAACACTAGAGCACCCGACGGAGAAACACTCGGCCTAATGAACTACTTTTCGAGCAACTCTTCCAACTGCTTCTTTAATTCACCCAACTCTGATGCAGACATCCGATACGGCGCAATCGAAATAGGACTCGTTCTTGGCACCAAATCAATTGCAAACTGATGGGACAAAACCGCAAGTGCACGGTCTTATCGTAGTAGTAATAAAGAGAGTATCGTTCCGACAGGGAGTTGGTCAATTCAATCAACTTAGAGTTATGATTAGAAGAGAAAATAGTAATTTAGGGTTTTGAATGTTTGAAGAGAAAATAATATAAAAAGAGAGCCTTGGGATTATTGGTTCGTCATAATAACAAACCCTCCACAAACCGAAGCTTTAACCTTGAAACCTTAAGATAGACCTAGTTTCGTATGACCGGTTTCCCTTTAGCCCCTTACTTTTCCTCTCAGTCCAGTAAGAGTTTACTCCTAGTAATTAATCCTATTTCGCTGAATTAATTACTAGGAGATGCATTAAGGCTTTGAAACTACTTCGTCCTAAGATTGCAAAGACTATTTCACTACCTTTGCAATCTCTGTCTAATATTCACTTGTTCCAACATCTCATCGCAGCTTTCGCTTGTAGATTTGACGTTTGGGATAATGGATTAATAATTATCATAACGTCAGCTTTCGCTTGTTGGTAGTTGATAATGATTAATCCATGTTTAACCGGTGAAATTAGATTAGAAACTAGATTACTTAAGAGTTTAAAGAAAAGGCTTGGTTTGCTTTGGATTACGTCATTAGACTATCCAACAATCCCAAGACAAGGGAAGTCTACTCACTCATGATCATAGTAGACGAGGGGAAGAAGAAAGAAGACATAAAGTAAATAAAATAAAGAGAAATTATTATTAGAAAACAACTGTCACTATTGTATTCCAAGAATAAGATGATTATTTGTGATGGAAGGCTCCTCTATTTATAGCTTACAATTGACTTAGAGCCTAAGCAACTATAATACTAGAGTGCCCCACAAGAATACGTGGGCCTAAACTAAAAACAGAGTAGCTTGCACAGGAAGCAGAAGCAGCTACAGAAATCCTGAGAGGTGGCACGGCCGTGCCACATTTGGCACGGGCCGTGCCAAGCTTCTGACTTGGGGGAGACTTATTTTTGGCTCCGAATCTTCGTATTCTTGCTCCAAATCAGCTCCGAATCCCTTTCTTCTGCTCCAAGGCTCTTTCCATCCAATATCCGTCCCTGACATATAATAGATTGCATTCTAAAGTAAAATAGTTCTATAAAATAAATAACAATAATATAAAATAAACTTAAATCTAAATATAACGAGACAGAATATTATATAAAATAAACTTAGATCTAAATAAAACTGAATATTATATATAAAATAAACCTAGATCTAAATAAAACAAGACTGAATATTATATAAAGTAAACTAATCACTAATTCATCTAAATGACTTAAAAAGGAAATAATAATAAACTTAAATAAGATTAAGTACTTCATTAAATATACTACTTTATTGACTCATCACAAACTCAACTTCCCTCTCAGGCGATAAATCAGTAATGTCGTCTAGAAACACTTCTGGAAACTTTTGCACTACCGGCAAATCGTCAACACCCTTCTCACGACTCTCCTTCAACGAAGCAAACATAATAAACACACTAGCTTCACTATCCAAGGACTTCTTCACTTGCTCCGCAGTCAAGAACTTCCCACCTACTTCATCCACCGGTTTAGAGAATGTTACACTCTTGGTTAAACAATTGATGTTAACACCAAAAGTCAACATCCAATCCATTCCAAAAATCACGTCCATATGCTTCAACGGCAAGCAAACCAAATCCAACTTAAAGTCAACACAACCAAAACTAACAGGACACATAGCACACACTGCGGAAGTAGTCACCGAACCATTGGTTGGGGTATCGATAACCATTCCACGCGACAACGGAGTTACAACCAAACCCAAACGCTCAACGCGACTACTCGAGATAAAAGAATGCGTAGTACCTATATCAATAATTGCAATCAAAGGAGTACTATTGATAAAACACATACCTCGAATGAGATTATCCGGTTGCTCCACCTCCTTCGCATTCAAAGCAAACACATTACCCGCTGCCTTCTTCAGTTTGGTACACTTAGAACTAAAATGACCCGCTTCACCACAATTGTAGCAGGTAATCTCCTTCTTTGAGTCATAAGCCTTGTGACCCTTCTGACCACACTTGAAGCAACTATCTCCCTTCTTACAATCATTAGAATAATGACCCAAAATACCACACTTAAAGCATCTGACATCAGCTATATTTGGCTTAGAGCCTCCACCAATCTCTTTCTTCTTCCCTTTATCCTTGTTGTACGGCTTTCCAAGTCCATGGACCTTTCCTTTCTTGTCATTCACAGCTTTGTAGTAACTTCCCTTAGCCTTCCTAGCGTCATCAAACATGCGACACTTGTGCACCAAAGTGTCAAAATCCCTAATCTCATGGAAACAGATGCACTGATAGATATCCAGCCTCAGACCATTCTCAAACTTCACACACTTAGAAACTATAGCGTCCTCCGCATGTGAGTAGCCAACCTAACCTTTTGATCATCATTAGTCACCATAGCACGAAAGATCCTCTCCATGCTCTCCTTCCAAGTTAAAGCTCCCTCCGGGTCAAACCTCCCTTTGAACGTCGGCGGTTTATTTCACATGAAACAATCAAGCCTCCGCTCCTCCACTTCTCCATGGTCCTCCTGACCCTGACCACCATTCCCTTGAGCCTGAGCTACAGCCTGAGCCGCTGCAGTCAAAGCCGCTGCAATCGCATCATCATTCCTACCAGCTCCACCAGCCATCTCACTTAAACAATAAAACCAACCAACATGTAAGAACAACAACAAAACAACACACAAGTATCGAAGGTAACTCAATATACCATTTGAATACATTAGATAATTCATCGGGTTTTGGTCCAGACAAGACCGACATGGCTCTGATACCAACTTGTAACGCCCTACTTCTATTAAAGCGATAAAACACGCCAATATAATAAATATTCAATAGACGTCACGTCTACAAACAATACTCAGTTGACATGAATAAAAACCTCAACAATAGAACATCACAGCAGAAATATAGCATACACCTCAAGTAGTCATGTCATCAACTCATAAATACATCCATAAAATATAATATTTGAAAACCCAACATATGGGCAAAATCTCCACAACAAAAACAAATCCAGAAATCAAAACGACAGACACCTAATCAGAGCCTAATCTAAGACTCTAACTGAAAAACAGAGGAAGCTCCCGCTATCTTCAAGCAACTCACCAAGCAAGCAATCAAACTAGTGTTGCATTCCGTATACCCATTCATACAAATAGGTAGGCGGTCAACCGAACGACCACTGGGGTTAGCTTCACATCAAACATAATCAAAATACATATACAGGAATAATCAATCATCATAATATTTCATGGTTCATAATAAACACCAACATATGCACATCTTCACATATGCACCAAATTGTCTTCAACAATTTTCAACAAGTAAATGATTCATCGATCACAAACATTCACCAAGTACAAAACAACATCAAACACATAATTTAAACCAAATTCACAACAAGTACTTAAATATTTATGACTCATATAAACTTTATGCAATGCACCTAGACACGACACCTATATGCATGTGGTACCAAATAACCTCCGAGGTCGTCACCTCATGATCCAACAAACACATCATAATCGTCGCCAATATGGATATATAATCTGTCACCATCAGTCATGAATACATGTACATATGACACAATCGACACAAAAATCAACACCAACATATTTTAATACATAATTACACCATCGAATCGTCGCCAATAGCATGTAAGAAAATTCACCAACAACATATATGCACTTAGACACATATAATCACCAACAACATATATGCACTTATACACATATAATCACCAATAACATCACCATAATAATTCATCAATTCCATAAAATTCTCACAATTCAAGTAAGGAGAAAAATACAATGCATTATGATAGACATCATATTCAACACCTATCAATCATTCACATATCTCCACATAGTCTTATCAAACTATCCACAAAAGGTTTGCCAAGTATTTGGTCTTAAAGATTACTTCCGACAAGTTCGTATCGTTTTACCATTTTCCAAGTTATACGTCAACACAAAGCAAATACGCTTGAGAACCTACTAAGTATATACACAAATCACATATGAGTGCAGTAGTGTATACATCAACGTATCATAGGCCAAATCACTTAAATTCCAAGTTTTGCAAAGTTCGTCTCATATAACCATTTTTCACAAAATTCAATTTCTCAAAGAAAAACCAAGCTAAGGTTCATGATTTTCGTCCAAGACATTTTTAGAAGTCATATGGTGAATAAACAACCGTAACCCTACCCTTTTCCTTTGAGAAGAACGAGTTTCAGAAAAATCGGCGTTATTGAACGTTTTTCAAAAGTTATGTTCAAGTTCACAAAATCAAGTCCAATTCAAACCATAAGGTGTTCCAGTAGGTTTAAGAGTGTAAACAATAGTTAAACATGTTGAAGGAAACATTTTTGAAAGCTCGGGACATCCCCAAAACGCCCGGAACGCAAAACAAAAAGTGTTGAAACTGGGCACATTTCGCTTAAGCAAAGACCTGCTCGCTTAAGCGAAATTTTGGCAGTAGACACTGGTGACATTTCGCTTGGCGTTCGCTTGCAGTTCACTTAAGCGAACTGTCATCAATTATGTAGAAAATGTTACGGGTTCCAACCCTTTTTCACCCAAAAACCCAAATTTTGATCTCCCAAATGTCCAAACTCGTCCCAAAGGTTGTTTGCAGGCATATGTACATCAAAAGGCACTCAAAGTTACACAAAACTTGAAATCAAAACATCATTTCAACATAATTCAACAAACCAACAAAGTTTCACCAAAACTCTCACGATCTGTTTGGTAGAAGAGAAAAAGGGGAGAGAGAGGTTGAAGAGAGAGAAGTTGAAGAGAAATACAACACTTCTCTTGTTTGGTAGAGGTGAGAAAGAGGGAAGAGAGAGTTAGAACCTGTGGGCCCCCACACTTTTTAGAGTCTTCCCACATAACTGTAGAAACACGAGAGAGCTGCAATTTTTTAGGACTTTTCCAATTCTAACCCTCCATTGTGTCATAAAAGACAAAGAAAACATGAATATAAAAATGGAAACTGTTACCACTACTTTAGCCATGTGTATTTGAGAAAATGTTGTGGTATCGAAATAATAGAAAATGTTATTGAATATTTATTTAAAAAATGAAAAACTAAATGTTTTTTTTATAGATATACATATGTTAAGATAATATAAAAATAATAGTTTCTTAGCGGAAATAATAGTTAGCAAATAGATTAAAATTAATTTACACTACCAAAAAAATATTAAATTTAATTTGTACAAAAAACAAATTAATTAATCATAAATTATATGTTGTTTCTATTTGAGGATATTTTTGTCTTTTCAAAATGTAGTAGCATCTCTTTCTCTTGAATTTCTCTCTTCTCTCTCTCCTATACCAAACAACCTATCAATCTACTCTATTTCTCATCTATTTCACATCTATTTCTCTCTTCTCAAACTCTCTCTCACATATTTCTCTCTTCTCACTTTCTTCTCACAACCAAACACACCCTCAACAACAACCCAATTCACATCACCAATCCATAATTATGAAAACCCATGGTATCAATTCATCAACAACACATTCCATAACAACAACAAAAATTAATCATGAAATCACTCATGAACAAACAACAATGACATCATTCTTCATCAATTTTGTACAAACACAAAGTATACCCATATATACATTTCAAGCATGCAAATTCAACATCAACAACACACTTATCATGTAATTCACATACTTAAACATGGCATCAAAATTAAAGCACGAATTTCCGCAACTAAGCTCAAATAATCACTTATTCAATTAAGCACTTAAGCATAGAATTGGGGAAGAAATTAAACTAAGAGATTATGATTGAATTCTAACCCCCTTACCTTAATTCTGCAAATCTAAGCTTGTGCCTCAATTTAGTTACAACCCTTGAGATTCTACCCTTCTCTTGCTTCCCAAAGTCTTCTCTCTCTCTACCTCTCTCAAAATATTATGTGAAATAAACAAATGACATTAGGTGACCTAATTTCCTCAAAGAATGAGGTTTAAATAGGCTCACCTCTATTGGGCTTAACCTTTTATGTCTTAATGGGCTCAATTCACTTTTTCCCTATACCGCAATTAATTACTCGCCTACGGTTAAAGTTATCGAAACTTAACGGTCCAACTAATTTCTACACTAGTAACTTAGTAAAAAATAATACCTCACACTAACACTAAAAATAACCTTCACTATGAAATTACTAAATCACCCTTGCTCGCAAAATGACGAAAATACCCTTCTAACATGAAAACTCACGAAATTACACCCAAGGATAAATAATCACACACAAGCACATATAAACACATATTAAACAATTAAAAATAAAACTAGCGAAAAATCTGGCTGTTACAACTATTCTTTCTGTAATTACACAACCTTGTTTTTTACAGCTCCCTCGGTATAAACCACTAAGGCTGTGTTTGGTAACACAAATAAGCTAGCTTATAGCTTGTTGGACTAGCTTATAAGCTTATTTTTGTAGAATGAGTTGTGTTTGGTAAAAAGTTTTTTTAGTTAGATTATAGCGTTTTTGGATAAGCTAATTCAAGTAGCTTTTGAGCTTATAGATTTTAGTTTGTTATATTTTCTTCCAATTTTAACCTTTTATTATTTTAGTTTAATTTAATTTTAATTAAAAAACTACCTATAACTGCCGACGTTTTGCATTAAGTTTAGATACAAAGAGTAATTATTTGGACACCTCCGAGGAGTTTTAGCCGCCCTAACTCGCCTCACGAGTAAATGCACTCGCCATTGCGAGTTGCTCGCCTTCCATTTTCCATTGCGAGTTGCGGGCGTGTGAAGACTAGTGCTCTATGAAACTTGCTCGTCTTTGGGCTCGCCGTTGCGAGTTGATGGCGAGTGAAGTGGCCTGCTCGCTTTTCAGCACTCGCCGTTGCGAGTTGATGGCGAGTGAATTGGCCTGCTCGCTTTTCAGCACTCGCCGTTGCGAGTTGATGGCGAGCAAACTGGTGCTTCTGCCTATTTTGTACTTTTCTTTGTTTTTCATCTTTTCTTTGTGTCTTGAGTTCAATTCCTGTACAAATGGGTAAAGTAAGACAAATAAAGCGTAATAGGGTAATTATCACTTATCTCTCGGCTTTTTCCTCAATAACTTGTGAAACAAGTAATGAAAGTACCTTAAATATACATTTGAAATACTACTTTCTTGCACTTATCAGGAAGCTAGAGGATACCCATCAGATGACGACTATGACTTCGAGGAGGAGGAGGAAATCAAGGAGCTTGAAGGATAAGTGCTCCCAAGCACAAGTTAGACGTAACTGTCAGGCTCGAGACACTAAACGAGCGCTGAATAGGAGGCAACCTATTTCGCCAAGCTAATGACTCAAAAGAAGTGCTGGATAGGAGGCAACATATTGGTTATCGTGACGGAGACGCTAACCACGCGCTAAATGGGGGGCAACCCATTATCTTTATTTTCTGCATTTTGATTTTTGCTAAGCTGAGATAATCTAAACTGTCAATTTCTTTTCTTTTTCTGTTGCTAATCTTCAAATATTATCTAATAGAATTGTATTTCTTTTGCGTTTACATCTACAACCTTTCCTTTTATGCTTAAATTTGTTTTATTCTTCGGTATTCAATTCAAAGCATTTAAGGTGGAGGTTAGTTTACTCTTACATTCAAGAACACGATACTTTATGGGGCTTGCTAGCGAAGGTACTTATAGGATCACCATCTCTTTTCCGAATAGCATAACCGGTGAGATTCAGAGCCAAATATTTCCATATCCATTCTAGGTTGTTAGATACTTAATTACTTCCAATATATTATGAGTGTTCCATATGAATACTATTTTTGCTTGAATTTGAGGTCGTTCTTTATGGACGATTGGTTAGGTTATATTACACACGAGGCAATTTTTCTTTGGTACCTTGAGCCTTTCAAGACACCCTTTATATATTCTTATTATCCTTTGTGAAACCACTTTAAGCACCCAGATGAAAATTTCTTTCTTTATTACGAATCATGTCACCATCTTACACTTTAAATGCACCCTTTTTTATTTCATTTGGAGTTAGATAGGTATTATTATGACTGCACATGTCTTGAAACTAAGTTTAGGGTTGCTCTTTGGAATTAACAACATATTAAGTTTACGGTGGGGTAACAATAGAGCACATTTGTCAGAAAAAGAAAAAATGAAAAAAAAATGTAGATGACCATGGATCTACACAAAAAAAAAATTCAAGAGCCAAAAAATGAGTTATCTTTCTGTCAAAAATAAAAAGACAAATAGTTTTACTGTTTCACTCATCTTGTTTGAATCAAGGAAGGAATGATGTCAATTCATTAATGTTTAGCAGGAATCCCTAGGTTAGTAAACTAACTCCAAGTTCTTTGTTAGCCTACTTTCCCAAAATATATCCGCCCTTAACCTAAGCCAAGTTATAACCCTCAAAGTCCTTTAAATGTGTGAATAACTTTAACTTGATTGTCTGTTTAGAATTGTTTCAAATTTATAACAAGGTACATTCATGTGACGACTAGGGTGGGCAAATGTCATGACCAACCCTACTGACTCTAGGAGATACATACGTGTATACTAAAAAAGAGTATGGCTGAGAATATAGGTTACTTTCGCCGAGCCGAACCGGCTTGAATGTACTATGGTAAGTTAGTTGCTGCTCTGCTATAAATGTGATGAATGATTCCTACGCACAACTCCAAGAAAGGTATGTTTTTCCTGAAAAAAAATGCAAAGAATAAAATATGTTTTTCTTTCGTTACTTGAGGACAAGCAGTGATACACGTACTCAACAATTCACCTTTTGATAAATCAAAAATCAAAATTTAAGCAGCGGAATGATTCGTCAACTTCTATTGAAATAATTTAAGGTCTCAACACCGTAATAAAATAAAATCATAGTTTCAAAAATCAATTCCAAAAAACATAATAAACAACGAAACACCTGAACTCTAGCGTTACAGAATCAGAGCAACATAATTGTCTACATAGTTTTCAGAAATAAATAAAGACAGAAGAATACTTCCAACACCACCATCCCGATACCTCGCAGCTAAAGCTCCTCAACCTGAGTATATGTACTTCCACGAGTAGAGACATTACAAACACAACAACAAATCAGGGTTGAGAATACATTTATTAAAATATATATGGTATATCTCACACACACACACACAGATATATATATATATATATATATATATATATATATATATATATATATATATATTTCACAATCACCACTTCAAACATTAGCATTCACGCATCATTCACAACACACACAATTTTCAAACATTAACATTTAAATGCAAATTGCACTTCATTCATATCACCTATATGCATGTGGTACCAATTCTATTCACCAACATCACCAGTTTTCCTAATAATTATATGATGCATGAGGAAAATTCACTAATACAGATACATAACAAAATCATCACTGGTAATCAACACTAAAATAAGATTTATTTCACCAATATTCAACACAATAAATAAGATTTATCTCACCAATATTCAGCACCATAAATAAGAAATATCTCACCAAAATTCAATATCATAAATAAGAATTATCTCACCAAAATAAACACCATATACAATATTTAAACGCACGGTCGTGCATTTTTCCTAGGCGGTGCAGAATCATAGTTTTTTTGTGACTTTCCCCATGGGAGCTCCCCCATGCTCTGATTTTGTTCTCAAACTCACCAAATTCGTCCCTAAACATCACCTTAAGGTTACCCCAATATCCAAACACTAATTTCCACATAATTCACCTAATTACAACAATCTTTTACATGTTTAATTCATTTTTCAAAAATCCTAGTTGTTTAAGTGTTTCTTTTTCAACATTTACTCACTAACGCCACTCCTCACACCATTCATCACCAATTCTTTCTAAATTTTAGAATTAATAGACACCACAAAATTAGGGTATGTGAGACCTTTTCTCCCCTTTTTAAAATTAAAAACCCAAAGATGAAGGATTCTCCCCTTACCTCGAATTCACGGAAGATTGCAGCTTTTTTCTTGATTTTCTAGATGATGCATTTCTATCTTCTTCTTTTCCTTTGTCGCCTTAACCCTAATTCTTCCTTTGCTCCTCTCAATTTCTTTCTTTTCTCCATAAACCTAATTCTCTAATGTTACTCTCTATTTATAGGCACTACTTGAGCTTAGTCTCTCACATGATTATTATACATGATTGCTTTATGCACCCCAAGTTTCACAAACTTGCGATTTTGATCCCCCAAGTTTAAAAATATCACTTTTGGTCCCTTAAGTTTTACCCACTTTGCAAATCCATAGTCCCCCTTGATTTTAACTCAGTCAAAGCGAACATGGCGCTTTTTTTTAGAAACAAGTTGACACATAAGCAGATGACCTGTAAAAAAAAATCTCACATGACTTTTTCTATGCAACATATCTATTTCTCATATTTTTTATCTTCTCCATAATTACCCAAAATCCTCCATTGCTCTTTTTCTACCACACCGAAATCTCCATTGTTATTCTTTCTTCTTCTCAATAAACAATCAATGTTTCCAATTTTGAAACAATTACTTGTATTTGTTTAACAATGAATGAAAATTAATGAATTAAGTATTATGACTTTGTTTAACAATGACTTTATTTTGAAAAATAAACCAATCTTCCAACCTTTGTACCGTAAAAAAAATCACCTTACAACCTGTAAAATTATGCAAGTCCAATTTTGGTACCTCCACATGGTCAAAACATAAACACAACCCACACCAAAAATGATGAAATAGTTTTTAATATAAATTGCAATTAAATGGAATTTTGAGTTCTCTACGTTTTTTCTTTCGAATTCTCATTGTTTTATGCTTTTTTTTCTTTTATTATAAATTGCAATTATCATAGCTAGATTTAATTTATTTTTTAATAATATCCACATCAACAAATAAAATTAAAAAATAGCCCCATGTAAGCTTTGACTGAGTCAAAATCAAAGGGGACCATGGATTTGCAAAGGGGGTAAAACTTAGAGGACCAAAAGTGATATTTTTAAACTTGAAGGACCAAAATCGCAAGTTTGTGAAACATGGGGGACCAAAAGTGCATTTTAGCCTTTAATTTAATATTATCAAGCAATTAATACTAACAATAAAAATAATACTAATATCATCCAATAATAATAATAATAATAATAATAATAATAATAATAATAATAATAATAATAATAATAATAATATCCATTAATAATATTAACAAATTAATAATAAACATTGGGGTGTTAAAGAAGGCAACATGGTTATCATTGTTGACTTGTCGTCATTCATAAATTTGCTTTGGTCTTATGCTTCTTCCATCATTTTTTGTCCTACGTATATCAATCAAATGAAATCAGTTATATGTATATAATAATTAAAAAATAAAAGTGATTAATTGTAATTATACGTGTAGGTGTTGGACACAAACATGCTTTTAATGAAATGTGGTAGTTTTACATAGTCTAACACATGTAGCCATTGTAATGAAAAAAATATAATAAATTATTTTCTCCCTTTATTAAAAATGTATTTTTTATTTCAACATATTGAGACTCTACAATCTATTTTCAACTTTTATAATAGCTAACTTAATTCTAAAAAAAAATAAAAATTAACCTTGTGTTCAAATTTAAGTTTTATACAGATCAAATAAAAAATCAATTTATGGGATCACACAACATATAAAGGTAGATAAGCATTATTCCTTAGAATATAAGAAGCCAAAATTAGTGCTACTATATTATATATTTGATATAGCCACATAGTTGTTTATTAGTATAATTTGTCTCATTACTTCACTGAATTAGAGAGAAACAACAACAACAACAACAACAACAATAATAATCATAATAGGGAAACATAACATTTGTATACTAAACAAAGAAAGCTAGATTTAATACAACATAATAAAATTAAGATGAAAGATAAAATATTAGCTTCATTTCCGACCACAAATTAAAACCTTATTAACAAGTATACATATATATATGGAACAAATGAAAATTAAAATACCAAACAAAATGGAACTAAAATGTGCAAAATAAATTGTCTATGAACAAACCAATATAAAATATAACATTATTACTAACCAGAATTTCAAGACCAATGAACAAAGCTAATTGGGAAATCATCAAGGATTTGACATTCATTAAACATATAATATCCTTCATTTAAGTTCAAGTAACTTCCTTTCATTAAATTTTGACCAGATGCTAGTGTTTGAGCTTCCATTAAAAGATTTCTCGTAAAGCCACTATAATTGTTCTGAAAATAATTAGGTTCATTGAACTCAATATTATTAACCTTAACATCTTTTTTTAGGATAGTTTTGAATATTGGTTTGAAGGTATCATCAAATTTTTTGAGAAAGCTGAAGACGATGAAGAGGACAAAACCCCTCAATCGGATTCCAGCAAATGAGTATGAAAGTATTGAAAAAATCTTGAGTTGTATTGAATTGGGAACTGAAAACTATCATGATGAGTGGTTAGAGAATGATCATGGAGTGAAAAGAAGCAATTTTGTGTCCTCGAAGGGACTTGAAGGTTAAAGTTTGGAGTCGAACGGTAGCGTTTGAAACGAAGAGGCGTAGATAAGAGTGGTGGGTCTTTGAAAAGTGAAAGAGAGTGGTTAAGGTGTAGAAGATGACAATGGTACAGGTGAAGTGTCCATAAATGTGTGAGGAGAATAAAAATATTTTCGTTGTTGTCTAAGTTGGAGTCGTGAAGAGAGAGGAGAATGATGATGAGTTGGTGTTTGAATAATATAAGGAGAGATATGGAGTGATGATTTAAAATATTTGATTATGGCAAAGGTAGATCCTCTAAGAGTAGTGAGGAGTTTAAATCGTTGGATAAATTACTAAAAGACTAAACTGAAATAAAAAGTAGAATGTAACCAATTAAGAAGAATTGACGATGCTAATATAAGTGCTAGTAGAATATAATTGAAACTTGGAAGAGGAGAGTCAAGGTAATAGGTGAGGTTAAAGATAAATGAAAACGGTGAGTCAAAAGTTAAGTCGCTTAAATTTTATAAGAAGAATTTTAATGGTGTAGTTTTATGGTGAAATAAATGATGAGGTAGGTGTCAATACGAGGTGAGTCAATTTTTATTTTCGATGATGTTGTTGGTGATGTATGTGTATACATTTATACTCTAGTGATGCTTTGATGAAGTTATATAATAAATTGGTGATGAATATTGAAATAAATAAATCTTATGGTGTTGATAATTGGTGTTGTTATGTTGTTGTTTATTAATTATGAGTCTTCATGCATCATCTGATAATTAGGATTCTGATGATGATTATGGTGATGTGTATGCTCAGCAACATAACTCTGACATACAATTTTGGTGAGTAGAAATGGTACCACATGCATATAGTGATAGGAGTGAGTTGCATCTCGCATATAAATGATGATGTTTTTATGGTTATAGATGTTGGGAATGATGCATATGAATGTTGATGCTAATGGTGATGATTATATGTTGTTATTATTTTATGTTGCTTCTTATGTTCTAATTATATGTTTGAAATGTATTCTCACTCCTTTGTTTTTGTTATGTGTTTGTGGTGTATGTACTCGTGGGGTAAAAATACTTAGGACGAGGAGCTCTAGATGTGGGATGTTTAGAAGGTGGCGATAGAAGTCTATCTTTCGTCATTATTTTTATTAGTGAATAACCATATAGTCGATTATTTGTTATGATCTGTAACACTAGGGTTGGAGTTTATATGTTTGATTTCTACTTCCTTGGAGTTTAAAGTCTTTTTGAACTTTTGAATTATTTTCTAATTGATGTTGAGGACATAATTTGTTTTGTTATTGATTTTGATGGATTATTCTACTGCATCATTATTATCTTTATTTTATAAAATGGTGAACTGTAGAGTATGTGTAACACCTATTTAATTTAAATATATTCCTTATTTAATAAATCAAAGTCGGAGTCGTACGGTGTTACATATGTAGTAGTTGTCTGTTATATTGCATACTCATAACAACTCAGTTTTTGCTATTTTATTAAGACTTATTTTGGAATGAGAAGAGAACTCAGAGTGTACAAGAATTGTCTTGCGGATAAGCTAAAAATAGAAAATTCGTCACCTAATAATGTTGGTGGTATATAGGATCTTTGTTGTGAATAAAATATGTTACATATTTTTTGACTTCTTTGTTTATATTATAGTACTAGTCTTTTTCTTTTCAGGAGGTGACATAATTGGGTTGGAAATTGAAACTTGAACACTATTTTATATCCCTATTTATAATTACACATAAATGATAGCTTGTCATAAAGTTTCAAATATCAATGAATATTAATTGCAATTTAATTACTCTCAAACATCAAACTTCATTAAAAAATATCATCACCTTCTAAAGATATATTGTTACAAAAATTTAAAACCATTACAATGTGGACACATCAACCTTAATTAACATAGTTGAGGTAAATTGTCCCAAGTGTAGCAACCATTGTTTTCATTATTATTATTATTATCATCATTACTATTTGTTGTGTTTGTGAGAGGAAACAATGATGCTATAGGCTTGATATCAAGTCCAAAATTTTCATCTGCTATCACACCACTAGAACATTGAAAGTTAGTTACTTCTGATGCATTTCTATTGTTATTATTATTATTCCAATCTTGAATTTGCATTGAGGAAGAAGGCATCACAGTTAGCATTGTTGACATGTCATCATTCATAAATTTGCTTAGGTCTGGTGCTTCTTCCTTTGGTTTTTGTCCTGCATATAAATCAATCAAATTCAATCAATGATGCTAGCTAGATATCAATAATATATGTTTCAGTATCGTGTCAGCGCTGGACATCAAATATGACTTTAATTTCAAGTGTTGGTGTTATGTAGGCCACGTAGTAACTGCAAGGACTTAAAAATAGTAAATTACTTTTTCCTTATAAATGAATGTATTATTATTTTAACATATTCAAGACTATACACTTTAATTTTCACATGTACAATTGCTAAAAAAATATTTCTAATTTCAACCAATTTAATTCTAATTAAATATAATTTGACTCTGTCTAAGAATAACCTTTACAATTCACAGAATAAATGAAAAATCAATTTATGGAATCACACAACACATAAAATGTATTCGATTAGCGTATTCGATTAGCATTGTTGACTAAAAAAATAGAAATGAGCCAAATTTAGTGCAATCATATTCTAAATTTAATATCAGAGCAAATGAGTTGCTGATTAATGCAAGTTGTTTCATAACATGTCAAAAGAATATTATTATTATTATACATAATTTTTTTAGATTAATTCTGATCAATTGAAAATGTAAAGAGTAATCACAAGTCATTGGTCATTTTTAAAATGTTAGTTCATACCAAGTAAGTTCAATTTTTTATGCAAAACAAAAATAACCAGATTTAACGTAATAAATAAATTAAGATGAAAATTCAATGAAGTGAAAACAAAATATACAAAATAAATTTTCTATAAAGAAATCATTATTATAAGAAATTTTAAAATTATTAACCTGAATTAGAAGACCAATATACGGAGCTGGATACAAAATCATCTAAGCTTTGGCAACCATTAAACATATCATTTCCTTCATTTAAGCTCAAGTAACTTCTTTTCTTTGAATTTTGACCAGTTGCTAGTGTTTGTGCTTCCATTAAAAGATCTCCCATTAAGCCACTATTATTGGTCTGAAAAGAATTAGGCTCATTGAACTCAATATTGTTAGCCTTAACATCTTGCTCCGATGATAGTCTTGAATATTGGTTTGAAGGTAGCTCTAACTTTGTGGAGAAAGGTGAAGACGATGAAGAAACCCCTCGATCGAATTCCAACAAAGGAGTATGAAAGTATTGAGAAAAACTCGAGTTGTATTGAATTGGGAACCTGAAACTATCTTGATGAGAGGTTAAAGAAGGATCATGGAGTGAAGCGGAGCAATCTTGTGTTATGGAAGGGACTTGAAGACTAAAGTTGGGACTGGAACGGTAGCGTTTGAAGCGAAAAGGTGTAGATAAGAGTGGTGCAGGTCTTTGGAAAGTGAAAGAGAGTGGTAAAGGTGAAGAAGATGACATTGGTACGGGTGAAGTCTCTATGAATGTGTGAGGAGAATAAGAATGTTGTTGTTGTTGTCTATGTTGGAGTGGTGAAGAGATAGGAGAATGATGTTGAGTTGGTGTTGTTGATAAAGGGTGAAGGTGTTGTTGATATTGATGGTGGTTTTGATTGAAAAACTCAAACTTTGGTGTAATGTTGTTAGGGTTTGTTCCTGTTGGTGTGACACATGGTGAAGGTGTTGTTGGTGTGTTGGGGCGATCATGTTCGTTTGAATACAGTGGAAGACCTTGTCTTTGACGACGTTTGATCCTTGTGTTCCAGTAGTTCTTTATTTCATTGTCTGTTCTTCCGGGTAACTATACCATAATACACAACAATTAATATTTGATAATTTAATAATCAAATTAGTTCTAGTAATAAAGATGCATTAGTCTATGTGATAGATGTGATCAAGATGCACATTTTAGATTTTGTAGAACCAAAATTTGATTGTATGAATGATTATTGATAGAAATTGGATGATTCAGATCAAATTGTTGAATTAACAATGTGATTCGTATAATCTCGAATAGATAGTCTTATTTTGTCCAATTATGATTGCATGCAATCTTGGTCCCTAAGTTTAGTATGATCAATAATTCTTAAATGCAATCTTTCTAAACAATTTTTTAAAGATCGATTACATCATGACTTTGAAAAATAATAAATTGCAATCTCAATTGTCTGATCTTTAATTAAATTTCTATAGCTCGTATGCATTATAAAAACATTTTAGTTTAGGTTAGACTAAAGGAAATAAAAAAACGAAGAAGAAAAATGCATACATACCAAAGATGCCATTCGAGCCCATTTGTTACCAAATTGAGCATGAAGTTCAACAATGAGTTTCTCTTCTTCAGGAGATAATGCACCTTTCTTCAAATTGGGTCTTAAATGATTAGCCCATCTAAGCCTACAACTCTTCCCACAACGATTCAAACCTGTATTTCTTTGAACAGCATTCCAATTCCCTTCACCATGTTTTGTCACATAATCTATCAAAATTGTATCCTCTGCTGTTGTCCAAGGACCCTTTTTCAAATTCGCCTCATCACCACCTCCACCAAAACCACCACCACCACTACTGCCACCCACTCCGCCACCGCCTCTTTCCATCATACCAAATAACATATTTTCATCATTTACTGCATCAACAATATTTGTAATGTGTTCCATCTTGTCAAAATGTGACACACTAGCTAGTCCGATTTTTTTTTGAGAGGGCTAGCTAGTTTAAATTCTCCCCCTTGTTTGAATTACATACATGAAGTTTTCATTCTTCTATGTATTTTATTATTCTCCTTTTTATCAATAACCCTCCAATGTTTCTTCCTTTCTGGTGATGTAGTAAAACTAATATTTATATATTAACTTTATTGCAATTTACAATCTTCCTTGTATAAGAAATTTTCACTAAAAATCAAAGAAGTTTATATTCTAAACTTCTTCTAAAGAGAAAAGAAGAGAGTAGGAATTATGAAGTTATTATGGTGGCGGAGGTGACGGTGGTTAAAAAAAATAAAATTGATAAAGGTGGTGGTGATGTGAGTGTGGGAGGCGGCAATAGAATCTAAAAATGTGTTATGTAAAAAACTGAATTATGTTGCAATGTGAAAAAAAGTGATAAAAAGAACCAATTTAGAGACGTTGCAAAGATTACGCTTCCGAGTAGTACTCATAGCCAATGGTTGTAAATTGTACACATGTTTTTAGTTTTGTAGTAGTTGTATGTTATATTGCATACTCATAACAACTCAATTTTTGTGTTCACTATTTTTTGCTATTACAATAAGGCTTAATTTGGAATGAAAAGAGAACAAAGTGTAAAAGAATTGTCGTGTGAAGCTGAAAATAGAAAATTCATCACCTAAGAGTGCATCTATATTGCAATGTATCTTAATTTATGCATGTATATGTGAATAAAATATGTTGCATACATTTTAACTTTTTTGTTCACACGATAGCACAAGCTGTTTTTTCTATATGAGATAGCAAACGACATAAAATTGGGTTGGAAATTTGAATATTAATCTATTATTATATATCCCAGTTTATAATTACACATATTAAAAAAGTTTATAGTTTAAATAATTTATATAATTTATGTACACACCACAAAAAAATATAATTTATGTACTTCCTCGATTCTTATTTTTAAGCAAAAATTGGTCAAAGAACATTGGTGTATTCAGTTTAACATTTGAATACATCAATTTTCTTTGACTCAATTTTGCTTATATATAAGAAAAAAAAAATATGCCTCTTATTAATATATACATTCAATGTTGTGCGAATTCACGAACATATTCCATCTTATTAGTGTGTTAACCCGTAACATGCACGAGCGACAAACTACTATTTTTCGGCCTTCAAAAATATTTTTTTTTTGTATTTTTATTTATTAATGAAATTATTTGCCTTGTTTTTCTTTTGAATTATCAATGAGAATTATTTGTCTCGTGTTTTTATATGCAGCAATATTATAAACATGTGTCCCATGTTTTTTTTATGTTTAGTAATGATAAATATGAGCCCCCGTTGTTATATATTAATCTACAATATGTTGGTGTGAGCTGTTAATAATAGAAAGAAATCAGACACACTTTATTGTAAAAATCCCTCCTTTAAGGGTCAACTGTGATATTAAGAATAGCTTTTAATAGCATTCTTATTTTTCTCCTTGTATAGTTATATATGTAATTTTGTATCAGCAATTGTTATACACACAATAATTGAAATTCCATTCTTCCTTTTTGACATGGTATCAGAGCAGAGATCTTAGGGTTTCTTCTCTTTAGGCCGACTGCTACCTTGGCCATAGAAACCATGAGTGAAAACGAGGGTGAAGTGAATTCTAGCAGAAACAATGACAAAGAAAATAATGAAATACTGTCATTATTTGAAGACTTGACATCAAGGATGACACAAGCCTTGAGTCAAAACCAAATGCAGACCCACACAACAAATGACTCTTCCGCGGCTCAAATCGGCATAAAGTTGGATGGCTCTAACTATCCACTATGGTCCCAAATTGTTGAGATGTATATCTCTGGAAAGGACAAATTGGGGTATATCAATGGAGATCTGCCACAACCTCTATCAACAGACCCGGGTTTTCGGAAATGGATGACTGAAAACGCAATTGAGAAGGGGTGTCTGATCAACTCGATGGACACATCTTTGATTGCCAATTTCATTCGATTTCCAACTGCAAAAATTGTATGGGATTCTATATCTACAACTTATTTTGATGGTTCTGATACATCTCAAGTTTATGATCTAAAAAGACAGGTGACCAAAGTAAAACAGAATAGAGAATCCATAGAAAAATATTACAATGATCTTCAAAGGTTGTGGAGAGAAATTGATTTTCGTCGTCCTAACCCAATGGTGTGTCAAATTGATACCCAAAAATATAATTCAATCATACAAGAAGATCGAGTGTATGTTTTTCTTAATGGGTTGGATGACCGACTAGATAAAATTCGAAGTGAAGTGTTCCAGTTGCAACCATTTCCTACTGTTAAACAGGCCTGTGCTCATGTGAGAAGAGAAGACATTAGATAGGCAGTAATGATAACAGGAGCAGAGAACAGTTGTGGCGTTGTTATGGCCTCTAAAGGAGTCAAGATTGGAAAACAACCACTGCCTTTTCTTCATATGTCTCCTTCACTTGAGGGTAGAAAACCAATTGCAGCCTCTAAGACCAAGGCACCATCAGAAGGTGGAGGATGCACTCATTGTGGAAAGTTGAAGCATACACATGAAACTTGTTTCAAATTACATGGGTACCCAGAATGGTGGAACGAATTCAAAGCAAAGAAACAACATGAAGCTGCTACTAATGCAGGGTCTGCCCGAGTTACATTAATGAATTCAGAGCCTCAATTATCTTTGATTTCATCTATAGTATCTCAGAACACTGAAAAGACAAATAATGAACAAGGTAACTGTAGTTATACATTTCTTAATTCTAACCAGGAACTTGATAATGGTTGGATAATTGACTCAGGAGCAACTGACCACATGACATATGATTCTACTGAATTGACAAAAGTCACTCCACCAAGGTGTATTATGTAACGCCCACGTTCGTTTTAGTATTTATTTAAATCGAGTTTAGGTGATTATATTATATTTATATAATATATAAGTGTTTTGATATGTTTTGATGTGTTTTGATATGCTTGGGATGATTTTTGTGGTAAGATATAATGCTAAGGATAAGATTAAGAGGCTTATTTTGTTATGGAATAAAATAAGATTTGATAAGAAAATAAAATATTTAGTTGTGGGTTAGTTTTGCGATTTTAGAGAGTTAAAGAGTAAATAAGATAAGATTTGTTGGCGGTATAAATAAGGCAACTAGGGTTAGGAAGTCAGTAACGCTTTCAGACTTTGGAAACAGAAAGAAACGCACGCACGCACGTGAAGGGAGAAGAGAAAGAGAGACCTGCGATTTCATCAACTCCAGGTAAGGGTGGGACTAATAACTCTGTAATATTGATTAGCATAGTGCTGATGAACAATTAACAAGAATTAGGATTGAATTGAGAGAATGAGAAAACTAGGTCAAAACCTTAGAAATTGATGATCTAACGGTTAGTTTAGGTTTAATTCGTGTAGAAAGTGTTCCTAGACATTATAATATGTTTAGGATGAATTCTGGAATCAGTAGAAGGCTTAGAACCATGAGAATTGTGAGATTTTGAGGAAATAGCAATTCTGGCCGCGGTGAGATTCATCGCTCGCCACGGTGAGCAGTGATCCTCGCCTCGCGAGTGATGAGCTTCATCGCTCACCACGGCGAGTGCTTTTCCCCGCCTCGCGAGTTGCCTCTGGCAGCTCGCCATAGCGAGTGCTTTTCCCCGCCTCGCGAACACTACCAGATTGGGAGTTGTGAGGGTTAGTGTGATCTGTTCCGTGTGATTGATTTGGAGATGATCCCTGAGTGTTATTTAGGCCTAGTGGTAATGTTGAGAGTCCTGTGCAGAGCTGTTCTAAGTATGGATTGTTGAGTGAGCAAGAATTTAAGTATTAAACCTTATGCTAAATGTTAAAGCCTATGTTGTCTGATTAGTAATTGTTGTGATGATCTCATTCTGCTTGATGGCTATATTATACTGCTGATGTTATTAAACTGAACCGTTATGATATGTGTATATATTATATATGCGATGATAAGTTGTTGTTTAGCTCCAATTTCTTGGATGCATGTTGATAAGATGATTAAGGATAAATGTTGTTTTGAATTGAGTCCATGCATAGCATACATTGAGCTTAGTCCTCACCATGATAGGAGCTTTGTCCTCCGCACGTTTATTAGGAGCTTTGTCCTCCGTACGTTTTAAAAGTATATTAATACTTATGATGAAGTTTGGTACCACATGCATATAAGGAGTCTAAGAGCATTGTCGCATGGTCATATTTATGATGTCATGTTGTTGATAAAGATTGAATATATGATTACGTGAAGTTGATTATGTGTTTACGTGCTAATTGTTATTAAATTATGCAAGAATGCTATTGATGTTTTGATGTTAATTGTTATTCTAAATTATGTTGATTAATATTATTTTGTTATGAAATCTCACCCCTTCTGCTGGAATTGCCGCCTTGTGGGCAAGTGCAGGTGATCGTGCTTAGTGTTCAGGAGGTTCGTGAGTGGCCTTACCTCACAGTGTTGTCTAGGTCGCTCTGATACGTAACGGGATGGGGTCGTCTTATGCACAATTCATTCCTTTACGCGAATAATATGTTATTTCTGATTTTATGCAACTAACTCTTTTGAGATAATTTATGGGGCCTGCGTGCCAAAGATTTTATGAATTATAAGTATTCTTTTCCGCTGCAATATTTTGAAGTATGTTGGTTAAATTGTTATTTAACTGTTTCGGATTAAGTTTTTATGTGATATCCCGTTGTTGTGTTGCATACTCTGTTAAGCGTTTTACGAAATTTTTAAGTTGGGAAAACGGGGTGTTACAATTGGTATCAGAGCCAGTCGGTCTGTCCGGCCAATTAGAGAGTCTTGTTGAGTCTTAGTAATATTTGTATTACTAAATCTTATGTTGCTGTTACTGTTTGTTGTAGAATATCAGAATGGCTGGAAGGAATGATACCGCGTTAGCTGCTGCACTTCAAGCTGTTGCCCAAGCTGTGGGACAACCTAATGCAAATGTTGGTGTGAATGCTGAGACAAGGATGTTGGAGACTTTCATGAGGAATCATCCTCCAACGTTCAAGGGAAGGTATGACCCCGATGGAGCCCAGGCGTGGCTTAAGGAAATATAAAGGATTTTCAGGGTAATGCAGTGCACCGAAGTCCAGCAGGTGCGATTTGGTACACATCAGCTGTCAGAGGAAGCTGATGATTGGTGGGTCAGCGTGTTACCTAGCCTCGAGCAAGATGGGGCTGTTGTGACTTGGGCCGTGTTCAGAAGAGAGTTTCTGAGGAGGTACTTTCCGGAAGATGTTCGAGGGAAGAAAGAGATCGAATTCCTTGAGCTGAAGCAGGGAAATATGTCAGTGACCGAGTATGCTGCCAAGTTTGTGGAGTTGGCAAAGTTCTATCCGCACTATGCTGCTGAGACTGCAGAGTTTTCAAAGTGCATCAAGTTTGAGAACGGTCTGAGGCCCGACATTAAGAGGGCGATTGGGTACCAGCAGATTAGAGTTTTTTCGGATCTAGTGAATAGCTGCAGGATATATGAGGAAGATACGAAGGCTCACTACAAGGTAGTGAATGAGAGGAAAGCCAAGGGCCAGTAGAGTCGCCCTAAACCATACAGTGCCCCTGCTGACAAAGGGAAACAGAGGATGGTCGTTGATAGGCAGCCAACAAAGAAGAGTACTCCTGCGGAGATTGTGTGCTACAACTGTGGTGGAAAAGGCCACAAGAGCAATGTTTGTCCTGAGGAGATCAAGAAGTGTGTCTGGTGTGACAAGAAAGGTCACATTGTAGCTGATTGCAAGCGTAATGATATTGTGTGCTTCAATTGTAACGAAGAGGGTCATATTGGTTCCCAGTGCAAGCAGCCGAAGAGGGCGCCTACTACGGGTCGAGTTTTTGCCCTGACTGGTACTCAGACAGACAGTGATGATCGTTTGATCAGAGGTACTTGCTATATTAATAATACTCCTTTAGTTGCTATTATTGATACTGGTGCTACACATTGCTTTATTGCTTTTGACTGTGTTTCTGCTTTGAGTCTTGCTATGTCGGATATGAATGGAGAGATGGTTGTCGAAACTCCAGCTAAGGGTTCGGTGACTACTTCTCTTGTATGTTTGAGTTGTCCTTTGTCCATGTTTGGTCGCGATTTTGAAATGGATCTAGTTTGTCTACCTTTAAGCGGTATGGACGTGATTCTGGGTATGAATTGGTTAGAGTGCAACCACGTTCTTATCAATTGTTTTCGCAAGACGGTGCATTTCTCGTCCGCTAAAGAGGAAAGTGGTGCTGAGTTTTTATCTACTAAGCAGATGAAGCAACTAGAACGTGATGGTATGTTGATGTTTTCGTTGATGGCTTCTTTATCTTTAGAGAATCAAGCAGTGATCGATAAATTACAAGTGGTATGCGACTTTCCTGAAGTTTTCCCAGATGAAATTCCTGATGTGCCTCCAGAGATGGAAGTCGAGTTTTCTATTGATCTTGTTCCTGGAACTAAGCCAGTGTCGATGGCACCTTATCGTATGTCTGCTTCCGAATTAGCTGAAGTGAAGAAACAGTTGGAAGATTTACTCGAGAAGAAATTCGTTAGACCAAGTGTGTCACCTTGGGGAGCGCCAGTGTTACTAGTAAAGAAGAAGGATGGTAGTATGAGGCTATGTATTGATTATCGGCAGTTGAACAAGGTAACTATCAAGAATAGGTATCCACTACCGAGAATTGACGATTTGATGGATCAGTTAGTGGGTGCACGTGTTTTCAGCAAGATTGACTTGAGGTCGGGTTATCACCAGATTAAAGTAAAAGATGAAGATATGCAGAAGACAGCTTTCAGAACGCGTTATGGCCATTATGAGTACAAGGTTATGCCTTTTGGAGTTACTAATGCACCGGGAGTATTTATGGAGTATATGAATCGCATCTTCCATGCATTTCTGGATCGGTTCGTAGTTGTATTTATTGATGATATTCTGATTTACTCCAAGACTGAGGAAGAGCATGCTGAACATCTGAAGATTGTCTTGCAAGTGTTGAAAGAGAAGAAACTTTATGCCAAATTGTCTAAGTGTGAGTTCTGGTTGAAAGAAGTGAGTTTCCTTGGTCATGTTATCTCTGGTGATGGTATTGCAGTAGATCCGTCTAAGATTGAAGCCGTATCGCAATGGGAGACTCCGAAGTCAGTTACTGAGATCAGGAGCTTTTTGGGTTTAGCTGGGTATTATAGAAGGTTTATTGAAGGATTCTCCAAGTTGGCTCTTCCGTTGACCCAGTTGACTTGTAAAGGTGGAGCTTTTATTTGGGATGTGCATTGTGAGAACAGTTTCAACGAGTTGAAGAAGCGTTTGACGACTGCTCCAGTTTTGATTTTGCCGAAGCCAGATGCGCCATTTGTAGTGTATTGTGATCCGTCCAAGTTGGGTTTAGGAGGTGTGCTTATGCAAGAAGGTAAAGTGGTAGCTTATGCTTCAAGACAGTTGAGGATTCATGAGAAGAATTACCCGACGCATGATTTGGAATTAGCAGCTGTGGTTTTTGTACTGAAGATGTGGAGACACTACTTATATGGTGCGAGATTCGAAGTGTTCAGTGATCACAAGAGCTTGAAGTATCTTTTCGATCAGAAGGAATTGAATATGAGGCAGAGAAGATGGCTAGAACTTTTGAAGGACTTCGACTTTGGGTTGAATTATCATCCGGGTAAAGCGAATGTGGTAGCAGATGCCTTGAGTAGGAAGACTTTGCATATGTCTGCTATGATGGTTAAGGAGTTCGAATCACTTGAGCAATTTAGAGATTTGAGTTTGGTTTGTGAAAGGACGCCTCGGAGTGTGAAGCTAGGGATGCTGAAGATTGATAGTGACTTCTTGATGAATATAAGAGAGGCGCAGAAAGAAGATGTCAAGTTTGTGGACTTAATGGTTGCTGGTAATCAGACTGAAGATAGTGATTTTCAAGTCGACGATCAGGGAGTGTTGAGATTCCGAGGTAGGATTTGCATTCCTGACAATGAAGAGATTAAGAAGATGATTCTTGAAGAGAGTCACAGAAGTAGCTTGAGTATTCACCCGGGAGCTACGAAGATGTATCATGATTTGAAGAAGTTGTTTTGGTGGTCTGGATTGAAACGTGATGTGGCACAGTTTGTGTATGCTTGTTTAGTTTGCCAGAAGTCGAAAATTGAGCATCAGAAACCGGCTGGCATGATGGTGTCTTTAGATGTGCCGGAGTGGAAATGGGATAGTATATCCATGGATTTTGTGACTAGCTTGCCGAATACTCCAAGAGGGAATGACGCCATTTGGGTGATAATTGACAGATTGACGAAATCGGCTCATTTTCTACCGATTAATATTAGTTTTCCTGTTGCCCAGTTGGCAGAGATTTATATCAAGGAGATCGTGAGGTTGCATGGTGTTCCTTCGAGCATAGTATCAGATAGAGATCCAAGATTTACTTCTAGATTTTGGAAAAGTTTGCAAGAGGCTTTGGGTTCTAAGTTGAGATTGAGTTCGGCGTATCATCCGCAGACAGATTGTAACGCCCAGTTGCTATTTTACTATTTTTGGTTGATTTTAATATGTTTGGTGTATTTTATATGAAAATGTTGAATTATATGAATATTAGTGTGTTATTATTTGATATATATTTTATTATATAATTATTTGTAGAATTTTATGGAAATAGGAGAAATAATATTTATTTTAGATAAAGAGGGAGTTATTAGAGTTAATAGAATTAAGGAGGGTTAATGAGAAATTTAATAAGATTTAGTGAGGGAGTAAATAGAAAGAAGGAGTTATGTTTGGTTGGTAAGGAATAGAAAGAGGCAGACAAAACTTTGTACGTACAGTAAAAAGAAAACATAGCTTTTTGGGGAGAAAGAGAGAAGAACCAAGAGCAAGGAGGATTAGCCAAGAGGAGAGATTTGTTGTAGCTTTTATTCATCTAATCAGGTAAGGGTGAGCCTAACTTCAGTAATTTTAATTGTAAATCTTCTGTTCTTGATTGGCATAGAGTTTGGTGAGGATTGGGATGGGTTTGAGAATTAGGGTTTATGATGAATTGTGATGGATTGATGTGAGATTGTGTTGTAATGCTGTCGGGACGTGTTACAGAACCTAGATTATTCCCTAGGACGACATTGCAGATGAATTAGAAGTTAGATTGGAGAGATTGGAGACGTTTTGGTGAATTTAGGTCTGAACCCGTGTGAGTTCTGAGATCGCTCGCCTGTGGCGAGTGATCACTCGCCGTGGCAAGTAGCCTTTGTTTGCTCGCGAGGCGAGCAGCATAGCTCGTCGTGGCGAGCTTGTCCCTTAAATTTTAGGACTTTGGCCCAAGTGATGATGGTTTTGAGTGCCCTTATATTTATAGAGATGACCTGTGAAGTTGGTTTAGCCAAATTGGATTTAGAGAGCTTAAAAATGAAGATTTTTGGTGAAAATGTCAAAAAGGCCGAAGCACCCAGTATTTCTCGCCTTCAGCTCGCCCCCAACTCGCCTTTGGCGAGTGAGCTGATGTGAGTACTCGCCTGTGGCGAGCAGGTACTCGCTGTGGCGAGTTAGTTAGTTGTTTGGACTGTTTGTTGTTTTGCGATCTGCTTTCGCATGGGACTTGAGAGGGACCCTTGGGGTAGTGTTGGAGATGTTTTATACCCTTAGATGAGTTAAGTAAAGATGATTGCTGATGGTTCTTTTATGTTGTGAATAATTGATGTATTGTTGATAGTAAGTGATGTTTAAATATGATGATTATGTGATTGTTATGATGTTACGTGTTGCGATTTATATGATTAATGAGATGATATTCTGCCATGTAACTATTACACTTGCATGTGTCAGTTTTGCATTATGAATGATGTTTTGAGACGGTGTATTAATTTGTTAAATGACGAGTCCATGCATTTGCATATTTATGAGACGGTGGAGCTTTATGCTCAAAGCGACGGTGGAGCTTTATGCTCAAAGCTACGGTGGAGCATTTGCTCAAAGCGACAGTGAAGCATATTAATGCTATAAATATATGGTACCACATGCATGATGTTAAGATGTTAGAGTTGCATTTAGTTGAGTCAAATTGTTGACATGTTATGAGATGATGTTTTGAGACGTTGATGCTTGATATGATGTTGTTATAATGATGCTTATGATGTTGTTATGATGATGCTTATGATGTTGTTATGATGATGCTTATGATGTTGTTATGATGATGCTTATGATGTTGTTATGATAATGCTTATGATGATGTTATGATGTGCTATAATGTATATGTATGAGTTGGATTTATGATTGTTAATCTTGACGTTTGATTTATATATTAATATTATTGTTGTGAATCTCACCCCTTCTGCTGGAATTGCCGCCTCGTGGGCAAGTGCAGGTAGCGAAGGCTAGATAGGAGTTGGCTCTCGTGTCGTAGGCTCTGATACGTAACGGGATGGGGGTTTTGATGTTTAATTCTTTCATTCCTTTATGTATCATTTTATTTGAAGGACATGTTGTTGGAGATTTTATCTTTATGAAATAAATTGTAGTATGATGAGGCCTTTGTGCCAAGGATGATGACATAGTTGTTGATTGATTTTTAAATAAATATTCCGCTGCAGATTTTTATAAAATGAGGTGTTGAATTAAATAGTTTTTATAATCTATTTAAACTGAATTTTGAAAAGTAGATGTAATACTCCGTTGTATGTTGAACTCTGATGTTTTATTTAATATTACGTTGTTTTGGGAAACGGGGTGTTACACAGATGGTCAGTCGGAAAGGACAATTCAGTCGCTAGAGGATTTGTTGAGAGTTTGTGTTCTTGAGCAAGGAGGAACTTGGGATAGCCATCTTCCCTTAATCGAGTTCACATACAATAATAGTTATCATTCTAGTATTGGAATGGCACCTTTTGAGGCTTTGTACGGTCGGAGGTGCAGAACTCCGTTGTGTTGGTTTGAGTCAGGTGAAAGAGTGGTTTTAGGGCCAGAGATTGTTCAGCAAACTAATGAGAAGGTTAAGATGATTCAAGAGAAAATGAAAGCGTCGCAGAGTCGACAAAAGAGTTACCATGATAAGCGAAGGAAAGATCTTGAGTTTCAAGAAGGAGACCACGTGTTTTTAAGGGTCACACCTATGACTGGTGTTGGACGTGCGTTGAAGTCAAAGAAGTTGACTCCGAGATTTATTGGCCCGTATCAGATATCAGAGAGGGTTGGAACGGTGGCGTACCGAGTTGGGTTACCACCGCATCTTTCGAATTTACATGATGTTTTCCATGTGTCGCAGCTTCGGAAGTATGTTCCGGATCCGTCTCATGTGATCCAGAGCGATGATGTGCAAGTTAGAGACAACCTTACGGTGGTGACTTTACCGGTAAGGATTGATGATCGGAAAGTGAAGACGTTGAGAGGCAAGGATATACCTCTCGTTAGAGTCGTTTGGTCGGGAGCGACTGGTGAAAGCTTGACTTGGGAGCTTGAGAGTAAGATGCTGGAGTCTTATCCAGAGTTATTTGCTTGAGGTAATTTTCGAGTACGAAAATCTTTTAAGTGGGGGAGAGTTGTAACGCCCACGTTCGTTTTAGTATTTATTTAAATCGAGTTTAGGTGATTATATTATATTTATATAATATATAAGTGTTTTGATATGTTTTGATGTGTTTTGATATGCTTGGGATGATTTTTGTGGTAAGATATAATGCTAAGGATAAGATTAAGAGGCTTATTTTGTTATGGAATAAAATAAGATTTGATAAGAAAATAAAATATTTAGTTGTGGGTTAGTTTTGGGATTTTAGAGAGTTATGTGGGAGAAAGAGTAAATAAGATAAGATTTGTTGGCAGTATAAATAAGGCAACTAGGGTTAGGAAGTCAGTAACGCTTTCAGACTTTGGAAACAGAAAGAAACGCACGCACGCACGTGAAGGGAGAAGAGAAAGAGAGACCTGCGATTTCATCAACTCCAGGTAAGGGTGGGACTAATAACTCTGTAATATTGGTTAGCATAGTGCTGATGAACAATTAACAAGAATTAGGATTGAATTGAGAGAATGAGAAAACTAGGTCAAAACCTTAGAAATTGATGATCTAACGGTTAGTTTAGGTTTAATTCGTGTAGAAAGTGTTCCTAGACCTTAGAATATGTTTAGGATGAATTCTGGAATCAGTAGAAGGCTTAGAACCATGAGAATTGTGAGATTTTGTGGAAATAGCAATTCTGGCCGCGGTGAGATTCATCGCTCGCCACGGCGAGCAGTGATCCTCGCCTCGCGAGTGATGAGCTTCATCGCTCGCCACGGCGAGTGCTTTTCCCCGCCTCGCGAGTTGCCTCTGGCAGCTCGCCATAGCGAGCGCTTTTCCCCGCCTCGCGAACACTACCAGATTGGGAGTTGTGAGGGTTAGTGTGATCTGTTCTGTGTGATTGATTTGGAGATGATCCCTGAGTGTTATTTAGGCCTAGTGGTAATGTTGAGAGTCCTGTGCAGAGCTGTTCTAAGTATGGATTGTTGAGTGAGCAAGAATTTAAGTATTAAACCTTATGCTAAATGTTAAAGCCTATGTTGTCTGATTAGTAATTGTTGTGATGATATCATTCTGCTTGATGGCTATATTATACTGCTGATGTTATTAAACTGAACCGTTATGATATGTGTATATATTATATATGCGATGATAAGTTGTTGTTTAGCTCCAATTTCTTGGATGCATGTTAATAAGATGATTAAGGATAAATGTTGTTTTGAATTGAGTCCATGCATAGCATACATTGAGCTTAGTCCTCACCATGATAGGAGCTTTGTCCTCCGCACGTTTATTAGGAGCTTTGTCCTCCGTACGTTTTAAAAGTATATTAATACTTATGATGAAGTTTGGTACCACATGCATATAAGGAGTCTAGGAGCATTGCCGCATTGTCATATTTATGATGTCATGTTGTTGATAAAGATTGAATATATGATTACGTGAAGTTGATTATGTGTTTACGTGCTAATTGTTATTAAATTATGCAAGAATGCTATTGATGTTTTGATGTTAATTGTTATTCTAAATTATGTTGATTAATATTATTTTGTTATGAAATCTCACCCCTTCTGCTGGAATTGCCGCCTTGTGGGCAAGTGCAGGTGATCGTGCTTAGTGTTCAGGAGGTTCGTGAGTGGCCTTACCTCACAGTGTTGTCTAGGTCGCTCTGATACGTAACGGGATGGGGTCGTCTTATGCACAATTCATTCCTTTACGCGAATAATATGTTATTTTTGATTTTATGCAACTAACTCTTTTGAGATAATTTATGGGGCCTGCGTGCCAAAGATTTTATGAATTATAAGTATTCTTTTCCGCTGCAATATTTTGAAGTATGTTGGTTAAATTGTTATTTAACTGTTTCGGATTAAGTTTTTATGTGATATCCCGTTGTTGTGTTGCATACTCTGTTAAGTGTTTTACGAAATTTTTAAGTTGGGAAAATGGGGTGTTACATATTAGTGTGAGTACGCCTTGAACCATTCGCCATGCGCATGTGAGTGATGTTTCAGGTGCTAGACACCTAGATTCAAGCACCAGGTACCTGTATGTAGTGTTTATGGCGCCAGGCGCCCCAATTAGTGCGTTGTGCAGTCTGGGTGCTGGAAACACCTGTTTCTTTGTTTTGTTAGGTGTTTGCTTCCGTATAAGATGTTTGTTGAGGAAAAATCCCTAAATTAATTTTAAAGATAATAAACCTTTATGATTAAAGAATTAATGGACTTTGATTAATTCCTTGGTATTTAAGTTGTGCTCTTGAGTGTATTAACTAAGATATGAACAAGGTTTAAATCATGCCAAGATACAAAGAAATCAAAGGACATTTGGATTCATGAACTAATTATGAGGTCAGAAAGTTAGTTCAGAATGTTGCTCAGAAGGTTGAGTAGAATGTTCAAGAAGAGTTCAAAAGGTTGCTCTTATGCAAACCCATAAATTCAAGAACATTATCAAGAAAAACATGCAAAGCACACGTGAAATGAATATATGTCTAGGAAAGTACACCTGCATGGATCAATCAAGCAATAAAGGAATTTACAAGGATTATGTCTAAAAGGATATTCAATGTTCATTTAAGACTCTGGACATTGAAGTACTAGGTATATTTCAATGAGAATATCTTCCTAGATGTTGCAATCACTGCACTTTAGTTTTGTTTTCACTATTAGGATTGATTACATCAAGTACAAGTCTTACAAATCATCATAAGAGAAACAATTGGAACATTCTGATGGTCAGAATGTTCAACACAGTTCATGCTTCACTTTATGAACAATAAAGTGGTTGAAAAGAAAAAGGAGATCTTGTCCTCATCAATTAGAGATGGACACGTTTTGGATTTGGTACTGTTTAGTATAAGGCAAATCTCCTAGAAGCATGGACCTGAAGATGTAGAATCCACTTTATCTCTCCTGCACAGGTTTCAAGGCAAATCCGGGAAAGCTTTTATCAGCAACATTCTGATGAACGTAGACAAGTCAATACTCATGAATATTGCCCAAAAATTCAAATGAAACACATATGACAAGCCCAACAACATTCTGATGAATGTTAAAAAGCCAATACTCATGAACCTAGATGAATGCCATGATGAACATCAACATTCTGATGGTGACTCAGCGTGCCACGTCATCAGGTTTGTACAGTCAGATGGCCTCAGGGTCTAAAACGAAAGAATCTTCAAATTACAGGGTCTATTTCGAAAGAATCTTTAAATTACAGGGTTGAAATCTAAACTTTTTTTTTACAGGGGTGTAAACCGGAACTCGCTCAAATTATAGGATGGTAAAACTATATTAACCCTTTAATAAATCAAAGTCGGAGTCGTACGGTGTTACACATGTAGTAGTTGACTGCTATATTGCATACTCATAACAACTCAGTTTTTGCTATTTTATTAAGACTTATTTTGGAATGAGAAGACAACTCATAGTGTACAAGAATTGTCTTGCGGATAAGCTAAAAATAGAAAATTCGTCACCTAATAATGTTGGTGGTATATAGGATCTTTTTTGTGAATAAAATATGTTACATATTTTTTGACTTCTTTGTTTACATTATAGTACTAGTCGTTTTTTTTCATGAGGTGACATAATTGGGTTGAAAATTGAAACTGGAACACTATTTTATATCCCTATGTATAATTACACATTAAATTAGTTTTATAGGCTATACAAAGTAGACATAAATGATAGATTGCCATAAACTTTCAAACATCAATGAATATTAATTGCAATTTAATTACTCTCAAACACCAAACTTCATTAAAAAATATCAACACCTTCTAAAGATATATTGTTACAAAAATTTCAAACCATTACAATGTAGACGCATCAACCTTAATTAACATAGTTCAGGTAAATTGTCCCAACTGTAGCAACCATTGTTTTCATTATTATTATTATTATCATCATTACTATTTGTTGTGTTTTTGAGAGGAAGCAATGATGTTATAGGCTTGATATCAAGTCCAAAATTTTCATCTGATATCACACCACTAGAAGATTGAATGTTAGTTATTTCGGATGCATTGCTATTGTTATTATTATTATTCCAATCTTGAATTTGCATTGAGGAAGAAGGCATCACAGTTAGCATTGTTGACATATCATCATTCATAAATTTGCTTAGGTCTGGTGCTTCTTCCTTTGGTTTTTGTCCTACATATAAATCAATCAAATTCAATCAATGATACTAGCTAGATATCAATAATATATGTTTCAGTATCGTGTCAGAGTTGGACATCAAATATGTCTTTGATATCAAGTGTTAGTGTTATATAGGCCATGTAGTAACTGCAATGACTTAAAAATAGTAAATTATTTTTTCCTTATAAATAAATGAATTATTATTTTAACATATTCAAGACTATACACTTTAATTTTCACATGTACAATAGCTAAAAAAAATATTTCTAATTACAACCAATTTAATTCTAATTAAATATAATTTGACTTTGTCTAAGAATAACCTTTACAGTTCACAGAATAAATGAAAAATCAATTTATGGAATCACACAACACATAAAATGTATTCGATTAGTATTGTTGACTAAAAAAATAAAAATGAGCCAAATTTAGTGCAATCGTATTCTAAATTTAATATTAGAGCAAATGAGTTGTTGATTAATGCAAGTTGTTTCATAACATGTCAAAAGAATATGACTTAACATAACATTTACACAATTACAAAAATAAATAATAATAATAATAATAATAATAATAATAATAATAATAATAATAATAATAATATTAATAATAATAATAATAATAATAATTATACATAATTTTTTTAGATTAATTCTGATCAATTGAAAATGTAAAGAGTAATCACAAGTCATTAGTCATTTTTAAAATGTTAGTTCATACCAAGTAAGTTCAATTTTTTATGCAAAAGAAAAATAACCAGATTTAATGTAATAAATAAATTAAGATGAAAATTCAATGAAGTGAAAACAAAATATACAAAATAAATTTTCTATAAAGAAATCATTATTATAAGAAATTTTAACATTATTAACCTGAATTAGAAGACCAATATATGGAGCTGAATACAAAATCATCTAAGCTTTGTCAACCATTAAACATATCATTTCCTTCATTTAAGCTCAAGTAACTTCTTTTCTTTGAATTTTAACCAGATGCTAGTGTTTGTGCTTCCATTAAAAGATCTCCCATTAAGCCACTATTATTGGTCTGAAAAGAATTAGGCTCATTGAACTCAATATTGTTAACCTTAACATCTTGCTCCGATGATAGTCTTGAATATTGGTTTGAAGGTAGCTCCAACTTTGTGGAGAAAGGTGAAGACGATGAAGAAACCCCTTGATCGGATTCCAACAAAGGAGTATGAAAGTATTGAGAAAAACTCGAGTTGTATTGAATTGGGAACCTGAAACTATCTTGATGAGAGGTTAAAGAAGGATCATGGAGTGAAGCGGGGCAATCTTGTGTTATGGAAGGGACTTGAAGACTAAAGTTGGGACTGGAACGGTAGCGTTTGAAGCGAAAAGGTGTAGATAAGAGTTGTGCAGGTCTTTGGAAAGTGAAAGAGAGTGGTAAAGGTGAAGAAGATGACATTGCTACGGGTGAAGTCTCTATGAATGTGTGAGGAGAATAAGAATGTTGTTGTTGTTGTTGTCTATGTTGGAGTGGTGAAGAGAGAGGAGAATGATGTTGAGTTGGTGTTGTTGATAAAGGGTGAAGGTGTTGTTGATATTGATGGTGGTTTTGATTGAAAAACTCAAACTTTGGTGTAATGTTGTTAGGGTTTGTTCCTGTTGGTGTGACACATCGTGAAGGTGTTGTTGGTGTGTTGGGGCGATCATGTTCGTTTGAATAGAGTGGAAGACCTTGTCTTTGACGACGTTTGATCCTTGTGTTCCAGTAGTTCTTTATTTCATTGTCTGTTCTTCCGGGTAACTATACCATAATACACAACAATTAATATTTGATAATTTAATAATCAAATTAGTTCTAGTAATAAAGGTGCATTAGTCTATGTGATAGATGTGATCAAGATGCACATTTTAGATTTTGTAGAACCAAAATTTGATTGTATGAATGATTATTGATAGAAATTGGATGATTCAGATCAAATTGTTGAATTAACAATGTGATTAGTATAATCTCGAATAGATAGTCTTATTTTGTCCAATTGTGACTGCATGCAATCTTGGTCCCTAAGTTTAGTATGATCAATAATTCTTAAATGCAATATTTCTAAACAATTTTTTAAAGATCGATTACATCATGACTTTGACAAATAATAAATTACAATCTCAATTGTCTGATCTTTAATTAAATTTCTATAGCTCGTATGCATTAGAACAACATTTTAGTTTAGGTTAGACTAAAGGAAATAAAAAAACGAAGAAGAAAAATGCATACATACCAAAGATGCCATTCGAGCCCATTTGTTACCAAATTGAGCATGAAGTTCAACAATGAGTTTCTCTTCTTCAGGAGAAAATGCACCTTTCTTCAAATTGGGTCTTAAATGATTAGCCCATCTAAGCCTACAACTCTTCCCACAACGATTCAAACCTGTCTTTCTTTGAACAGCATTCCAATTCCCTTCACCATGTTTTGTCACATAGTCTATCAAAATTGTATCCTCTGCTGTTGTCCAAGGACCCTTTTTCAAACTCGCCTCATCACCACCTCCACCAAAACCACCACCACCACCACTACTGCCACCCTCTCCGCCACCGCCTCTTTCCATCATACCAAATAACATATTTTCATCATTTACTGCATCAACAATATTTGTAATGTGTTCCATCTTGTCAAAATGTGACACACTAGCTAGTCCAATTTTTTTTTTGAGAGGGCTAGCTAGTTTAAATTCTCCCCCTTGTTTGAATTACATACATGAAGTTTTCATTCTTCTATGTATTTTATTATTCTCCTTTTTTCTCAATAACCCTCCAATGTTTCTTCCTTTCTGGTGATGTAGTAAAACTAATATTTATATATTAACTTTATTGCAATTTACAATCTTCCTTGTATAAGAAATTTTCACTAAAAATCAAAGAAGTTTATATTCTAAACTTCTTCTAAAGAGAAAAGAAGAGAGTAGGAATTATGAAGTTATTATGATGGCGGAGGTGACAGTGGTTAAAAAAAATAAAATTGATAAAGGTGGTGGTGATGTGAGTGTGGGAGGCGGCAATAGAATCTAAAAACGTGTTATGAAAAAAACTGAATTATGTTGCAATGTGAAAAAAAGTGATAAAAAAGAACTATCGAAATTTATTCTTTTCTGTCGATAAGCTCCAATTGCATCATAGGAATTGCAAAAAAAGGGTTCTTTTTTTTTCATATACTTAGAGTTATTATTGCTAATTTTTTCATTTTTAGAATTTCTGCAATTAAACGGATTATACCTGTTTGCACAAATACCTCGACGATTTCCGCTAGTTAATATGTAAAGTCCTATAAGCATATCTTGAGTTGGTACGCAAATGGGATCCCCAATAGCCGGAGACAAGAGGTTTGTATGAGAAAACATAAGTAAACGAGCTTCTGCTTGAGCCTCCAAAGATAAAGGCACATGAACAGCCATTTGATCCCCATCAAAGTCTGCATTGAATCCCTTACACACTAATGGATGTAAACAAATAGCACGTCCTTCTACTAAAATAGGTTGAAATGCCTGGATGCCCAATCTATGCAAAGTAGGCGCTCTATTCAGCAATACTGGATGCCCCCGCATAACTTCTTGAAGTATTTCCCATACAATCGGTTCTTTTTCCCGTATTTTACTCTTAGCAACTCCTATGTTCGAAGCAAAATGTTTTCCAATTAAACCACGAATTAGAAATGTCTGAAATAGCTCTATTGCTATTTCGCGGGGCAATCCACATCGATGTAATGAAAGTGATGGACCTACGACAATAACAGAACGCCCCGAATAATCAACTCGTTTTCCAAGCAGAGTCTCTCGAAATCTTCCCTCTTTGCCCTCAATTATATCTGAAAACGATTTGTAAACTTTATTATGACCATCCCTCATTGGTTGTCCCCGGATTCCATTATCAACGAGTGTATCCACGGCTTCTTGTACCAATTTTTCTTGACACATTACTAATTCCCCTGGTGTAGATCTACTTGTTGTTAATAGGTCAATAAGAGTATTGTTCCGATAGATAACTCTTCTATAGAGTTCATTAATATCCGAACTCATTAGTTTCCCTCCATCTATTTGAATAATCGGTCTCAATTCGGGAGGAAGAACTGGTAAGAGACATAAAACCATCCATTCTGGTTCTATATTTGTTCGGATAAAGTGCTTAGCTAATTCCATGCGTCGAACCAAAAAATTCTTTCTTCTTCCTACTTTTCGATCTTCCCATTCATTTTCATTGTCAGTGGATCCCTCTTCTCCTAATTCTTTCCATTCTACCAACGAAGAATCCATAATAATTCTTAAATCCAGATCAACTAATTGTTCTCGTATAGCACCCGCTCCACTAGAAATTTCTCTATTTCGAAATGTATCGAAACCTTGAGTAGCAAAAAAGAGTGGGATACTGTATTTCCAAGATTGGATTTCATATTCGAATGAACCTCGTAATCGTAAGAAAGTAGGTTTTTTAACTACGGACCTAGCAAACGAAAAATCGCAGTATACTAGACCTTCTAATTCTTTAAGAGGTTTATCTAAAAGGCTCGCAATATAACTAGGAAGACGTTTCAAATACCACACATGGGTTACTGGACATGCTAGTTTTATATACCCCATTTGATATCTACGTACCCGAGAATCAACAAATTCTACTCCGCATTGTTCACAAAATTTTGGTTGGTCTTTTTTATCTCCCATTACTCGATAATTTCCACAAGCACAAATCCCACTTTTTATAGGCCCAAAAATTCGTTCACAAAATAATCCATCTTTTTCAGGCTTATTGGTTTTGTAATGAAGAGTATAGGGTTTTGTTACCTCTCCAACAATTTCTCCATTAGGTAGGATTTTTTTTGCCCAAGCACTTATTTGTTCAGGCGAAACTAATCCAATTCGAAGGTGTTGATGTTTATACTGATCAATCATAGAATAAAATTTCTGATTCAGTCCAATTAAACTTCCTTCCTTTGAATCTGGAAGTCTTTCTCAGATACAAGGAAATGATTCAGTTCCAGAGCCAAAGATCGTAGTTCTCGAACGAGCAATCGAAAAGATTCTGGAGCATCCACAGGTTTAGGTATTGTTCCTCCAATAATCGTAGTTCTGAGTACTTCTTGACGAGCTTTAATATGATCCGATTTATAAGTCAGCATCTCTTGTAAAATATGAGCAACACCGAACCCCTCGAGCGCCCAAACCTCCATTTCGCCTACCCGTTGTCTTCCTTGTTTCGCCCTTCCTTTAAGGGGTTGTTGTGTAACAAGTGCATAATGTCCAGTGGAACGTCCATGTATTTTATCATCAACTTGATGAATTAATTTCAAGATATAAGGCTTTCCTATTATAACAGGCTGTTCAAAAGGATTCCCCGTTCTTCCATCAAATAGTCCGCTCTTTCCGGGATACTCGGGTTCAAATATCCATGGATTCGATGTTTGTTTACTGGCTTCATATAATTCAGAAAACACAAGTTTTCTGGAAGCCTCCTGTTCATATCTCTCATCAAAAGGTGCTATTCGATAATGTCTATTTAGCATACTCCCAGCTAATCCGAGTGAACATTCCAATATCTGTCCTACATTCATTCGTGAGGGTACCCCTAATGGGTTGAAGACCATATCAACGGGTCTTCCATCTTGCAAATAAGGCATATCCTGTCTAGACAAAATCTTTGAAACGATACATTTATTTCCATGTCTCCCGGCCACTTTATCACCTACTTTAATTTCACGTTTCTGTGAAATATATATATGAATCGTTTCTGGATTATAGCTAGAACCTTCTTTTTTTTGGATCCATCTCACATCAATAACTCGGCCCCTACCACCTATAGGTAGTTTTAGACAAGTTTCCTTTGAGGTCGATACCTGAATCCCAAGTATAGCTCGTAATAATCTATCTTCCGGAGCATATGAGGATTCTTTTGCCATTTGAGGCGTTAATTTACCCACTAAAATATCCCCCGTTTCTACCCAAGATCCCAGAATCACAATTCCATTTTTGTCTAAATTTCGGAGTAAATGGGCTTCTAAATGTGGAATTTTATTAGTGATTCTTTCAGGACCATGGCTTGTAACATGAGTCTGAATTTCATATTTACGTATGTGAAAAGAAGTATAAATATCTTCATAGACCAGACGTTCACTAATGAGTACAGCATCTTCAGAATTGTAACCTTCCCATGGCATATAAGCTACTAATACGTTTTTTCCCAAAGCGAGTTCACCACCAACAGTAGCAGCACCATCTGCTAAAATTTGTCCCTTTTTTACGCATTTACCTTTATGAACCTGGGATTTTTGATGCATGCAAGTATTTTTGTTGGAACGTTGATATATAATTAATGGAATACTTAGAGCATTCCCATTTCCAAATAAAATGATCTTGTCAGTATCGTTATAAACGATCTTTCCTGCGTGTTCGGCTATAGCGGGAACTCCTGAATCTAAGGCCACTTGGCGTTCCAATCCAGTTCCAACAATGCACTTTTCGGACCGAGAAAGAGGAACTGCTTGACGTTGCATATTCGAACTCATTAAAGCTCGATTCGCATCATTATGCTCGATAAAAGGAATCAGGGAAGCTCCAATAGAAAAATATTGGAAGGGAAAAATACTTCGAAGCTGAACCTGTTCCCATGCAATAGTTATAAATTCTTGACGGTATCGAGCTGGAACAATCTGCTCCTCCTGAATACCTCGATTCAGTGCTAAAAAATTTCCCGTCGCTACCATATAGTATTCATCTCTACTTGGTGATAAATAAAGCATTCGTATTCGTTTTGATCTCTCAAAAATTTCAAAAAATGGACTTTCTATAGACCCCCAACGACCAATCCTTGCGTGAATTGCCAAGGATCCAATAAGTCCTACATTGATTCCTTCCTAGGTGTCAATTGGACAAATGCGTCCATAGTGACTAGGATGGATATCCCGTATCCGAAAACTAGCAGTTCGCCCCGTCAATCCTCCGGGACCCAAATAACTCAATTTTCTCCCATGAACTATTTGGGTCAATGGATTGGTTCGATCTAAAACTTGAGATAATGGGTGTAATCCAAAAAATGATTCATAAGTGGTTGTTAATGGAGTTGAAGTCACTAAATTCTGAGGAGTCGGTATCAATTTATATCTAATTGCTCCAGATATAGTTCCTCGAATTATTTTTTCTAAACGAACGAGAGCCAATCCAAATTGATCTTGTAATAGATCTGCTACGGAACGAATACGTTGATTTTTCAAATGATTCATATCGTCAAGTGTACCCATTCCAAATTTCATTCCAATCAAATGATCCGCAGCTGTCAATATATCTCGCGGTAACAAAAATGTATTGTTCTCGGGTATATCAATATTCAGTCTTCGGTTCATATTTCGGCGACCAATCCCTCCTAATTCACATCTTTGTTGAAAATTTTTTTTTTGTAATTCCGTACATAAAGATTCAGGAAATATGGGATCTCCGCCTACACAAGCAAATTGTCGATAAAACTCCAAAATGGCATTTTCTTTTGACCCTATTTATTTTTTCTCCTTTTCATTGAGAAAAGACATAAAAATTTCGGGGTAGCAAACGTTCTCAAGAATTTCGCTTAAATTCGAACCCATAGCTGATGATAAAACTAGAATAGATATTTTCTGTTTCCTACTTACACGAGCCCATATCCTTGCTTTTCTATCAATTTCTAACTCTAATCTTCCCCCCCAATCTGATATTATTGTGCCAGTATAGACTGAAATTCCGTTATGGTCCAACTCTGAACGATAATAGATACCAGGGCTTTGCAATATTTGATTGATTACAATTCTGTATATTCCATTTACTATAGAAGTTCCCAGGGAATTCATTAGAGGAATGTTTCCAATAAAAATAATTTGTTCTTGGATATCCCTATTCCAAATTAATCCCGCGGATATATATAATTCAGAGGAATATGTAAGTGATTCATATACAGCATCTTTTTCTTTTATCGAGGGTTCTACCAATTGATATGTTTCCACAAATAACTGAAATTCAATTTCTTGCTCCATATCTTCAATTTTTGGAAACTTAAAAAGTTCTTCTGTTAAGCCCCGATCAATGAATCTACAAAACCCTTCAAATTGTATTTGATTCAATCCGGGTAGTGTAGATATTCCTTCATTCCCAACCCCAAGCATTTTCAATTTCCCCATTTATTTTATAGAAAATATCCCATGATTTGCTGTCATTCTTCATTGAATCACATGAATCGATTTAGCAATAATGGAATTTCTGGTCTTTTTACTTTACTGAATCACATGAAATTTTACCTAACTACGTCTATGAAATAGCTATTATGGAAATACCTATTATGAAAACAGGAGATTTTAGACTCAAATTGGAATTTGCAACAAAACAAACAAATAGAATCTAACTTGTAATATAAATCGAAACAAATTGATAAATTTCACCTAGACTTGGGGTATTTTATAGTAGTAGTATAGTATGTTATTACATAAATCTAATTCGATTGATACCCCAAAAAATGAATTCAGGATTTGTTCGGCTCCATGAGATAAAGATATCAAAAATAAAATAATCAGAAAAAATAAAATATACTGTTTATTTATTTATTTATTTTTTTCGAATTTGAGAATACGATTGCAGTGCATAAAAAGACTTGGCTTGGATTTATTAAACATGCATAACTTCAGCTATAGCTATCTCTATATGTCTCTTACTTTATTGCAGTCTTATTTGTTCGGGACAGCACATGTTATGTTAATTTATTTTTTCTATTCATCCATTAATCTATTTAATGAAAAATTGGCAAAAAAATGAAAGCACGATAATTAAATTCCCTATAATATAGGTATGTGTAACAACGAAAATGCATGTTCTGGGGTTGACATATATTAACAGTTGCTGTTATAATTGAAATAGAGAAGGATTAAAAAACAAAAAAATAAAAATATTGATTGGTATTGATTGGTTATGTATCAATTTCTATTTTTTTCTCATTAAGTAAAGAATAGATTAAGATTCAAGAATTATTCAGGAATTTGTAGTTAACGGTTGCTATTTGTGCTGAAATTTTGACTTTTCTTTTGTGACTGAAAGGTATCCATTTGTTTTCAATAGAAAAAGGGGATTAAAGAAAACGGAATTTAAGATACAAACACATTAAAATTAAAAACAAAAGAATTTTAGAAACCCATTTTTGTTTTTTTGAGAGTCGGATATATTTTTTTGTATTATTTTGGCGATATGGCCGAGTGGTAAGGCGGGGGACTGCAAATCCTTTTTCCCCAGTTCAAATCCGGGTGTCGCCTGATCGATAAGAGAATTCAAATAGTTTATTTTGTTTTGTTGATATAGAAAACTTTTTCTTTTTTTTTTCCAGCGCAAGCTAGTGTAGGAATAAGGGACTAGTTTGATGCTAAATTCTAAGCATCGGGAAGTTTGTTCTCTAAAGGGAAGGTGTTGAAGAAAAACCTTGTATACAAACTTCTGGGAAAGGATATGAACGCTTCTTCATTTATTATTTATTCCATATTAGTTAGATTAATGAAATTGAATATCTAATTAGTTTATTATTTTGTTTATTATTTTATTTATTATATTTTTATTATTCTTTTTTTTTATTATTATATATATATATATTATAATATATATTATAAAATCCAATTCAAAAAGAATCCATTTTTTTGTAATCTCTAGTAAAAGAATTTTAGAGTATGTTTTCCAATTGTTTTAGAAAACGAATCGGGAGACAATAAGGATTAGATCAAATGGAAATAAGAGATGCAAATAAGAGTCTGAATATGCAAACAAATCTATCTTCATTCTATTCTATATTTTAGATTTATGCTTAATTTAATATTTTTCAATTCTACTAGAAATCAGGTAAGAACTTGTTAGATGTTCTAATTGGATGTTTCGTCAATGGTGTTCTGACGGAATCTTTTTTTGACTCTGTACCAGCGATTCCACTATTATATTATTATAAGATATTATAAAATTTTGAGTGAAAAATAAAAACGAAAATAATACAAGAAAAATGAGTAAACAATAATAAAAAAATTTCTTCATATTGATAGAGATAGGAGACAAAATTTACATGGATATAGTAAGTCTTGCTTGGGCTGGTTTAATGGTAGTTTTTACATTTTCCCTTTCCCTTGTAGTATGGGGAAGAAGTGGACTCTAAGAGGACTACTAATTGAGTTAAGGTATCAAAATGTCTCAATTATTTTATAGCTAAGTTCTTCCATTTTTTAACTATTGAATTTTGTTATTTTATTAATACTAATTAATTAAATGCAATTCGATACTTCATTTTGAAACTCTATTGTATTCCAGTGGTGTAATATAATATTGAAAAAAAAAAAAATACTCTTTAAATCAAACAAAGAAAAAATGTGGACACTATGGAATTGACATTCCATAGATATCTATACCCATATGAAAAGAAATATTTAAATTGGTCAACCATATTAAACTTCTTTTTTTTTTTAAGTAAAACATTCCATTTTTACCATACCGTAATCATAGTATAGTAGAAAGAAATAGATTTGATTTCTTTCTACTATACTATATGGATTTCATAGAATTCTGCTGATTGTAGTCTGATCATTTTATTTAAAAGAAAGACCCGAAATGGAAATCCTTTTTTCTTTATTCAATCATTGTCATCGCATTGATAAGAAATAAGAAGTCATGTTTAATTAAAATTAGTCACTTTGACTTACCGTTTTTACGTAAATTATAAGTAAAAAGGCAGTAGGAACTAGAATGAAGAGTGCAGTAGCTATAAATGCGAGAATATTGACTTCCATAATCTCTCTGTTTTCTTTCTCTTTTATTTATAATAAATACTTCGGGATTTAATCCCATAGAAATGAAAAATCTTTCGTCAGTAAATTCAGTGGTATAAATTTTATCTCGATGATATAAAATCCGATCAATATCACGAATAACAATATCTGAGCTATCAAATAAATTCATCGTCGAGAAGTAAATAGTATAACATAGGAAGATCTTTTATCCATACAAAAAAAAAAAAAAATTACTTTCTGATGCAATGAAAAATTCCTTTTTCTTTCTTCGTCCGAACCTTTACCTTAAACTTTAAACGAAAAAAGAAAAAAGGAATCCCGTTAGAAATGAGATTTTTTTCTTTTTTATTCCCTTTCACATACGAAATCAATTGATATTTTTTGGATTTGTATCCATCGGGACTGACGGGACTCGAACCCGCAGCTTCCGCCTTGACAGGGCGGTGCTCTGACCAATTGAACTACAATCCCAGGGAAAAAGTTGTATAGCATACATATTTTTACTATTTCATTCAAACCCTTTGTTTTTCTATTTTAGATTCGAACCCATGTACTGTAACTGAAAGAGGCAGACTTATATATTGATATTTTTATGGGGTCTGCACTTTAGCGAGATCGACTGGGATTATTCGCAATCCGTTCCTTATTGCTAACTTGATTGAAAAATCAATGAATCAAGGAAACAAAAAAGACTCTTTTGTATGGGAGCCCATTGGTGATTTTCAGAGAACACCAAATGGGTTATATCATTTCATGGTGGATCAGCAAATTTTTGGGCCGAGCTGGATTTGAACCAGCGTAGACATATTGCCAACGAATTTACAGTCCGTCCCCATTAACCGCTCGGGCATCGACCCAGGAAGAATCAATTTAAGTCTTTATTGATAATCCCTGATCAATTTACTTTTGTAGTACCCTACCCCCAGGGGAAGTCGAATCCCCGTTGCCTCCTTGAAAGAGAGATGTCCTAAACCACTAGACGATGGGGGCATACTTGCCCGACCTCCATTCTACTATGTTCATACATAGTATGAACAGTTTTTTGAAATTGTCAATATAATTTCGATCAGAAGGATCTTTCAGAATTCCTTAAAATATCATTTCGATTTCGAAATTGTTCATTCCAATCACCAATCTATAAAAAAATAATGCGAAAGAAAACAAAAGAAAGAGAGAATCCTTTCAGGGAATTCGTGATTTTCTGGAACAGGCGCAGCATTAACACCTCATTTCTTTCACTTTCATTCAGTAAATGATTTTTTGAACTATACTCACTAGGTAAATCCAATTTATTGTTCGTTAAAAAGTTGCTATGTACAAAAAATCGATTTATTCTATATTCTATATATATAATTTGAGTATATGCAGTAACAAATAGATGTACTAAACTCATATCCATATTGGATGGTTCCTTATTCGGGAATTGACTCAAATGAAGCCCCTTTAACTCAGTGGTAGAGTAACGCCATGGTAAGGCGTAAGTCATCGGTTCAAATCCGATAAGGGGCTTTTTTGTCAAAAAATGACAACAGTAGTATTCCGAACAATAGAGATATTCTTGATATTTGTAAGAAGTTTCTCTTTGTAAAAAAAACTAAGGAATAGTTGAATTTCATTAAAAAATTTCGAATGAATTAGAAAGTTAGAAAGTGAAATAGTATTCTTTTCTATATAAATATATATATATATATATATATATATATATAAATATATTTTTTTAGACTGTGATATTTCCTTTAATTGTAAGATATTCCTATCCTATTTTCTATTATTCCAATCAAAAAAAGGGAAAGATTCTAAAAAAAAGTAAGTGGACCTAACCTATTGAATCATAACTATATCCACTATTCTGATATTCAAATTGGATAGAAATGAAATTCGAACAGTGGATCTTTTTTGTTTTTAATATCTTTTTAGTTCGGACTCCGCAAGAATCCGTCAATATTTTGGATGAAATCTTATTGTTCCTAGGAATAAATTGATACTCCTCTTCTCCACGCAGGAGGGTTTATTCTATTCTAAGTTCCAACATAAAAGATTTTACTTTAAAAATCTCTTTTTTCCGAATACAAGAAAAGATCAAATTACATCAAATTACAAATTACATTTCGATTATTTCTTTAAGATATGAGATATCTATAAAAAAAATAGAAAAATCCATTAAATCATGACTTCGAGTATCAAATATTTCATTTTCATATCTATTTTTTAAAGCAATTAATGGACGAAACTTTCACTTAGAATCTATTATTTGTAATAAAACTCCATTCCATACAATATTAAAAAATCTGATAGATAGATAAAAAAATATTCGAATTTCTTACCTCGATCTGCAAAAAAGGTATACTTTGTAATTTTTTTAATCTGAACGAAAGAAAAAGATAACTAAAGAAGACATAATATAATAAAAGAAATTTAAAGTAAAATAGAAAGTAAAAAGATGATCCTATAGTAGTTTCCTAGACATACAAATTAGAAGAATATATAAAACTTTTTTTTTTATTTCACGAACAAGATTCAAGAATAATATTATTTGATAAAAGGAGAGTAGTATGTCTGGGGATCTGGTGGTAACAAAAGTGATAAAAGCGATCATTTCATTTGTTTCTGGAATAGTTCTTTAAAAAATTTATTTATCGGATTTACGAGTCATAAGACAATTCCCGCGTCATGACTTCATGACTTAGGGAATTTTTTAGAATAGAAAGGAATAACCCAATTAAGTTAATGGATTTGACCTAGATTAAATATCAATCGACAAAAAAAGTATTTTTCTATTCGAAACCCAGTAGAAAAGAAGAGACGGTCTTCGAGAAATCATATCATATATAAAATGAAAAAATCCTCGAAGGTTCCATCCCTGAAAATGCTCGGGGGTGTTCGGAAATGGTTGAAGTAGTTGAATAGGAGGATCACTATGACTATAGCTCTTGGTAAATTTACCAAAGATGAAAATGATTTATTTGATATTATGGATGACTGGTTACGGAGGGACCGTTTTGTTTTTGTAGGTTGGTCCGGTCTATTGCTTTTTCCTTGCGCCTATTTTGCCGTGGGGGGTTGGTTCACAGGTACGACCTTTGTAACTTCATGGTATACTCATGGATTGGCCAGTTCCTATTTGGAAGGTTGTAACTTCTTAACTGCGGCAGTCTCTACTCCTGCTAATAGTTTAGCACACTCTTTGTTGTTACTATGGGGTCCTGAAGCACAGGGAGATTTTACCCGTTGGTGTCAATTGGGTGGTCTGTGGACTTTTGTTGCTCTCCACGGTGCTTTCAGATTAATAGGTTTTATGTTACGTCAATTTGAACTTGCTCGATCTGTTCAATTGCGCCCTTATAATGCAATCGCATTCTCCGGTCCAATTGCTGTTTTTGTTTCTGTATTCCTGATTTATCCACTAGGTCAGTCTGGTTGGTTCTTTGCGCCTAGTTTTGGTGTAGCAGCTATATTTCGATTCATTCTATTTTTCCAAGGGTTTCATAATTGGACATTAAACCCATTTCATATGATGGGAGTTGCTGGTGTATTGGGCGCTGCCCTACTATGCGCTATTCATGGTGCTACCGTAGAAAATACGTTATTTGAAGATGGTGATGGCGCAAATACATTCCGTGCTTTTAACCCAACTCAAGCGGAAGAAACTTATTCAATGGTCACCGCTAACCGCTTTTGGTCCCAAATCTTTGGGGTTGCTTTTTCCAATAAACGTTGGTTACATTTCTTTATGTTATTTGTACCAGTAACTGGTTTATGGATGAGTGCTCTTGGAGTAGTCGGTCTGGCCCTGAACCTACGTGCCTATGACTTCGTTTCTCAAGAAATCCGCGCAGCGGAAGATCCTGAATTTGAGACTTTCTACACCAAAAATATTCTCTTAAATGAAGGTATTCGTGCGTGGATGGCGGCTCAAGATCAGCCTCATGAAAACCTTATATTCCCTGAGGAGGTTCTACCACGTGGAAACGCTCTTTAATGGAACTTTAGCTTTAACTGGCCGTGACCAAGAAACTACCGGTTTTGCCTGGTGGGCCGGGAATGCCCGACTTATCAATTTATCCGGTAAACTACTGGGGGCCCATGTAGCCCATGCCGGATTAATAGTATTCTGGGCCGGAGCAATGAACCTATTTGAAGTCGCTCATTTCGTACCCGAGAAGCCCATGTATGAACAAGGATTAATTTTACTTCCCCATCTAGCTACTTTAGGTTGGGGGGTAGGTCCTGGAGGGGAAGTTATAGACACCTTTCCATACTTTGTCTCTGGAGTACTTCACTTAATTTCCTCTGCAGTATTGGGCTTTGGCGGTATTTATCATGCACTTCTGGGACCTGAGACTCTTGAAGAATCTTTTCCATTCTTTGGTTATGTATGGAAAGATAGAAATAAAATGACTACTATTTTAGGTATTCACTTAATTTTGTTAGGGATAGGGGCTTTTCTTCTAGTATTTAAGGCTTCTTATTTTGGAGGTATATATGATACCTGGGCTCCTGGAGGGGGGGATGTAAGAAAAATTACCAACTTAACCCTTAGTCCAAGTATTATATTTGGTTATTTACTAAAATCTCCTTTTGGGGGAGAGGGGTGGATTGTTAGTGTGGATGATTTGGAAGACATAATTGGAGGGCATGTATGGTTGGGTTCCATTTGTATACTTGGTGGAATTTGGCATATCTTAACTAAACCCTTTGCATGGGCTCGTCGTGCACTAGTATGGTCTGGAGAAGCTTACTTGTCTTATAGTTTAGCAGCTTTATCCGTTTTTGGTTTTATAGCTTGTTGCTTTGTCTGGTTTAATAATACTGCTTATCCTAGTGAGTTTTATGGTCCCACTAGACCGGAAGCTTCTCAAGCTCAAGCATTTACTTTTCTAGTTAGAGACCAACGTCTTGGAGCTAATGTAGGATCCGCTCAAGGACCTACCGGTTTAGGTAAATATTTAATGCGTTCTCCGACCGGAGAAGTTATTTTTGGGGGAGAAACTATGCGTTTTTGGGATCTGCGTGCTCCCTGGTTAGAACCTCTAAGAGGTCCTAATGGTTTGGACTTGAGTAGACTGAAAAAAGACATACAGCCTTGGCAAGAACGTCGTTCTGCGGAATATATGACTCATGCTCCTTTAGGTTCTTTAAATTCCGTGGGTGGCGTAGCTACAGAGATTAATGCAGTCAATTATGTCTCTCCTAGAAGTTGGTTAGCTACTTCTCATTTTGTTCTAGGATTCTTCCTATTCGTCGGTCATTTATGGCACGCGGGAAGAGCTCGTGCAGCTGCCGCAGGATTTGAAAAAGGAATTGATCGAGATTCTGAGCCTGTTCTTTTCATGACTCCTCTTAATTGAGACATGAAATCCAATGCTTGACGTAGGAATCACTTTGATTTTAGTATACATATTGGGTTGAGTCGAGCAGATGATATTGAAAAAATATTTTTTTTTTTCAATTCATTTATATCTAATCTTTTTTCGGGCTCGGCTAAGTGGTGATATAGTCGAGCCCAAAAAAACCGCGCTAACCTAAATCAAGAAAATTCAAAAATACATTCGCTAAGAAAAAGGAGAGAGGGGGATTCAAACCCTCGATAGTTCGAAAGAACTATACCGGTTTTCAAGACCGGAGCTATCAACCACTCAGCCATCTCTCCAAAAGCTAATTTCTATTTTATCTTTATTCCACTCAAGAGAACATGACCATACGAATTAATACCCCTTTTTATCTATGTATGATAAAGATATCCAGTGTGACTCTATTGGTCTAGTTCTCTATCCGTATATATATTATATATGCATGATCCAGCATGCTCTTTTGTGAAGTAAAAAAACTACCCCTCGATCCACGCTTCAAAAGAAAGGGGTGTCATCTAAAATCAATGGATTCATGATAACACCCTCCATAATGCGTTTTTTATTTTTATTTTTAGGGGTCAAAAGGGGTTGGGGATCAAATGGTATAGTTCTTTTGTTGGTAAATTGGAGGATTAGAAACATGACTATTGCTTTTCAATTAGCTGTTTTTGCATTAATTGTTACTTCATCCATTTTATTGATTGGTGTACCTGTTGTATTTGCTTCTCCTGATGGTTGGTCAAGTAATAAAAATGTTGTATTTTCCGGTACATCATTATGGATTGGATTAGTATTTCTAGTGGGTATTCTTAATTCTCTCATCTCTTGAAACTTTTCATTCTAGATTAAAAAACGAAATGACCCCTCCCCCCCCCGAATTCTTTCGGGTTGTGAGGCACATTAAAATGAAAATGGAATATATTAAGACCCCACAAATAAAGAAAACTAAAACATTATTATTATTAATTTATTAATGGGAGGGGTCAAACTTCTTCTATTGGAAAAAGCTTCTATCTTATACCTTATACTATATATATGATATATATAGTAAAACTAAAAACAAGATAAGAGAAAATAGAAAAATACGGCATTCCTATTATCTAGGGGAATATATTCGAATTTATTTTTTATATTTTATAAATCCGTAATTCTATTTTATTAATTAATATTTTTATTAATTAATATATTAATACATAGATCTATATTCTATTATTAATTCTATTATTATATATAGTATTATATATAGAATATATCAAAAAAAAAAATTAACAATAGATAGATATATATTCTATTCTTAATATACTTAATATACAAATAAGGTCTATTTAGAATAGAATATAGATAGATTATAGAATCTAATAGTTATATATTCTATTCTAACTATAGATTTCTACTTTAAAAACAAAAATGCGGATATAGTTGAATGGTAAAATTTCTCCTTGCCAAGGAGAAGACGCGGGTTCGATTCCCACTATCCGCCGTTGCTTATGTATTGAATACGAAAGTAATAATATATTTATATTATAAATATATTATAAAAAAAAATAGTAAAATAGTAAATAAAGTATATATTTATTTTTATTTTATAAAAAAATAAAATATAGTATCGTTAATTCCATTTTTTTTTTTTTCAAAAATGGTGCGGAGACGGGATTTGAACCCATGACCTCAAGGTTATGAGCCTTGCGAGCTACCAAGCTGCTCTACTCCGCGATAAGAAGAAGAATTGACAATTAATGGAAAACAGAGATTGAATGTGCCCCTTTACCATATCTGTACAAATAGTATAAACCATATATACAGAATTGTGAAGGGACCGTCCTAGGATCGCTAATCATCAAAATAAATAAAATCATCAAAATAAATAAAAAAATGAAGATAATTTTTTTTTTTTTTTATTCTTACCAACTCGATCTTGTTGCACCGGGCAACAAACCTTCGTGAACCATTTCACGAAGTATGTGTCCAGATAATCCAAAGTCTCGATAATTAGCTCTCGGTCTTCCGGTCGAAAAACAACGTCGACGAAGACGTGTAGGTACACTATTACGCGGTAGTGCTTCTAACTTTGCCTGAATTTCCCATTTTTCACTTAAGGATTGAGCTTTACTTATTTCTTTTTTTGGAGATCTTCGAATCAAATGATATTTTTCTTCCAATTTTTGCCTCTTCTTCTCCCTCTCAATCAAACTTTTGGTTGCCATGTATCCGTCAACCTTTTAGTTGCCATATGTATTATTCAACCTTTTAGTTGCCATATGTATCACTCAACCTTTTAGTTCCCATGTATCCCTCAAACTTTTAGTTGCCATGATGGTTCATTTCCTATTAGTATCAATCAATTTTTAGTATCTTAGTATCAATGATCGAAGTCGGATCCTGGATGTAGAATATAGAAGAAGGTGGTTTCCCTTCTTCATACAAAGAAATGATATTTTTGCAGATACAATAAATACAATAAAGAATCAAATTAACCAAATTTACCTGATGTAGAGGCAATCAAGAAAGCCGCATAAGTAAATATATAACCTACCGAAAAGTGGACTAATCCAACCAATCTTGCTTGCACAATGGAAAGAGCCACTGGTTTATCTCTCCATCGGATCAAATTCGCTAATGGTGTGCGTTCATGAGCCCATGCTAAAGTTTCGATCAATTCCTGCCAATATCCGCGCCATGAGATTAAGAACATAAATCCAGTAGCCCAAACAAGATGTCCAAATAAGAACATCCACGCCCAGACTGATAAACTATTCATACCAAAAGGGTTATATCCATTGATAAGTTGTGAGGAATTTAACCATAGATAATCTCTTAACCATCCCATCAAATAGGTAGAAGATTCATTAAATTGTGAAACATTACCCTGCCATAATGTAATGTGTTTCCAATGCCAATAAAAAGTAACCCATCCAATGGTATTTAACATCCAGAAAACTGCCAAATAAAATGCGTCCCAAGCAGAAATATCACAAGTACCACCTCGTCCCGGACCATCGCAAGGAAAACTATAACCAAAATCCTTTTTATCCGGCATTAACTTGGAACCGCGTGCATCCAAAGCACCTTTTACTAAGATCAATGTAGTTGTATGTAAACCAAGAGCAATAGCATGATGAACCAAGAAGTCTCCAGGGCCTATTGTTAAGAATAGAGAATTACTATTTTCATTAATAGCATTTAACCAACCAGGCAACCATATGCTTCGCCCCGCACTGAGCGCCGGACTATTCGTTGAAGATAAAAGTACATCGAACCCATATGAAGTTTTACCATGAGCAGATTGTATCCATTGGGCAAATATAGGTTCGATCAAGATTTGTTTCTCCGGAGTTCCAAAAGCAAGCATGACATCATTATGGACATAAAGTCCCAAAGTATGGAACCCCAGAAATAGGCTGGCCCAGCTTAAATGGGATATGATAGCTTCTTTGTGCTCTAACATTCTTGCCAATACATTATCCTCATTCTGTTCGGGATTATAATCGCGAATAAAAAATATCGCTCCATGAGCAAAAGCCCCTGTCATAATAAATCCTGCAATGTATTGATGATGAGTATATAACGCAGCTTGAGTAGTAAAGTCTTGCGCTATAAACGCATACGCAGGTAAAGAGTACATGTGTTGAGCTACCAAAGAAGTAATGACCCCTAATGAGGCTAGAGCAAGGCCTAATTGAAAATGAATTGAATTATTGATTGTGTCATAAAGACCCTTATGTCCACGACCCAATCTACCCCCCGGAGGAATATGTGCTTCTAAAATATCTTTTATACTGTGCCCAATACCGAAGTTAGTTCTATACATATGACCAGCAATGAGAAAAAGAATTGCAATAGCTAAATGATGATGTGCCATATCGGTCAGCCATAAACTTTGCGTTTGAGGATGGAATCCCCCAAGAAGTGTTAGAATGGCAGTTCCCGCGCCTTGCGAAGTACTAAATAAATGACTACTAGAATCGGGGTTTTGAGCATAAAGATTCCACTGACCTGTAAAAAGTGGACCTAATCCTTGAGGATGTGGTAATACACTTAAGAAATTATTCCATCGAACATATTCTCCTCTGGATCCTGGAATAGCAACATGAACTAAATGCCCTGCCCAAGCTAAGGAACTGACTCCAAATAGTCCTGACAAATGATGATTGAGGCGGGATTCGGCATTTTTAAACCACGAAACGCTCGGTTTCCATTTCGGTTGTAGGTGTAACCAGCCCCCTAGTAAGGATATGACAGAAAGAAATAATAGAAAAAGAGCTCCAGTATAAAGATCTTCATTAGTACGTAAACCGATTGTATACCACCACTGATAAACACCGGAATAGGCGATATTCACTGGGCCAAGAGCACCCCCCCGAGTAAAAGCTTCTACAGCCGGTTGACCAAAATGGGGATCCCAAATAGCATGAGCAATAGGTCTTACATGTAAAGGATCCTGTACCCATGCCTCAAAATTTCCTTGCCAAGCTACATGAAAGAGATTCCCGGAAGTCCACAGAAAAATTATTGCTAATTGTCCGAAATGAGAAGCAAAAATATTCTGATAAAGACGTTCCTCAGTAATATCATCATGACTTTCGAAGTCATGTGCGGTAGCAATACCAAACCAAATACGACGAGTAGTGGGGTCCTGAGCTAAGCCTTGGCTAAACCTTGGAAATCTTAATGCCATAATGCTTTTCAAATCCTCCTAGCCATTATCCTACTGCAATAATTCTTGCTAAGAAGAATGCCCACGTTGTGGCAATTCCACCCAGAAGGTAATGGGTTACTCCTACAGCACGTCCCTGTACAATGCTCAAGGCTCTAGGCTGAGTAGCAGGAGCAACTTTTAATTTATTATGAGCCCAAACGATGGATTCTATAAGTTCTTGCCAATAACCACGCCCGCTGAATAGAAACATTAAACTAAAAGCCCATACAAAATGGGCACCTAAGAAAAAAAGACCATATGCAGATAATGAGGAACCATAAGACTGAATTACCTGGGATGCCTGTGCCCATAAGAAATCGCGGAGCCACCCATTAATGGTAATCGAACTCTGCGCAAAGTTTCCTCCTGTGATATGAGTTACTACTCCTTGATCATTTATACTACCCCAAACATCTGACTGCATTTTCCAACTGAAATGGAATATTACTACAGAAATTGAATTGTACATCCAAAATAATCCTAAGAAGACGTGATCCCAAGCGGATACTTGGCATGTCCCCCCTCTTCCAGGTCCATCACAAGGGAACCGAAAACCAAGATTTGCTTTATCCGGTATCAATCGTGAGCTACGAGCAAATAGAACTCCTTTTAGGAGTATCAATACCGTCACGTGAATTGTAAATGCATGAATATGATGTACCAAAAAATCTGCAGTTCCTAATGGAATAGGTAACAAAGCTACTTTGCCGCCCACTGCCACTAAATCACCACCACCCCAAGTCAAACTGGTACTTGCTGTTGCACCAGGGGCCGTTGTACCAGGTGCTAAAGCGTGCGTATTTTGTATCCATTGAGCAAAGACAGGTTGTAATTGTATAGCGGTATCAGAAAACATATCTTGAGGGCGCCCTAAAGCACTCATGGTATCATTATGAATATACAAACCAAAACTGTGAAAGCCTAAAAATATACACACCCAGTTGAGATGTGATATGATTGCATCGCGATGTCTAAGAACACGATCTAATAGATCGTTGTATCGAGTAGTTGGATCATAATCTCTTACCATAAAAATGGCTGCATGTGCAGCAGCACCAACTATGAGAAATCCCCCAATCCACATGTGATGTGTGAACAATGACAGTTGTGTCCCATAGTCAGTAGCTAGGTATGGATAAGGAGGCATAGCATACATATGGTGAGCTACAATAATGGTCAAAGAGCCTACCATAGCTAGGTTAATAGATAATTGAGCATGCCATGACGTTGTTAGGATCTCATATAGACCTTTATGACCTTGGCCTGTAAATGGACCTTTATGGGCCTCTAAAATATCTTTTATACCATGACCAATACCCCAATTAGTTCTATACATATGACCGGCAATGAGAAAAAGAATTGCAATAGCTAAATGATGATGTGCAATATCGGTCAGCCATAGACCCCCAGTTAGTGGATCTAATCCTCCACGAAAAGTAAGAAAGTCCGCGTATTTTGACCAATTCAAGGTAAAAAATGGGGTTGCTCCTTCGGCAAAACTTGGATAAAGTTGAGCCAAAAGATCCCGATTCAAGATAAATTCATGAGGAAGTGGGATCTCTTTGGGATCGACTCCAGCATTTAGAAATTGGTTAATTGGTAAAGATACATGTACTTGATGCCCCGCCCAAGAAAGAGACCCAAGTCCTAGTAGCCCTGCCAAATGGTGATTCAACATGGATTCTACATCTTGGAACCAAGCCAATTTTGGAGCAGCTTTGTGATAATGAAACCAACCAGCAAAAAGCATTAAGGCTGCAAAGACCAATGCACCAATTGCAGTACAATAGAGTTGTAATTCATTAGTTATTCCAGATGCTCGCCAAATCTGAAAAAAAAACCAGAGGTTATTTGTATTCCGCGGAAACCTCCGCCTACATCACCATTCAATATTTCTTGGCCTACTATTGGCCAAACCACCTGGGCACTAGGTCGAATGTGAGTAGGATCATTTAGCCATGCTTCATAATTGGAAAAACGAGCACCATGGAAATACATGCCACTCAGCCAAAGAAAGATAATGGAGAGTTGGCCGAAATGAGCACTAAATACTTTTCGGGAAATCTCCTCTAAATCACTAGTATGGCTATCGAAATCATGAGCATCAGCATGTAGGTTCCAGATCCAAGTAGTAGTATCAGGTCCCTTAGCTATTGTTCTTGAGAAATGACCTGGTTTTGCCCATTGCTCGAAAGAAGTTTTTATGGGATCCCTATCTACCAAAATTTTGACTTCTGGATCTACCAAAATTTTGACTTTTGGTTCCGGCGAACGAATAATCATTGAGTCCTCCTCTTTCCGGACAACACATACAAAGAGACCCGCCAACATAAAACATAATTAGTGAACTTATGAGAGATGTTTATATTAAATATCTTTCTTTTCTATCTCCCATCTATCTATTCTATATTTTCTTTCGTTATTCACTAGAACAATTATGATCCGGAAGTTAATCCGGGGCAAGTGTTCGGATCTATTATGACATAGCAGTGAGGCGCTCAACGGACTTTTTTTTTTTTCAAATTTCGAGCCTCTTCTTTTTTTGATTTTTGAATCGAATTTTTTATTCTCAATAATAAAAAATTTACTCTTGACCTTGACAGTGATATATGTTGTATATGTAAATCCTAGATGAAAAAATGGGCAGAATTCGCCCACGAAAAGAAAAATAGGCTAAGTATAAATCCTATGTATGCTGAGGAAATAAAAAATGAGATAGAAAAACTGAATCGTAAACAACGTTCAGGTTCGAATTCCATAGATAATATAGATAGTATTGCCTAATGATAAACAAATGAAAGACTTTCAAAAGATTTCATCCAATTAAAATTTTCATAATGACTGGGTTAATTTTGAAAATTCATTCATTGAAATTGAATTGGTTGGGTGGTACCAAGAAAATCGATTATTAACTTACATTTCTTATTAAAGATTAATTAAATTAATATTTAATTTAAAATTAAATATTAATTAAATTAACTGATAAACGTGTTTTGTTATCGAACATTTTTTTCTTGATTTCAATTTTTTTTTTTTTGAAAAAAAAAAACGGATATATTTTAATATGAGACTAACTCCTACCACTTCGGATACTGAGGTTTCTGGACTTGAAAAAAAAAATCTAGGACGTATCACGCAAATAATTGGTCCGGTACTCGATGTAGTTTTTTCACCAGGGAAGATGCCTTATATTTACAACGCTCTGATAGTTCAAGGTCGAGATACTGTTGGCCAAGAAATTAACGTAACTTGTGAAGTACAGCAATTATTAGGAAATAATAGAATTAGAGCTGTAGCTATGAGTGCTACAGATGGTCTAAAGAGAGGAATGGGTGTGATTGACACGGGAGCTCCCCTAAGTGTTCCAGTCGGCGGAGCAACCCTAGGTCGGATTTTCAACGTGCTTGGAGAGCCTATTGATAATTTAGGTCCTGTAGATACTCGCACAACATCTCCTATTCATAGATCCGCGCCTGCCTTTATACAGTTAGATACAAAATTATCTATTTTTGAAACAGGAATTAAAGTAGTAGATCTTTTAGCTCCTTATCGCCGTGGCGGAAAAACAGGACTTTTCGGTGGAGCTGGGGTAGGTAAAACAGTACTGATTATGGAATTGATCAATAACATTGCCAAAGCTCATGGAGGTGTATCCGTATTTGGCGGAGTAGGTGAGCGTACTCGTGAGGGAAATGATCTTTATATGGAAATGAAAGAATCCGGAGTAATTAATGAAAAAAATATTGCGGAATCAAAAGTAGCTCTAGTCTACGGGCAAATGAATGAACCGCCCGGAGCTCGTATGAGAGTTGGTTTAACTGCCCTAACTATGGCAGAATATTTCCGAGATGTCAATGAACAGGACGTCCTTCTATTTGTCAACAATATCTTCCGTTTTGTCCAAGCCGGATCCGAAGTATCTGCCCTATTGGGCCGAATGCCCTCCGCTGTGGGTTATCAACCGACCCTGGGTACTGAAATGGGTACTTTACAAGAACGAATTACTTCTACCAAAGAAGGGTCTATAACTTCTATTCAAGCAGTTTATGTACCTGCAGACGATTTGACCGATCCTGCTCCTGCCACGACATTTGCACATTTGGATGCTACTACTGTACTATCAAGAGGATTAGCTTCCAAAGGTATCTATCCAGCAGTCGATCCTTTAGATTCAACGTCAACCATGCTCCAACCTCGGATCGTTGGTGAAGAACATTATGAAACTGCGCAAAGGGTTAAACAAACGTTACAACGTTACAAAGAACTTCAGGACATTATCGCCATTCTTGGGTTGGACGAATTATCCGAAGAGGATCGTTTAACCGTAGCAAGAGCACGAAAAATCGAACGTTTCTTATCCCAACCTTTTTTCGTAGCAGAAGTATTTACGGGTTCCCCAAGGAAATATGTTGGTCTAGCAGAAACAATTAGAGGGTTTAAATTGATTCTTTCTGGAGAATTAGATAGTCTTCCTGAACAAGCCTTTTATTTGGTGGGTAATATCGATGAAGCTACCGCGAAGGCTGCGAACTATTAAATGGAGAACAAATTCAAGAAATGACTTTAAATCTTTGTGTACTGACCCCCAATCGAACTGTTTGGGATTCAGAAGTGAAGGAAATTATTTTATCTACTAATAGTGGACAAATTGGGGTATTAAAAAATCATGCGCCTATTGCCACAGCTTTAGATATAGGTATTTTGAGAATACGCCTTAACGACCAATGGTTAACGATGGCTCTGATGGGCGGTTTTGCTAGAATAGGCAATAATGAGATCACTATTTTAGTAAATGATGCGGAAAAGGGTAGTGACATTGATCCACAAGAAGCACAACAAACTCTAAAAATAGCAGAAGCTAACTTGAATAAGGCTGAAGGGAAAAGACAAACAATTGAGGCAAATCTAGCTCTCCGACGAGCTAGGACACGAGTAGAGGCTATCAATATGATCTCGTAACAAGTTGGTCCAGCAAAATAATTAAAAATTGAAAAAAAAATAGATAGAATAGAAAAAGATAGAAAATGACAATAAAAAAAGAAAGAGTGAGTAGAAAAACTTATTAGATACCATTGATTCCGGTATCTAATAAGTTCTATCTATACCTTACCTACTATTGGATTTGAACCAATGACTCCTGCCGTATGAAAGCAATACTCTAACCACTGAGTTAAGTAGGTCGTTTATCATCCTAAGTAAAAAAAGTACCCATCTATCAGATCAATGGATTATAAAAGTTATATTACTTATAAACAATACCAACGCACTATCAATCAAAGAGATTCGATCATGTAATATTAATCTTGACAAGAATTTATTTATCGAATATGATAAAATATATATCAAAAGCACAAGGGCTATAGCTCAGTTGGTAGAGCACCTCGTTTACACACGCGCCAATGTTTTTTTTTCATAGGAGTCCATCATGTAATTAAAAGAGTTGATCTTATTGAGAAATCCATGTCTTACTCCAGGAATAAAATAAGAGAACAATAGCCTGACAAAGGATTTAGACGTCAAATAAAATCCATAATGGATTTGAGATATTGATAAGGTGAATACTTAATCTATTCAATGCTAGGCAAATGAGTCTAGGGACCTCAAAAAAATTCTCTTTTCTTCCTATCTTATGAACTTTAAGGTGTATGAAGTTTCATTTCCTATTTGATATTTTTATTAAAGTAGGTTGATAGAGAGTCCATTTAACTTTAGTTGATCCAGGCCAAAAGCAGACCTACGTCAGGATAACCTTCTTCTTTGAAAAACTTTGGTAGTGCTCTTAGATTAAAATCTAAAAAAAATAAATCAGAGCACAGGGAGTCATTTCCTTTTTCTTTGTGTAAAGAAAAAAGATGGTAGACTAATTGATATTTCTATCAGTTAATGAAAAAGCTCAATGCAAAAAAAAATGCACGTTGGGTTTTTAAAACAATTCAAATCATTTTGATAATAATAGTTTGATCTGTTTTACCGAGAAGGTCTACGGTTCGAGTCCGTATAGCCCTAATATTGCTACTTATACTACTCGGATTTAGATTTAGTATCTACTATCTATAATAGTAGATATATTTGATATAGTACTATATAGTATTGAGTACTTTATATTAAGAGTATATGGAATACTAAATACTCCATACTTGTAATACTATTAGTTTAAATATACTATAACTATTTTTAGTAGTATTAAAAATGAATTAATTTCTATTTGAATAGATTAATGATAGAATAATATTTCTATTAGTATACTCAGATACTAGTATGAATTTGATCCGAAATAATGTAAATTTAATAAAATAAAAAGCATTTCTATTTAGATTAGATTAATGAAAATGAATCTAATAATAAGAATTAATAAGAATCCGGTATATTTTTCACATTCATAGGAGTACATTTATGTTTTTGCTTTATGAATATGATATTTTTTGGACATTTCTAATAATATCGATCTTTATTCCTATTTTGGCATTTCTGATTTCTGGAATTTTAGCTCCAATTAGAAAAGGGCCAGAAAAACTTTCTAGTTATGAATCTGGGATAGAACCGATGGGCGATGCTTGGTTACAATTTCAAATCCGTTATTATATGTTTGCTATAGTTTTTGTTGTTTTTGATGTTGAAACAGTCTTTCTTTACCCATGGGCAATGAGTTTTGATGTATTGGGGGTATCCGTATTTATAGAAGCTTTCATCTTCGTGCTTATCCTAATTGTTGGTTTAGTTTATGCATGGCGAAAGGGAGCATTAGAATGGTCTTAATTCTTGAATATTTAGACAATTAAACAAAACATTGAGACAGTTATGAATTCCATTGAGTTTCCCTTACTTGATCAAAAAACCAAAAATTCAGTTATTTCTACTACATTAAATGATCTTTCAAATTGGTCAAGACTATCCAGTTTATGGCCACTTCTCTATGGTACTAGTTGTTGCTTCATTGAATTTGCTTCATTAATAGGATCACGATTTGACTTTGATCGTTATGGACTGGTACCACGGTCGAGTCCTAGGCAGGCAGACCTTATTTTAACAGCGGGCACGGTAACTATGAAAATGGCTCCTTCTTTAGTTCGATTATATGAGCAAATGCCCGAACCAAAATATGTTATTGCTATGGGAGCCTGTACAATTACAGGAGGGATGTTCAGTACCGATTCTTATAGTACTGTTCGGGGCGTGGATAAGCTAATTCCTGTGGATGTCTATTTGCCAGGCTGTCCACCTAAACCGGAAGCCGTTATAGATGCTATAACAAAACTTCGTAAGAAAATATCTCGCGAAATCTATGAAGATCAAATTTGTTATCAACGAGAGAATAGGTGTTTTACTACGAACCACAAATTTCATCTTGGACGTAGTACTCATACCGGCAATTATAATCAAGGATTATTTTATCAACCATCATCTATTTCAGAGATAACCTCTGACACATTTTTCAAATATAAAAAAGTTAAGTATCCTCCCGAAAAAGTGAATTAAACAGGATCCTTTTGTACAAAATACAATAAGAAATAAAGAAATAGCAAGCAAGTCAATCTTCAAAAATTTCATTCTAATACCAAACTTATAAAAAAAAAGCAGGAGAAGTAAAAAAAAATGCAGGGTAATTTGTCTGCTTGGCTAGTCAAACACGGAATAGTTCATAGATCTTTGGGTTTTGATTACCAAGGAATAGAGACTTTACAAATAAAGGCCGAGGATTGGCATTCGATTGCTGTTATTTTATATGTATATGGTTACAATTATCTACGTTCCCAATGTGCCTATGATGTAGCACCAGGAGGACTATTAGCTAGTGTCTATCATCTTACGAGAATAGAGTATAGTCTAGATCAACCCGAAGAGGTATGCATAAAAGTATTTGCCCCAAGGCAAAATCCTAGAATTCCTTCTATTTTCTGGGTTTGGAAAAGTGCCGATTTTCAAGAAAGGGAATCTTATGATATGTTAGGAATCTCTTATCATAATCATCCGCGTCTGAAACGTATTTTAATGCCCGAAAGTTGGATAGGGTGGCCTTTGCGTAAAGATTATATCGCCCCCAATTTTTATGAAATACAGGATGCTCACTAAATGATAAAAATAAGAAAGTAATCCGCACTTCGAAAACCCCAGATATTCAAGAAATATCTGTATGTACATTTTCTTTTTGTTATAGATTCGACAGAATAATAGGGGTTTCATTGATATCTTATTATGGATGGGATAAATTAAATAACAAAATGGATAAATAAAAAAGACAATAATATAGGGATTCACTGAGATTCTAAAATTGGATGGAACGATACTTCATTTAGGGTGAGCCAATAGGATGAACTGAAAAAGTTCTGTATCATTAACTATGTAAGATGTACAGCAACATCAATTAGATATCCGGCTACGAAAAAGAAAAAGTAGGATCAAAGAAAATCAAAAGAAAAAGAAATGGACCGAATTTTTTTATAATGTATCTCAGATAAATTTTGACTATTCTCACCTCTGAACTTCCCTAGATTCAACTTTTTGGCCTTTCAACCAAGTAATTTTACCATTTGAATATTGTTGAAATATTAACATTCTTTATTGGGGCGCAGAAAAAATCGAAACAAAATGGAATCATTCATTTTCAGACTAACTTTCTATACCTAGAATATACATCTATTCATTCTTTAGCTAGAAACAATATACTATAGCTAGAAACAGTATATCTCCGTACGCCGACATAAATTATGTATGATGATCAAGACCACTAAAAAATATGTATCTATTCCCAAATTTTAATAAATTTGGGAATAGATACTCATAGAAATGAATCGTCGGGAACCAGATTTGAACTGGTGACACGAGGATTTTCAGTCCTCTGCTCTACCGGCTGAGCTATCCCGACCATTCTTGACAAACCACCCTAATTTTAGGAAATTACTTGAGTCTATGTCAACTAAATTAAAAAAAAAAAAAGACTTTTGGGGATAGAGGGACTTGAACCCTCACGATTTCTAAAGTCGACGGATTTTCCTCTTACTAAAAATTTCATTGATGTCGGTATTGACATGTAGAATGGGACTCTATCTTTATTCTCGTCTGATTAATCAGTTATTCAAAAGATCCATCAGACTATGGTGGAGTGACTGATTTGATCAATAAATATGATTCTATTGAAAGAGTAAATGTTGTCAACTCCATTTGTTAGAACAGCTTCCATCGAGTCTCTGCACCTATCCTTTTTTTATTTTCACTTTCTGAACTTTTTTTTATTTGTTTTCGGAAAGAAGGATTTGGCTCAGGATTGCCCATTTTTAATTCCAGGGTTTCTCTGAATTTGAAAGTTTTCACTTGGTAAGTTTCCATACCAAGGCTCAATCCAATTAAGTCCGTAGCGTCTACCAATTTCGCCATATCCCCCGTTTTTTTCTTTGAGATTGATATCATATCTCATTAGGATTTTTTTTCATTTGTATTATGAGAATTATATGATGGAACTGTTGAATTTATTAGAAACCTACTTCCATTTTTGGAAAAATTTCCTTCTATTTGTTTTTTTTGTTTGATTTTTTTTTTTCATCTATATCAGATACCCATATTTAGTCGAATCAGAAATGATTGTATTATCTGTGTATTCGCAATTCAATAAACAGAGATATAGACTACATTTATCTCTATTTTATATGTCCCTCCTTCTTTTCTTTTTTGAGAGTATTTAGAATACTCTAACGTTCGATTCTTTTTTTCGTTAGAGCAGACAGATACAGACCTTATAATAACAAAAATAACAAAACGAAAATAAAAAATCGATTTATTAATTTAAAATTTGACATTCATTTTACTTATCCAATTTCTATCGATACATTCTTTTTTATATACATTATATTATATACATTATATATACATTATACATAGTTCATCTTAATGCAACGAATTTTGTAATATAAATTACTGTTTCCTGTAATCTAATTAGTATTTAAAATTCTAAAAAAATGAGACTATTTAAAATATAAATTTAAATTTTAAGATAGTATTCTATATACTCTTTACTATTTTCTATATCTATATTTAGATATTCATATAGATATAGATTAATATAGAAATTCTATTCTATTTATTCTTGATGATATAGTAATTTGGTTATGAAGAGCTAATATAAAACAATTAATAACTAAGATCCCAGTAGTTTAGGAAATAATTCCTATAAATCGACAATTTGTGTTATGAGAGCCCGCTTAGCTCAGAGGTTAGAGCATCGCATTTGTAATGCGATGGTCATCGGTTCGATTCCGATAGCCGGCTTTTTTTCTCTATTTGTTTTCATTTTTGACATAAGGGATAATCTCTTTTTATTTTAGGAAAAAAAATTGGAGTTCCATTTCTCTAGAACAAATCAAGAAAATAACCTTGTTTTTTTATTTTCTATTTATTTATTTAGTTTAGATAGATATACAATAGAATAAAATTCGGATACTGATCGAATATTTCCAGTTCTTTTTTTCTTTTTTGTAGTATAATTAGTATAATACTTTAAGTAGATTTCGTTTCATTTATCATATTTGTTATTTAGTTTAGCTTTATGAGATTTTCCATTTTAAATTAAAAAGGAGTGTTTATGTCACGTTACAGAGGGCCTCGTTTGAAAAAAATACGTCGTCTGGGGGATTTACCAGGACTAACTAGTAAACGGCTTCCAGTTGGAAGCGAACTTAGAAACGAATCGCGCTCGAGTCAAAAATCTCAATATCGTATTCGTTTAGAAGAAAAACAAAAATTGCGGTTTCATTATGGTCTTACAGAACGACAATTGCTTAAATACGTTCGTATCGCTGGAAAAGCGAAAGGTTCAACCGGTCAAGTTTTACTTCAATTACTTGAAATGCGTTTGGATAACATACTTTTTCGATTGGGTATGGCTTCGACTATTCCTCAAGCCCGTCAATTAGTTAACCACAGACATGTTTTAGTTAATGGTCGTATAGTAGATATACCAAGTTATCGTTGCAAACCTCAAGATATTATTATAGCGAAGGATGAACAAAAATCTAGAACTCTGATTCTAAATTCTCTTGAATCAGCCCCCCGCGAAGAATTGCCAACCCATTTGACTCTTCATCCATTCCAATATAAAGGATTAGTCAATCAAATAATAGATAGTAAATGGGTTGGTTTGAAAATTAACGAATTGCTGGTTGTAGAATATTATTCTCGTCAGACTTAAACCTAATTAAAATAAGAATAATTTTGATCCAAGGATTTTCCCCCATTCATGTATAGACATGGGTGGGTATAGGAAAATTGTTATTCCTTGCCCACGTTATTCCACAATTTTGTTTATTACAGAAACAAATTAGGAATAGAGAATCCACATCAAAGTTGGAATAATGAGATCTATTTGCAAACATCGAGGTCAGTAACATTGATGAACTTGATAAGGGTGCGGAAAGAGAGGGATTCGAACCCTCGGTAAACAAAAAGCCTACATAGCAGTTCCAGTGCTACGCCTTGAACCACTCGGCCATCTCTCCTACATAATGATTATGCCCCTAAACGGAGTGAATAGTGAGGCATACATATTCCATTTGCGTAGGCGCACATAATAAATTGAAACTAACAAAAAAAAACTTACTTCGAGGCCTGCCGTAGGAGAAAATTATTTGATTAATAAGTCCATTTTTACGTTATTTCGTACTGTATTGTACAATTCCTTTGTTTGGGGATTATTTTATCACGCGATAAAAAATGAAATTTTAGAATGGATTGCTACCTATGACTAGATCTCGGATAAATGGAAATTTTATTGATAAGACCTTTACCATTGTAGCCAATATCTTATTACGAATAATTCCTACAACTTCGGGAGAAAAAGAGGCATTCACTTATTACAGAGATGGTGCGATTTGATTATTTTTTTTTTACCGATCTCAGTCTAGAGAAAAAAAAAAAAAACCTACGCTTGCTGAAGGTGAAGTTTGGAAATAAAACAATGAATCCCTTCTGTCGTGTATTTCCGATTAATGCAGCCTTATATGCTTCAATTTTAGGTTTATAGTAGTAAGCGAAAGGTTATACCTATACCTATGGGGTTAGGTTAATCCTACTCCACTAGTACCAATAGGCGGCATGGGGGAAGAAGCACTACGCTTAGGAATCAACAACACTAGAAAACTTTGTAAAAAAAAAAAATAAATCCTTCCTTTCTTATCGGGATCGGGACTAACTAGAATGGTTGGGACAATAAACATCCATCTCGTTCGTATTTTGGATACCCATATAACCATCGAAGACTGTTGAAGTGACTAATTCCGGGAAATTTAGCAGCGTTGAGGACAAAGAAATTGTTGAAGTGACTATTTATCCAAACATACTTGATGTTAATAAAAGATCCTTTACAGGAAGGTTGGCTAGAGATTTCGTGTAAAAAATACTAGTCCCGCTAAGTTCATAATGAGAATATTGCAATCTTTTTGGATTTGATTCCATGGATGTTTATCATTATACACATAAAGGAGGAGCCGTATGAGATGAAAATCTCACGTACGGTTCTGGAACGGAGATTCTTTGAACCGAATGACGACCGTAACGGATGTCGGCTCAATCTGAAGGAAATTATGCAGAAGCTTTACAGAATTATTATGAGGCTATGCGACTGGAAATTGATCCCTATGATCGAAGTTATATACTTTATAACATAGGCCTTATACACACAAGTAACGGAGAACATACAAAAGCTTTGGAATACTATTTTAGGGCACTCGAACGAAACCCTTTCTTACCTCAAGCTTTTAACAATATGGCCGTGATCTGTCATTACGTGCGACTATCTCCACTATAGAAAAAAAGAAAAGAACGAACAACTCCACTAATACTAATAAAAAAATAAATACTAGACAAAAAAATAGGCTTTCTACATATATATATCGTTCGAAACAACAATTTTGATGAGCTGTAGCAAAGAAAGAAACTTCATAGAAGTCAAAAT